>OX122910.1:5976416-6411416 GCA_944738965.1 Nebria brevicollis
AAAAATTAATAATAATAGATAAACCTAATACTAATAATAGTAATAATAAAACGGAATACCAATATGCTAGAATCAAAAATTATTAAACAAAATTATTAATCGGTGAACTCCCATTCACCGTATACCTTATCCTCTATCTCGTTATTGTTCCTTTTAAATCCGCTGGTCGAATCACTGGTGTGGTGTGCTTTTCTAAAATTTATACCTACGCAGATTGGCGGTGTTGTACGTGCCTTTAATTTTCCCACTATCTCTGTATTTTAAAACGTATGCATTCGGGTATGGGTTTCCTATGATGAGATATGGTCCATCAAAAATCAAATTAAATTTTGGTGTTCTTTTCGGTGATGGGTTTGCCACAGGGTTGGTTTTTAGTAAAACCAGATCACCTACTTGGAAGAATATCCCCTCTCCCCGCCGTCTTATCTGCCCCTCTTTTCTCTGTTTGGCCCTTTTCTCTAACATACGTCTTACTGCTTCTAATTTGTCGTTTACCGATTCTACGTGTCTGGTAGGTAAATGCGTACTAATTAGATTTTCCAATAGTAGCTTTGGTTGTTTTCCTGTTGCTATCTCGCATGGTGCATAGCCGGTACTTGAATGGGGAACCGCGTTGAAACAATCTTCAATGTTTTCCAGCTGGTTTGCCCAAAGTGTGTGCTGTTGGTGGCAGTACGTTCTGAACATACGTCCTAACTCTCGCATTACTCTCTCCGATGGGTTAGATGCGGGGTGTCTAATTGAGGAGAATATAGTTCGTATTCCAGCTGCCTGTAGTTTTTCTGACCATAAATTTGCAGTGAATTGTGTTCCATGATCACTCAAAATTGTTTTGATCGGAATTATCTTGTGAAAATCCGTAATCACACGGTTTACACATGTCGCGGCTGTCGCTTTCTTCAGCGCATATAATTTAACATATTTCGAGAATATGTCCAGCATGACGAAAACATATGTGACTCCGAACCGTCCAGGTGGTAAGGGTCCATATAAATCCACCGCGACAAGTTCACCGACCTCGTTGGCTGTAACGGGTTGCATGGGTCCTTCGTGACGTATGTTCGGCCACTTGGTCTTTTGACATATTTCACATTTACTTATGATTTTCCGGATGGTACGGTCCATTCTTGGAAAATGAAATAAGTTTTTCATCACGGCGTACACTTTTGCTGGTCCAAAATGTCCTAGTTCTGCATGGTGGTGTTTCACTAAGTCTTCGATCAGACAATGCGGAACGGCTATGGTCATTCGTTGGTGGTGCACGTCGTGGTGTAATAAAATGTCCTTACGGTATACGTAGGTTGATAATTTCCGCTGGTTTGCTGGTGGAACGTCCTGTGGGTTCACGTTGGTGAGGTGGTTAATAATATTACCTAGTTCAGGGTCGGCACGCTGTTTTTCCAAGAGGGTTCGTAATTCTTTGCGGAGTTCTTTAATACCTTCTACCGAAAACGCCGCGATGATGGGGTCTTTAGTGCAATATTCCTTGGCATTGTTCACATCAGCAGGAAATCGAGATAACGTGTCTGCCACTATATTATCCTTTCCAGCAACATGTTTAATTTCATAATCAAACTGTTGTAAAAACAATACCCAACGCGTCAAACGTTCGTTCAACAATCTACATTGTTTAAGAAATGTTAACGCTTGGTGGTCGGTATAGATAATTAGTTCGGTTCCCTGTACGTAAGTTCTAAACTTTTGTAAACAAAATATCACACCAAGCAACTCTTTTTCGGTAGTAGTATAATTCAATTCCGGTCCGCGTAGAGATCGGCTTGCGAATCCAATAACACCTATTTCCCCTTCCCTGTCCTTTTGTGTTAGTACTCCCCCGATTCCGTATCCGGAGCTGTCCGTGTGTAGTTCGTATGGTTGTCCCGACCTTGGGTGTTTCAAAATGACCTTTTCTAAAAACCGTTGTTTAATTTCGTTGAATATGCGGGTTTCAAATTCACCCCACTGCCATTTTGCACCTTTCTTTAATAAGTGTGATAACTGTCGTGTGTTATCACTATATTTTCCGTGAAATCGTCGGTAGAAATTGCATAGTCCTAAAAATCCGCGAAGCTGTTTTACTTTCATTGGTGCCGGAAAATTTTGAATCGCTGTCACCTTCTCTGGGTCTGGGCGTACTCCATCCGCGGATAAAATGTGTCCTAAGAATTTAACTTCTCTCTGTATAAAATGAGTTTTCTCTAAATTTATCGTAAACTTGGCGTCTTGCAGCCGTTTCAACACACATTCAATGTGTTTTAAATGGGTTTTTAAATCTGGTGATGCGATTAATAAATCGTCTATGTAGTTTACGGTAAATTCTCGGACTTCCGGACCGAGAATCAAGTCCATACACCTGGAAAAACTGGCTACAGCTGTTTTTAATCCGAATGGTAGAACTTGATACGTGTAACTGCGTCCATTATGTAGAAAGGCGGTATATTTTCTACTATCTGCGTGTAGTGGGATCTGCCAATACGATGATCGTAGATCGATTGATGTTAAAAACCGCGCTTGATAAAATTGTTGTAATAATTCTTCGGCACCTGGTGGCGCTTCACAATCCGCTATCATTTTTTCATTAAGCAGTCTCGCATCCAAACATATACGAACGCTTCCATCTTTTTTCTTTACAACTGTCATTGGACTCGAGTACGCCGATGGTTCACGCTTAATTACACCCAACTCTACCATTTGTTTAATCTGTGCGTCGACTTCTTCGCGTACCGCGAATGGTATGGGATATGACCGTCGTACAAATGGTATTTCGTCTTTCAAGACAATTTTATGTTGGTATAAGTTAGTTAAACCGGGTTGAGTTGTAAAGACGTTTGGATATTTTTTCAAAATTTTATAAAGTTCCATTTTCTCCGTCGGCGAAAGTTGCGTATTATCCACTTTAACACGTAGTTTTTCATCCGATTCCAGTACCGGGTGCTTCGTTATCCGTGAGAATGCAGGAACCGATATAATCTGGGCGCAATCCGTGTGGTTTACTGACTCCAATATCCCACGTATCATTCGTGGTTGGAATGATACGGAAACTCGTTCTTCTTGACTAACAAATGAAAACATTTTCTCCGCGAAGTTAATGTTGGCGCTGTTGTTATGCATCCAGTCCGAACCGATGATCACTGGTCGGATGAGTTGACGCACTACCAAACAACACAAATGCACCGGATACTCACCGCATTGTGCTGTCAGGTAGATTTGTTTGGTGACCCTTTGACTACGTTGTCCCATAGCGCCCCGTAACTGAACAGCGGTTACCGGTAGTGTGAGCAGTGATTCGCCCTGTCCTTGTAAAGTCAACCAGAGATTTTCCGCAATACATGTTACTTCGCTTCCGGTGTCCACTAGCGCTTGAATGCTAATATTTTTAAAATTTAAAATAATTTCCGGTAGCGTATTTGTAGTCTCCGTCGTTTTTCCTCCGTTTTCTACGTCTCCGTCGAGTATTTCGTGATACATGGACGCAACGGTGATAATTCTGCAAGAATCTTGGCATTCATTATTGTTGTATTGCAAATTATTACTGGTGATTGTTTGACGTTTATATGGTTGTGGAATATGAGAAATTGGTTCTTTAATTCCTTGGTGGTGGCGACCCAATCCTAAGCCGGGCATCCATCCCATACGTTTCATGCATTTCCGGGCAGTGACGGAAATATAATTGTAATTGTCGGCCGAGAATCCGTTTCTCAAATACTGTCGGTCGTTCAGTACTCGAGACCGTCGTTTCCCGATGTTGGCGTAATGGCTAACTCCGTAGACTGTGGTGGGACCTGGTGGTAGTTGTCGTTTCCATAGTGGTGTGAATATTGTAGTTGTTTCGTCGTTTTCCGCTTTGGCCCCCTATGTGACGGTTCCGACGTGGGTGTTGTGCTTGGTTTTTCGATTGCAAGGGTTGCAACAGCGCGTGGTGGGTGCGTAGTATGCTGTTTCTTTTGTTCCAAGACAACCCGCGTAGTCGTTTCTTGTTTGCGTAAGAATTCCGCCAACTCCGTGATGGTACTGCGGTCACATGATAGCCATAACGATTGTAGATGGATAGGGTAGTGACGAATCATTTCGGCGACAAACGTAGGTTCCGGTATTGGTGTTTTTAGCAATTTGGTCTGACTCACGTAAAATGCTAAATGGTTCATCATGCTGGGTGTCTTCCGTGAGTCCCATCGATCAGTACTGATTCGGTGCCGCAGTTTATTTTGCATCGTATCTGACCAATACGTATGTAGAAAATCTACCTTGAAGTTAGCGTAAGTACTCCAGTACCCTACATAAACTTCAGCCCAGTGAATTGCTTCACCCGTCAAACAATCTCGCACGATTTCCAGTTGATTCTCCTGTGGAACTTGTGCACGTCGAAAATAGCGTTCCAGCGATTCTAAGAACCTTACTGGATGTTGTTCATTTTGCGAACCGCTAAATTTCGGCAACGACGGAAACATACGGTCCGATGCTAGTGGCCATGCCCATGGCATCATGGTAGATAACGGTGTCGGTATCGGAGTTGCTGAAGCGATCGGCGGTGCGCTGCTTACTGTTGGGAACCCACGTGGTTCTGCCGAAGTGCTGGCGGCGCTATGCGGCGACGGTGACGATTCCGTGAGGTTGCTGCGAATTGTACCTGTTGTGACGATCGTAACTGGAATTGTCGAAGTGTCCTGCGGTGTCGGTCGTAATTGGCGTAGTGCTTCCGTAACTTGTCCTGTCATGTCGCGGATCGCTGACGTCATCTCCCCCAACGCCTGCTTCACGGACTCCTGGTGAAGTTCTTGACTCGCGGTCATGTTAACACGCCACTCGCGCATAACATCGGTGATATCGGTCGCGATGAGGACAACATCGTCCGCTGACGTTGTCTTGTCCATGCTAAGGGTATAAAATACCGCACAGATCTCTTGGTCTGTACAGATATTAAAATATTATTAATTTTTCATTACTGGTTCCTAACTACTACATGCACTTTATCATTGCTGTTTTCCAAACAAAAAATCCGTAATTTCCATTTCTGTGACTTCAAAAAACTTTAGATCCTGGTCACGGCACCAAAATTGTAACGCGCCGTCGACGTATTACGTAAACTGTAGACATTTAAATAACTAAAAGTTACTCAAATATTAATTTAACAAAATAAGTTCACAAAATTTATTAAGCAAAATCAAAGTTATTGATTTTATATTGATTTATTCTTCAAAAATAATTTCTCTAATTGAAATTTAGATTTTAATATAAATAATTGACTTTAATTATTTATTAACTATTTTTAATTGGCATGATCGTCTAGTTTTGGACCTACGTTGTGTGTGTGTGTGTGGTAACTAAATAATTCGTTGATCTAAAGTCGCACAGAAAAGGAGTTGTACGGAATATCGAAATAAAAGAGTTTGAATCCTTCTTATAACAATCAGTTTATTGAACATAGATTTTATGGAATGCAATGCAAAATGATCTATGACTCCGTGAGGCTAACTGATGGCTAGTAATGCACTCGCACTGAGTGTCGCCAAAGCTCACGTACTGATGTAGAATAAAAACTACTAATTACCAAAATTTACTGTTTTAGTACTGTGTATGAAATCTGACGGTCACAAAGGTGTTTTATATGCAGAGCTTTTGTCCGCGGAACTGTTTGCGTTCCGTGCACGCCACTGGACTTACGTTTGTTGGCCAGCCCGTGCACCGTAGAAATAGTAAGAGTCGTCGACACCTTGTTATGTGAGGTAGATTTGAATACAGCTTTATTCAGTCCAGTCTGGTAATCGTTATTTAATTTAATTTAGTAGTATGCAATGAGGACTCATCAGAACGACCGGTCACTCAATCCATCTCATATGCTAGTGCTCACAAAATCATAGATATGTCGTTGACAATAATATATGAAAGTTACTTGTATTAAATTTGGGATAAAAGATCTTCCTGTTGCTTAGTAACCCTCTGATAGACGCTTGGTTTGTTGGTAGTTAGATCGCCTGGTTGGATTGATACGTAGATCGATCGACTGGCCGGATTGGTTGGCAGTTGGTCTTGATCGGTTCGTCACTACTCGTACGTAATCCACGGAACTCACAAAACCCACAAACTCTCACCCCGAATCTCGATCGCGATTAAAACGTTCGTAAACTCGTTAGTGACTTAATATTCGTCAATCTTTAGCTTGGAAGAATTTACTGGAATATTAAACTATCAACTCAAAGTACGTTTGTAATTTTAAACAGACTATTGCCGTAGTAATAATTAAAATACAAAGTTCAAAGAATTAAGTGCCGTAACTTTTACAGTCGATTAAAATACAGAACAAACAGACTCAGTAAAGACTTTAAACTGTTTTATCTGATTTTAATATAAAAGATTCTAAGTTTTATTATTTCTCACGAAATTTAAAACGTTCGAACGGTTTGACAGAGAAAATCTGGCTATCTTCCTACATCTCTCAGTGAGCTCCTCATCAACTCGGAATTGTTGTTCCCGCCCCCAAAAGTCACCCCCTCAACGAATATTCTTTTCTATAACACAGAAACCCAAATATAAATCCAAAACTATGCGCAATTATACTTCCTTATTCGTTCAAATATTAATAGGCCTGCCCCATCAGTACGGTCCTGATTACTGGTTGGATGGCTCAGCGTCTTCGGGGTTGAGGCACTTGCGAAATCCATTGGTAAGAGAGAGTGAACACTATCCCTACCCCCACACACCAACGCATCCGTGCGTCTCACTTGACACTGTTACACATTTCTTCCTTCAATGTTTAAATAATTCTACGAAATTGTTTAAACATCCCGATATAAATAAATGGTCATTATTGCTGTCCTCAAAATTCCATCATACTCAAGATGTGGAGAAGTCACGGCAAAATTTCGTTTTAATTAAAAGATGGTTTTGTAAGAAGTGCAACAAATCGTTTGGTTTAAATAATTATACCAAATTCTTTGTGTCTTCCCCGATTCTGTGTAATTTAATCTTTATTACGACCAAAATTATCCTCTGGTCGCGTTTGATCAAAGAACTTGTTAGTTCTTGCGAACTGACAATACGTTTTGAATTTATGGTAAAAAGGCGTTTACTTAATGCAGTCGAGACAATTAACAATGGTTTTAAGTTACAGTTATTTATTGTATTATTTAACGCTAATATTCAAAAAAATGCTGTCACTAACATTTTTCAACATCTGGTTATTTTCAAGAAAAAACCTAAGTTGACCGCCCGAGGGTCAAATATCCCTTAAATATTTGTTATATAATTTATGGTACTTGAAGTAAATAGAGACATGGGGTTTGAGTATTACCAGATGATTTTAAGGGTTGCACGTGTGCGAGTAATAATTCTTATTTTGGCATTTAGTTTGTGTGACCAATTTTTGTAACAACGTTAAAAACACTTGACTTTCGAAAGTACAGTCTCAGTAAAAATTCTCTATATTATTTAAAAATATGTTATTATTTGCTTTGATAACCGCGATAAATATTACTAATATGCGACGCGTTTCAATATATATATATATATATATATATATATATATATATATATATATATATATATATATATATATATATTTTAATATTTCGTTCGTACGAAAATAACAAAATTAATTCTAAAACGCAATGTGGAGACATTGCTAACATCAAGCGTTCGACTTTCGTACACTCTCATGATTCAGCCAAACGTTCGGCTTTTTCAAGATTGTATTTGCTATACAAAGTTTATGGCTGTGACTGTACGTATATTCAAAACATAATGATAGCACTTCTAGCACCATCTCTTGGTAAAAAAAGAACTATAAAGACGCGCTACGCGTAGTCCCATTTATATTGTCTATCTGTATATATTTAATGTGTCTATAGTCTGTAAATAAATCCAGTATACTATTTATTCCAATAGCTGATGAATCGTCTTCTATAATAACTAAATTTCCCTGTTTGGCAACAACACCTGTTTTACACATTTTATTGCCTCCATTAGTTATATCTAAACCAAAGTCAAAATCCATAATGTTTTCACAGTTTCCAATAAGTCTGACGCAATGATATATTTTCTTTTTCGTCAAGCATACCTTGGTGTGTATTAAGAAAAGCATTTGGAAAGCGGACATCACATAGCTTTTCTCAGATGCTTTGAAGATGTCATACTCTAGTTGCACTGGATTTGATACCACGTGTTGTGGATGAGTTTTTGTGCAGTGCTGCAAAATCTGTTGTTTTGGTCCAAACAAATTAAATCGCAGTTTGCTTCATGCGTTTGCATGTCTTCAAATGAACACTTAACGCCTTAATTTTTTGTATTTTGGCATGGGAATAAGAGTTGTTCTGCTAAAGATTCGTACGGCAGGTTCCTGAGTGCTGGTTCCTCGGTTGGAAGTGGGGTGAAGCAGCGGCCGCACACACTCTGGTCATTCGGCAACAGCATCACGGGACCCACGGACAGATAATCTTCACAAACACTGCAAATCAGTTTCTGCAGAACTTCATGTTTCACTTCCATTCTGTTTTATTGTAGTTCTGATTCAAATTAAATACAATATTTCGTTTGATTTAAACTTCAGAATTCGTTTGGGACCGCTGTCTAATAAAAATCAATTTATATAAGTTTATCTGCAATTTGATATTATTATCTTATCAGCTTATCTCCTCATTGATATTTGTAAAATGTATTAATACACATTACAAGTGGTTAATTCGTAAAAACGTGTTTACAAAACTAATTAATTAAAATCTAGAATTCCATTTTAAATTATATACATACATATATTTACATGTTTACTCATACATATTTAAATAAACATACAAACGTACAGATATACTGATATGCAGCCATACAATCATAAAGGGATACAGATTTACAGATATGCAGACATACAGACGTTCAATCATGAAGGAACACAGATTTACAAATACGCAGACGTAAATATACAAACCTACATGTATTTACTGTAATTTCAAAACATTTGGTTAAATCCTAATATTCGTTCATGGATGTAGTATTTATTTTGTTTTTCCATTTATGTCAAGTGTTTATCTAATATGATTGCATAATTTATAGTATCGCCGTTTCAAAAAAAGTACTAAAACACTGCTCAAGTTACATTAACACATTGCTTTATGTTATGTAAATTCGTAAAAAATATTTACACTTAGTAACACTTTTCAAAATCATATTTCAAGATCCAATATAAACAGCGCATATGAAAGGTCAGTGCAGCGCATTGCCGATATATTTGTTCTAGATAAGATACCATTGCTTGTCAGTATTTATCTAAAGATTTAACTTGTTGTACTTAATAAATTATTTACATTCTCTATTAACAGATGATAGATCAACATACTACTTCGTGTATTGTGGTGGAAAAAAAAACATTAAAAATGAATCCGTCACCAAGGAGGTGTTTGTGCATAATTTTGATATTAGGATATCTTAGTTATTATTGTTGTGATATTTTAGAATTCACTATGGATGTGGATAATGAAAGTATTGCCTAAAACGATTTATACAGATTTATATTTTAAAATTTTAGTATAAGCAATATCAGAAGTGTCCTACACTGGAGTTCCTTGTCCGCTGTAGGCTTTATTCTTGCTTTTTATTTTATGGAAGTTTGGAAAGTGTCTATTCACACATTAAAATTATATTAAAAAACAACTGCAGTGTCATCACCGAATTTTCTTATACGCATATGGGTTAAACCACATCGTAGTTACATTATTTTTCTAATTTATAAATATATTCTGACCTTTCGAACACTTTTGCGCTAAATATATTTCTTTGAATAAACATAAAATTTCAAACTTCAAACTATTAAAGTCTGATTTGTTTTTTTTTTTTTTGATAAACAATTGACAGGCGCAGATGATACGATATATGTAAAATTAAATGTAATATGAAGAAATTTCAAGAGCCATTTTCTTGTTTCCGGAGCCGTTTGAAATAAAAAATTTCAAATAAAAGTTGTACTAAATGCTGATATCTATGATTGTTATCGTAATAATTTTTCTGTAACTGTAACCGCTTTTGAGTAATTTCAGAAACAGCAAAATATGCACCTCCGGTAGGAATATTGTTTTCAAAGATAGCAGGTTTTCGTGGCAGGCATATATAAAGCTTAAGCTTAAATTTTCATAATTTTCCCTTTAGCCGTTTGGGCTGTAGAGCGCTCACATACACACACACACACACACACACACACACACAGACGGACGTCATTCCAAAAATAGTTGGAATCGATTCAGGGAAGGTCAAAACGTATATTTCCGTTAAAATCTCGAGATCGAAATTTTTCATGATTACAATACTTACTTATACTGCGTATAAGAAAGAAATTATAAACATCTGTTGTGTTTATACGAAGTAGGTACATGTTTATACGAAGTAGGTACATTTTCTTGAGAAAGAATATGTAATAAAATTGTGAGGATAACGCCGTTCTCTCTATTTCTCTGTTTTATGTGAGGATACTCGTACTTGACCGTTTATCGAACGTGTTCGTCGCGGTTAACAATTGTTACCTGCGGCAAAAATGTACATCAATAGCACTCTGTCGTTTTCGAGCTGTTGTGTCAACACACATTATCTCTATTTTAATTTTGAGTGCACTTGTAATGAATATCTTTCTTAATATGGAGACATAAATTAGCCCATACTTCTGCGTTCTTTCAGTGACGTATTTATTCTATTAAATTTACTCTGTATCTCCGTTAAGAATGATTTTGTAAAACATGTGCATTTTCGGCAAAGCTTGGTCCTCGCTACCGGAGTGATCTAGTTATTTAACTTCAATACCCTTTTGAAATATAGCATATATTGTAATTTCTGTTTAACATTAATATTAACCACGTTAACCGTGTGGTTAAAGTTTATTTCGTGTATTATCACAATTTTGCAATTTATCACTTTATGTAATTCTTTATACATATATTTATATTTCCGTGTAACTATTATTGATTCAAAAGTGATCGCGGTGTTTCATTTGTATCTCATGCTATGTTTATGTCCATTCTCAAGTTCGTTCGTTAATGTTGCGACCACGTGTCACCCAAAACTTTCTTGTCGGTATCACTCACGTTATATACGTAAATATTTGTAATTTGTATCTATTTTGATATTAGAGCTGATCAGTTGATCGAAGTTAAGTTTGGATTGGGATTAAGTACCATTTAGGATTATGGAACCCTTTAGTTAAGTTTTAGTTTAGTTTGTGTAAATCACTAGTCAATGGTAGAACTCAGGTTACGTTTCATTCATTTTGGATTGACAATTATTATTGGTTGCCTTCATCATTTTGTATCAATGTGGTCGCATCTTTATTTTTATCTGCTCCGATATTTAACCAGTAACACGTCTAAGCGTAATCCAACACCAAATATATTTGGTACTACTGAGATACCTGTCTGAGCAATATCACGAAGCAGACTCTGACGAAGTGATTGTAAGGGAGAAACCAGAAAGGAATCGCTTCAGTATTCATTCCCTTGGAGAAACGGATGAACACCATCCACTCCCAGTTACGATTGGTTGACTACCGGACGCAAGAGCAGTTTGAGAGCTTTGTATCATTTCTTTGTATCACCTATTTGTTTTAATTGCTAAAATTAATTGGTTCAATATTATCGACTCGCAATTTGTAACTTTAATTCTTTGGTGTACTTAACTTCATTTAAACCATCAGCGTAACTTTTTTTCTTTGGTTAATTTAACTTCATTTAAACTTTAAGCAAATATTCATTTACTTTTAAATCGTGGCCTATTGCTAATCATCCTGTAATTCAACACAGGATTATTAATACCGTTGGGTAAAATGACTACCGAGCGAGTCACCTGGAGTAGCGTACCGACCAACTTCTCTATCGGATCCAAGACGTCCTGCCGCTGGTAGGGCTGGCTCCCAAAACAACTGCTGGATCACCACTCCTAGGGACTCACTTGAGTATCGCAACCATTTTTTACTTTCTTATACGAAGTATAAATAAGTATTGTAATCCTGAAAAAATTCCATCTGTGTGTGTGTGTGTGTGTGTGTGTATGTGTGCGCTCTACAGCCTAAACGGAAAAATATACAATTATGAAACTTCAAACTTAAGATTTGTATATGCCTGGCAGGAAAGCCTTCTATTTTTGAAAAGAATATTCCAACAGGAAGTGCATGTTTATTCTAGTCATTTTTTGCATTTCCTGCTATAACTAACGCTGAAATTTGTGCAGTTAATCGATCTGGAAAATTCAGAAAATACCTTTAAAGGCTATATTATGATTACTATAACATTTTTACTTTCTTATGGAAAGTAATAATAATTCGATTTTAACACAAATATACTTTGACCTTCCCTGAATTTAATTTGTGGACTGAATTCGTATAAGAAAGTTGTAAATATGTTTTTGGTTGGTTTAAAATTAAATTTAATATAAAAACGTGTGTTTAAATTGCTGAAAATTTATAATAATAAAAAACTTCTCCATGGAAATCACTTTGAAAAAACACTTAAACTTTCGTAACACGAATTTTATTTGTTGAGTAAATTTCTATTATATCGCCTAAAACTGTATAAAATAATTGAGGATTATTTAAAAATTTAATAATAAACACATAATAGTTAGTTTGCATGCATAAATATTCAATTTGAGCTCATTATTATCATTTAATGACTCTTTAAAATACGATTTAGGTTTGGAATACTCGTAAATGTATATTTATTATTATTTCCAATTGCATCTAATTAATATTCTACTATTCTGTTGTAACGACTTTCGCGAGCGAGAAGCCGACAGAACGAGATGCTCGACCAGCTCTCAGACCGGAGTCGGGAGTGGGGTTAAGAGCTGCAGCAGCTAGGTGAATTAGACTCAAATTTCGTAACAACAACAATTTATTACATCAAAAAGGATTGCACTTAACTGGGCTTTTGACGCCAATACACGTTAATTTCTAAGTATTAAAGTTATAAAGAAAATTGGCTAAATAAAACATAAATGGAGTAATGGCAATGTTAGATGATCGTGGCTATACTCAACAACGTCCAGACGTGAGTCGTGAGGCAGCGCCGGCTAGTAGCTCCAGGGTATTTATATTAGGGCGTCAGCTCGGTATTCACGGATGTCCTGGAGGCGGCAAAGAGATGTTGGTGGCTGCGCTCAACTCTGGTGCTGTCCGGTGCTACGGGTTCTGCGGTTACCAATTGGTGGTTTTGGTAACAATATCCTCTCGTACGGTCCCCGTACCGAAGTTATGATTTTACATACGTTATTTGAGTAATAACGTCGGAACCAATTGCCTTAAACACAGGTGGATAGTGTTATGTACCAGATAGAGATGAACGGGAATTTATAGCCACTGTATTAACGGAATCTAAACATAAAATAAACTAACGATAAATAGCAAATGAGAATGCTTGAATACTGAACTGTAACGCTACAAAAAAAAAAAGGAAATAATTGGGTCTACAATTAAATTGACAACAATTACAAAGGGTGAAGTGATAAACAGACTTATGTTACACGGTAAACTGCAAAATTGAAGAACCAGTGAATAAACACTAATACGGTTCTGAATAGGCCAGAAAACTCAAAAATGGGGAGTTGAATATATAACGCAGAATTACTGTTGATAAACTAACAAAATTGATGGGCACGTGTGCCAAAAGAAATATATCCCCGGAACCACGTGGTAAACTGGGTTCCGGCTAACCAAAGATCAGTATAACAAAATAAGTAATCAATTATACTTATCTCAAGTCGTTGCTTTTGTCGGAGACCCAGCTACGGAATTATGTACTAAAATGCACGTGACAAAATAAAACTGAAATAGACGTTATTACTAGTTAACGAATTCACGTTAAGATACATGCTAAGAATAACTTAAGCAGTTGAAAAAGTAACGGATACGGCAGGGTTCGATCCCTACCGTATCCGTTACTTTTTCAACTGCTTAAGTTATTCTTAGCATGTATCTTAACGTGAATTCGTAAACTAGTAATAATGTCTATTTCATGTACTGTGCGGGTTTCCGTACCTAAGTAGCCTACGTTACAATTATTCGTTGTCAATATCATAGTGTGAAGTCTTCGAATGTATTTGTTAACACATTGGCAATTGAAGCAGTTGTGTGTTAGTGTGTGTGTGTGTGTGTGTGTGTGTGTGTGTGTGTGTGTGTGTGTGTGTGTGTGTATGTGAGCACTCTACAGCCCAAACGGCTAAAGGGAAAATTATGAAATTTTAAACTTAAGCTTTGTATATGCCTGGCACGAAAACCTTCTATTGTTGAAAACAATATTCCGAACGGAAGTGCATGTTTACTCTACTAATTTTTTGCAGTTTCTGCAATTACTCAAAAACAGTTGCAGTCACAGAAAAATTGTTACAGTAAAAATTATTGATATCAGCATTTTGTACAACTTTTTTTCTCAAACGGTTCCGGAAACAAGAAAATGGCGCTTGAAATTTCTTCATATTACATTTAATTTTACATAAATCGTATCATCTGCGCCGGTCAATTGTTTATCAAAAAAAACAAAACAGACTTAAATAATTTGAAGTTTGACATTTTATATTTATTCAGAGATATATATTTAGCGTAAAAGTGTTCCAAAGGTCAGAACAAATATTATAAATTAGAGCAATATTGAAACTACGATATGGTCTAAGAAAGTTCAGTGCATGACACTGCAGATATGTTTTAATTGTTAAATTTCTAATAGTAAAAAATGTGTCCATGGAAATCACTTTGAAAAAACACTTAAATTTTGTTTCACGCGAATTTTTTTTGGTGAGTAAATTTTAATTAAAACGCTTAAAATAGCAGAAGTTTATTTTTAAAACTAATTATAAACACTTTATAGTGAGTTTGCATGCATAAATATTCTATTTTTGCGCATTATAATCATTTAATAACTCTTTAGAATCTGGTTTAGGTTTGGAATATTTATAAATGTTTATTTATTATTATTTCCACTCGCAAATAATTAATATTTTTGTATTTTGTAGGTGTATTTTTGATATAAATGTAACAAACGCGCGTCTTATGAGAACGTGCACGCGTTTGGCTCCCTCTTAACTATATGCGTGTAGCGATGTTTCTTCTTATACTCACCTGGTGGTTGCGTTTTTAGGTGAGATCTTCTAATACACACTTTAAGGTCCAGACTGGGGTTAGCTCGTGAGAGATTAAATTGGTACAAATAATAAATAACAATTTAATTTAAAACAATAAAAATATAACAAGTACGACAACAAAATGAATTTACAAAAAGATACTGAATAAAGCTTAAGTTACTTACTGACAAAATAATACTCGCTAAGCGCAATCTGAACTGAGACCTCGATGTCAAGCGACATCGCGGTTTTATACTCAATTTTGACCTAAATTCAAATGGCCGATATTGTAAACAAATCCAGACCTAGCAACATTTCGTTAAATGCGGAAGGCACAATTTTTATGCAACTGTTGCTAGATATGACGTAGCTAGTTGCATTTGCTAATCGCGAATTACCTAGCTCAGCAAAACTGAACTAGGTCGGTACGCAACTAGCCTGATTTGTTACATAAATGTTTATAATTAAAATATTAGTTTTAAATTGAATGTGTGCCAAATTTATATATTTATTAATTTTTTTTTTTTTTAGATTTTTTTCGAACCAACTACTTTTTTTATTATGGGCAATTTCTGTTTTTCGTGTCGGAAGGAGGAGGTAAGTGATTATTTATATAAATGCAAGATCTACAATTAATTGAGTCGATTTTAAAAATGTTTTTAAATGAATGATTGAGAAATCTAACATGTTAATTTGTATTGCTTTGTGAAGAAGACCAGGAACCCATGTGGGTACCCCACGAAGAGGAATGGGTTCCTGTGGAAGCCTACGTCGCTGCACCGAAACCGGCCTTCGGGGCAGCGATTGTAGGTTTCGAAGACGATTTCGAGCCTCCTCTGGAACCAGCATCCGCCGTCGTAGATGATAACTACAAATCACCGCGCCGCGCCACCTGTGGTCCGGCACCGGCCGTCGGGCCCCAGGAGGCAGCCGCTGGGGAAACGCTAATGAATTTCGAAAAAAAAACAAGGAACAAAATTGTGACAGTGACATTTCTACGGCAAAATTATTTATTATTCTGGACTATACATTAAACATTCTAAATCGAAACAGTTATTTGATATTGCAACAAAATTTTTACCAGCATATATGTGATGACATTTCCCCACAAATAAAGGAGATTTGCGGCTGCGCGGAGCGGATGGCAGAGGAACGGATGCTGGCCACCGACACCAAAATTTACAGGGACTCCGAAATTTCGTGTTAAATTTCTAGTGTAAAAATTTTTATTTTTACTCGGAACTACTAAACATTTTACATAAATTCGCAGTGGACCATTTTTAGTTTTAATAAATAGTTTTTAATAAATTATATTTAACGATTATTGTGTTTATTTTCTTTCATCGCAACTATTTTTGTATGTGAATGTGTCTAGATACAAAAAAACGTATAACATATCATATACCCATAGGGTAGTAGTCGCTCGTAAGACCAAACTTGGCGCTTCTTTTCCTCTAAAGACATCAATCAGATTAGTATTGTTTTTACATTTATATCTTAGTAACCCTCTTATCTTAACAAATAACGTATAAGAATGTTCAGTACAACAAACTACAGATATGTATCCAACATATAGATTACTTACGCACATTTATTGCTGTTATTTGCGTTATATGTTACAAATTCGGATTATTTCATTTATTATTTACTGTTTAATTACTATTCGTATATACTCCTAATAGAATACATAATAGTTGTAATGAATTATTGTTTTGATAGTTAAAGGAATATTATAGTATAGATAATTGTTGGTAATCTTGGTGGGAAAGCTTTGCATGGAAGCTTTCGGCTTTCAATTGAATACAATGGAATGATTAAATGTTGTGCCAGATTAGCAAAAGCAGCGGTAGATTTTCGACCATTGAATTATGATTCATTTTATTACTGGACCACGACAAATATTTTTCTACTCACAAAAAAAAACGTCATTTTGTTTTAATTAGAATAAATTTGAGTGGTGACTTACTTGACAACAGCGACAAGAAATTCGTTCAGCTTTATTTGTTAGTTCATTGTTAGATATAGTTGGGCGTAATGGAGCGCGATCCCTCCCCCGGTTAAATTGAATTATGGTAATCCGAATGAATGTGTAAGAGAAAAAATGTTTGTAACGCTCAAAGTTGGAAAGTAAATCTGAAGGAAAACGGCAGACAGCCGGAAACGCTGAACAACGGATGCTAACAGCAATAAAATGGCGTCTCAGCACTTTCGTTGCTCACGTATAAGTATAAAAGTGCATTTTTCGTGATTACAACTGTTACAATGCTATATAAATTGTTTGTTGCGTCGTTCTACATTAATAATATTATTTGTACTTAAGAATTTCATACAGTTTGTTAAAGTACAGAGTAAACTAGAACACTATAAACAACAAAGATAAAATTCAAAATTGTGTTCTATACAAGTTCTACAACTCGTCTATACCTATAAAATAATTAGATACTCTTTCTTCTTCTTCTTCTTCAGATAGTAAGTTCTGTGTTGTTACTTTCTTATACGGGGTAATATGCAGCTATGAATTTAGTTTGTAGTAAAAACGTATAAGAAACAAGTTGTTGACCATATGAGATATTTTAATACGTGAATATATATGAATTCGTAATTATAAGAATAAGAATTGTAGGTTAGGAAAACATATCAAATAATAAACTAGAATATAATAATAAATAAAAGTGTTTGGGGTACAAGAAACAAATTCAATAGCCGCTTCTAGTAGACATAAGAACACATAATAGAAGAAAGATGTAAGGATAGGAAAAGCAATAAGTGAAATGGCGGTGCATTTACCACAATGGAGATTCCCTCGGAAAAGCGAGGATCAACGACATGCCGGGACACCCGAATGGGTTCACGTTCGGGCCACGTAGCACGCGACACTTCCGTTTCGCTCCGGTTTGTTGCCGCAACCGGTTACCGCCCCGCTTGCGGACATGTTTCTGTTCGTCGAACTGTTGTCCGCCGTTCGGCTTTCTTGACCCAAATATTGGACCTAAACAGCCCAACAACAACAACAACGTCTAAGAGTTATTTCACGTATTTAACTAAGCCGATTTCTGATTACATTTCCCATCCAATCGAAACGGATTTAAAATGTAATTGCTAAACACCACCACTTTCCTGATACTTAAATATATACACCTCATTTTTTACTTTCTTATACAAACTTATAAGTAAGTATTGTAATCAAGAAAATTCAGTGCGGATGTATTTGTAACTCACTAAAACATCCGGTCGTCCTCGTTCCGTTAGTAAATACAATTGAAATCCATCTGCACCGACGGCTGATGAAATGCAGTTTGCTAGTTCCCACAGAACGTGAACTTTGGTCGGATTATTTCTGCTGCAGGGACTGTGTCAGATCTTGTAGCTTTTGTCTTTTATCTGCATGAACACAGAATTTCCATCTAGGCGAACATACAAGAGTTATTAGCGCGATTTGTCACTGCTGTTGTAGGTACATACATACATACAGGTATAACATACGTAACGAGATGGATTGTGAAAGGAGATTGATTTTAGGTTCGCTGGATTGGGAGATACTGGAATTTTTACGAGGTTTTCAGAAATGATTTATGTCGGAGATCAATCAGTGGATTTATATTTTTAAGCATTTTATTGTGATGTTGAAGCGAGTGCTTGTGAGAGGATTTTTAATGGGACATATCTAACAATCGCAACTGATTTCAGTTTTATGCAACCTGAACTACAACATTGTCAAGCTGGTCACATAACGTAAGCGTGACGTCACCCCATATTATTTTCAAATTTACGCGCGCATGACGTCAACACGTATAGGCGCTGGTCACGAGACGTGGTTCGATCAATCAGAGACGCAACCGTCAAGTGTTCTAGAATCGGTCTTTCCCAACTACCGTCTGTCTCCGTCTGGAACACCTCATTTTGAATGAGATTTTTGGAGGATCTGCAATATGAATGTACATGTTTTATATCTTGAATTAAAGCTTGGAGTATGTATATTACGAAAATAGTAAATATATAAAAAAGAGCTATACCCATTTTTTACAAATTAGGGAAATGTCGAATAGCGCTCCGTTTGCACCTGAATATAGTATTTCTAATGAAATTATATTATTCCAGTGAATAGTCTTACAGTTTTTAAATTTATAACGCTAATTATTTACATTTTACACAAAATGAATCACTGACAATGTCGGTAAAGTTTTCCGCGAAAAACAAAACAATGGAAATTTAGTGTTGCCAACCTAAAAACAAAAATACCCTAGATTTTTATTTCGCTTAATACGTGATTTTCAAGCTGCAATTATGTGTCATTTTATGTAAAATGTAAATAATTAGCTTCATAAAATCAAAAACTGCAAGAATATTCACTGGAATAATGAAATTTCATTAAAAATACCATGCTCAGAAGTACAAACAGGGCGCTGTCCGACGTTTCCCTTAGTTGCAAAAAATGGGAATGGCTCTTCTTTATATATTTACTACTTTCGTAATTTATATACTCTAAGCTTTAATTCAACATATAAAATATGTACATTCGTTAGGCAGATCCATCAAAAATCTCATTCAAAAGGAGGTGTTCCACATGACAGACGGCTGAGGTTATAATTTGTCTACACATTTGCATTATGCCAACTATAAATATTTGCAGTGTCATGCACCGAACTTTCTTATCCGCATATGGGTTAAACCATATCGTAGTTATATTATTTTTCTAATTTATAATATTTGTTCTAACCTTTAGATCGCTTTTACACTAAATATGTTTCTTAGAATAAATATTAAATGTCAAACTTCAAATTATTTAAGTCTATTTTGTTAAACAATTGACAGGCGCAGATGATACGATTTATGGAACAATATATATAATAAGCAGAAATTTATTTTGAAACCTGTACTTTTTTTGGAAAATATCTGCAGTGTCATGCACCGAACTTTCTTATACGCATATGGGTTAAACCATATCGTAGTTACATTATTGTTCTAATTTATAATATTTGTTCTAACCTTTAGATCGCTTTTACACTAAATATATTTCTTAGAATATATATTAAATGTCAAACTTCAAATTATTTACATCTATTTTGTTAAACAATTGACAGGCGAAGATGATACGATTTATGTAAAAATAAATATAATAGGCAGAAATTAATTTTGGAAAAAAAAATTCAAATTTATTTTGTAACCAGTACACTTTTTGGAAAAAAATTCGAACCAAAGTTGTGCTAAATATAAATACCTTTAATTTTTGTTTATGAAATTTATCTGTATCTGTAACGATTTTTGAGTAATTGCAGAAACTGCCAAAAATGACTAGAGTAAACAGGCACTTCCGGTTTGAATATTTTGTTCAAAAATAGGAGGTGCACACTCCAGCCATTTGCAAATCTTAAGTTTAAAGTTTCATAATTTTAGCTTCAACCGTTTAGGCTGTAGAGAACATACACACACACACACAGACGGACGTCATTCCAAAAATAGTTGGAATCGATTCAGGGAAGGTCAAAACGTATATTTCCGTTGAAATCTCGAGATCGAAATTTTTCATGATTACAATACTTACTTATACTGCGTATAAGAAAGTAATAATTCTGTAGAATATTAGGAAAATTACTTTAGAAACAATAAAAAGCTACGTTTTATGTATTTTGGGTTTTGTTTAAATGTGTTATTAGTGGTATAATCATATTTCTGAGAATAAATTGCTGGGGTTATGTTCTAACGCCATCCACGAATTCCACAAATGTCAGATGGCGAGTGGGCGCAACCAACATTTACCATCTTGGCGATTTCTATTAATTATCCTATATAGCTAACTGTTAATTTACAAGAAAATTATGTTTCTATAATCGTAAATCCTCAGAGTTTCATAAATGATATAATAAACAGCAATTGATAGCGTATTCGTTGTAAAATTCATTGGAACAGAAAAAGGCGTATGCGTCACTTAGTGCATTTTCCCAATTTGCAAAACTTCTGAATTGCTCAATTTGAAAAGTATTTTATTTTCGTAAACTACGCACTATTTAGATTATGAAAATAATTCCATTTTCAAAATGCGCCATTCAGATCCAACACAATAAAACAAAAGTTATAAAGCAACCATTCTTATATTTTTATTAATTTGGGTAACCAGGAACGAAGAGCTGTTTGCCCTGCCGAAGACGGTAATTTTAATGAAATTTCCTTATTCTTGACAATAATATTTCACTTGCTGATTATACATCACTTCTTCCTTACGCTTGACCAAAATGATAAATAAAATAAATTGATAACGACTTTAAATACGAATATTAAGTGGTTTAAAAACGTACTAATTATTCTAGATTTATTTTTATGCTTTGAACTAAACGAAAACAAATAAAATTAAAAACATCTGCAGTGTCATGCACCGAACTTTCTTATACGCATTTGGGTTAAACCATATCGTAGTTTCATTATTTATCTAATTTATAGTATTGGTTCTAACCTTTAGATTGCTTTTACACTAAATATATTTCTTTGAATAAATATTAAATGTCAAACTTCAAATTATTTAAGTCTATTTTGTAAAACAATTGACAAGCGCAGATGATACGATTTAAGTAGAAATATATATAATAAGCAGAAATATATTTTGAAACCAGTACTCTTATTGGAAAAAAAATTCGAAAAAAAATTGTGCTAAATATAAATACCTTTAATTTTTGTTCATACATTTTTTCTGTAACTGTAACCATTTTTGAGTAATTGCAGAAACTGCAAAAAATGACTAGAGTAAATAGGCATTTCCGCTTTGAATTATTTTTTAAAAAAAATAAGAGGTACACACCACAGGCATATGCAAATCTTAAGTTTAAAGTTTTATAATTTTACCTTCAGTCGTTTAGGCTGTAGAGAGCATAAACACACACACACACACACACAGCCACACACACACATGCAGACGTTATTCCTAAGATAGTCGGAATCGATTCAGGCAAGGTCAAAATGTATATATCCGTTAAAATCTCGAGATCGAAATTTTTCATGATTGCAATACTTACTTATACTGAGTATAAGAAAGTAAAAACAAGTGAGGTTATTAATGCAAGCAAAAATAGAGGAAAAACAAATGATTCGCATTACCGTCAATATATTCACAAATAACTCTTCTTATCTCACTATCTTTTTAGGTAGTGAGATTCCATAGGGCTATGAAATCCATGACGTAATGTCATGTGTACAAATTAAAATTGAGACACTCAGAATTGAGTTGTGACAGTGAGATAGATGCAATGCTTCTCCTTCGCCAAATTCAAAACCGGGGTATAGCAATATGAGATATTAGCATTGTGTAAGTGGCCGAAAAATGAAGTAATTGTGGTATGAGCTGAATTTCAGAGGTATAGCGGAAGAATTTTGCAAAACGTTGCATTGCCACCACACATGCCAAGAATGTATTTATGATATAGAATTACTTTTGGTTTTGTTAGGGGTCGAAATAAAAAGTTATTTACAAATGAAAATTCAAATAAATTACACTTCAGTTCAAACTAGCTGCTGTGAGCGCTGGTGGTGGTAATATCTCTAAGCTCAACCTGTCAAATCTGAGAGATATTATAACTTTTACTCAACGTAATGGACCGATAACAACAAGAGATATTGTTTAATATTAAATCAAACAATATGGAACAAGAACAAAACAAAATTAATGAAATAAAAGATAAATTTTAAAACATATTCAAATTATAGAAAGTGACACATTGAGTTTCGGGATATAACCACTACGTGCGCTCGCGGTAGAAAACAAGTAAAAAATATTTGAATTTTCATTTGTAAATAACTTTTTATTTCGACGCTTAACAAAACCAAAAGTAATTCTATATCATAAACACATCCTTGGCATGTGTGGTGGCAATGCAACGTTTTGCAATATTCTTCCGCTTTACCCTCTAAATTCAGCTCGTACCACAATTACTTCATTTATCGGCCATTTACGCAATGCTAATATCTCATATTGCTATACCCCGGTTTTCAAAAGTGGAGGGGGAAGCTAAAATGTGCTCTTTTCAATTTCGGATCTCAATAGCCCTACTGTTTCGAATTGATTCAACTTCATGACGCTACACTTTGTACATCCCTTATTCTGTAACGCGCAGATCTCTAGCGCTGCTTCCATTTTAATAAACACTTGTTGCCATGTGAGTGCTGCTATAAACACGTGTGGATAAGTGTCTCCACTGTTATAGTAAAAGAATGTTTTTATAAATCATAGTATAATATCTAAGGTGAGTGCAATTAGAATATAGGTATGCTATGCTACCTAGAAATAAATATTATAGTCACATTTATAAAACTCTGGCTTAAATATCTTCTTGTATTTGCTATTAAATATTACGTGAGAACATGTAAAATAAAACAGTTGCATTTAGATATGGCGAGTAAATTGAGGATGGGAATGGGGTAAAATTATTTATTAATTAAGCGTAAATATTAGGTGTTTTCAAAGGATGCTACTCCATTTTGTTTCTATGGTCAACGCCTAGTACATTTTGCATCGTTGCGTGCATAAACACAATACGTTAATGTAGAAATTACTGATTCATACTAAAAGCTTTTTTATGCGTAGGTATAAAATAAGATTGTTAGTATGTACTAGTAATTCTTTGCAATAGTAGCCACGCTATTTTGTTCTTATAGGCAACATCATGTCCATTTTATATTTGTACTTAATTCATTTTCCATGCTGATGATTATTTTTGTTTTAGTAGATTTTTATTTAGTTGGGTGGATTGTTATTTATGTAGCTTGATTTATATTATATTTAAGTGATTATTTATAATATAAATTTTTTGTTGCAGAATTTTGGACAATTTATATATTGTAGTAAAAGAAGTTTCCAATATAATGCGTTTTAAGATGCAAATATATAAACAGCGAGACAAGGAGAATTCTCACTATTCCGACGGAAGACGATACACATGGAAAAGTTCACAAATTGTTATAATAGAAAGAAAACTCCCAGATGGAGAGGAGCATATATACCTCTTCCGATGTCGATAACATAGTCGAGTTTCGAAACCACAACACACAGTGAGTTTTTGTTACAGTATTTTATATGGCTTAATATTTAAGCGTATATCAAATGAATCGATTATGTTTTAGTATCTGTACCATTTAATTTAATAGTTTAAAGATAAACATTGTATAAAAATAGATAAATAGTTATTTCTGAAGTATTAGAATAATTGCGATCGATGAGCCCTGTGTCAGTACAGATAGAGAAAAAAAAGGTTTATCATGGATATTACGTTTACTGTTGTAATACTATAGAATATATAAGCGACTCTCGATTCATGAACGGTCGCGTTTTTTTTATTTTTCTTTTATTTTAATTTTCTTGTATGAATTACCACTTACAATTAGATATATAATAAATTACTACATTAAATTTATATATATATATATATATATATATATATATATATATATATATCCTTGATTTGATTTAAACTGAAATTAATCAGTATCTTTAATAGCTTTAATTCAAACATATATTGCAATGCATCGTTGTACAAAAAAGCATTTCAACCACGTAAAAACCCAAGATGATACCCATTTAAAATGAGGATGATAATATGAATATCTTGAATTTCATTCAGATAATAATTTAAAAATCAACATGTAACATAATACAGCTTTTATAGGAAATATTTTTTATATCTTTTATAACTGCGCACTTATTTGCGATTTTAAAAATCACGATTTTCAGTTTTCTTTTATTGATAACATTCAAACAGTTTAAAATTTTAAATGTTACTCAACTTAATATAAATAAGCATTAAACGCTGCACAACACTGCCCATTTATTCGACCTTGTAGTTTCTATAGTTTCCGAGCACTACTATTGTTTCGTGCATTGGAGGATTGTCTGAATATTTATTTTAATAAGCAATTTGATAATACCTATGTATTTTTGTTTTAATTTCTTGGCTATTAGTATTAAATTGTAAGCCTTTAAAATAATTGGGAGCAATACGCACTGAAATACTGTTTTTACATGTTAAATCCGTATGTTCACATATATACCTTACCACCCGGTATATCATAAGTTATTGCATCTGATATCACAAATTAAGTATATCAGAATAATCATGGAATATAACGAGGAAGATGTTTAGCGTTTATATGTCAGCGTAACAGTAATGCTAAATATAGTCGCAGAAACTCAAACTAACCTCTTCCAAAATATATACATCGCAGTACACGGCGCAAGCGGTCTGCGCAGCTTCAATATTGAATTCTATATGAAACTAGGACAAGTCCTATAAAATTTGATACGTTTTAAAATATGTTTTTCTCTTTCGTGTATTGTATTTCGGTAAGAATTACAAGTAGTCTTTCAATCCGGCTCAATTTGGAACTTAATACAAGCTAAGTTATCCAACTCCTGTAGCTCGGTCATATTTCACTCTAAAATACACCTTCTATCTATTATTTTGATACGTTTTAAAATATGTCTTTCTCTTTCGCGTATTGTTTTTCGTAACGAATCACGAGAAGGTTCTAAAGCTCAGTCAGATTTCACTCTTAAACACACCTGCTATCTATTATATTCGTTTTGCACACATGATATGAAGTCATAGATTTCATTCATCTATCCAAAGGTTCTCACTGCCTGTTTAGGTAGTGAGATCGAAAAAAATATAAGTAAAGGAAGTGGCAGCTGGTAAAAACAATTTTTTTGAGAATATTTTGTGTTCCTCCAATAAATTTCAATTACAAAAATAATGCCAAATTAAGAACAAAAATAAGTCGAAACAAATAAGTTAGTTGGATAACAATAACAATAATAGAAGTATTAAAAGATTTTACAGGCGCGTTTCACAAGTATAACGTCATTGTTAATTTAGACATTTAGAACCCTGTCCTACTGAAATAGGAATAAAATAATTTGATAGTTTTAAAAGTAAAGGTATTGTAGAGGTTTAGGTGGAAAAATGTATCAGCTAAAATAAAGTGATTGAATTATGTTCGCACAAAACGCATGGTCGATATCGACCATCAATAAGAACAGATACATTATAACAAATAACTGTCTTATCAAAATGCTAAATAACAAAAATGTTTTCTAACAGCTGTATAGTACCGCTTTATTGCTGGTGTGCATTAGTTTCTAGAATGACACAACAATCTTAAAAATCACAAGTAGCATCACTAACAGATTCAATGAATGTTTGAACATTTGCTGTACATTATTAACTATCACCAAAATGATACTAGAATACATATATTCATATTTATAAAAGTTAAAGACAATTTTATCATTTTTAAATATGATTACTTTAAGGGGTTTTCCTAGTGTTGAAACCGTAAAATGAGCTCTGTTTTAAAAAAATCGATACTAGATGAAGAGTAATAAAGATAAAGACACGATTTTTGGTAACACATATTTATTATATGCGATGTTTACGAGTAAGTATTTTGTTATAAAACTTGAAATAAATTAAAATTGCGGTCGGGACAGCCGGTTGATAAAGCGCGCTCGGCAGAATTTCCTCATCTGCGCGGCACAGTGCAGGCGATACAACACTCTATATTATGTTTTATTAAAATACTATCGTGATTTCTATTTACTTTACGTAACTCATGCGTAAATAGAGGGATTTTGAATTTAAGATATTATATAATTTATAATTCACAAGTCTTAGTTTAAAATATTAATTAATTATTTAAATTTTCGTGTTGATTCGTACAGAGGTTGTTACGAATGCCTTATTATAGTCTACTTCTAAGTTGTACATAGATTATCTACTTTCCGTGAATTATGATTGTCTTTCGTTGCGTCAGCGCTTTATGGCTGATGCAATTAGCTATTTAAGTTATGAAATAAGGGTGGTGTCTCTACATAACTTATATTATTGTAAGTCAATTTATACTTAGTATCACAACATGATTATCTGTAACTAATAACCATTATATATCAAACTATTTGTTACCCGATCAAGTTTTTTTTTTCTTTTTTTTTATAGCGTAGTGCTCTGTTTCAGGCCACTGGGGCCTCTTCAGAGTGTATGTGTTAGTGTAGTGCAGTGTACCTAACCGAAGTGTTGTATGTGTTTATATTGTGTTGTATTTGTGTTTCCGTGTTTTGCCACAGGCGCTAGCGTCAGTATGGTTGGTGTACCTGGACAGGGGAAACCGGAGAACCCGGGGGAAACCTGCCGTTTACTAGTGTTGCCACTAGTGAACCCTACCGGCGGGCTGCTCCACTTGAACGGTCACCCATCCAAGCTCACACAGCACGACGCGTCGCTTAACTTACTTATCTCGCGACAAGCAAGCTACCAACGAACCAGTCCACCGGCTACCCGATCAAGTTGAAATATATTTTTAGAATATATCACAGGGTAGTTGGCAATCGACACATGATTACGATTCCATAATATATTGTTTGAATATCAACTAAATAATGGTTAAATTCAGTTCTCTGTACTCAATTGTAACGCGTGTAACTATTACAGAATCTGTTTTGTCAACTTAAAACAAAACTGCCCATTCTTCATAATCCATGTAAAATGTAATTGTTTCTCGTACTTAATCTTAAATAGAATTACTGTATACGAGTTTAGGAGACCGTGCTTTAAATTTGAGAGGCGACGTTGACTTTCATTCGTCAGAAAATACTCCACACGGGAATATTATTTCAAAAATTTATTCTGAAGATATATATTTGTCATGTAATAGTAGTTTTCATTAAATTAATTGCTATGCGATTTTTAATAATTCCATTATTTTTTAGCTGAAAATGGCGTACGTGCATTCTGAGCTGGACACTGCGACATTCAAACTTCCATCAATAGTCAATTTTATATTGTGGAACAATGGATAACATGATGAATTGCAGGCTTCATGAACATCTTTGAAGAAAAGAGACTACATAGAAAAATGTCAAGGTACGAAATTCAGAAATTAACGCGCTAGTCTTTGATATGCTATGAGAGCTATCATTTTTTATTTTGATATTACTTATACATAAATAAAAATTGTATGCCTTGAATGTTAAGTGAATTCAAAAGGTATAAAATATATTTATATATACGAGGTCATCGTATTTTCATAGATTTTCAAATTAATTTATGTAATAAATTAAATACTTTAAATTGGATAATTTTTCTAATATACTGTAAATAATTTCGTCTACAAGAACTTCTAGAATATATCAAGCGACACACCGATGATAAGGTCTTCTTGTTTATGTGTATTCTATATATTTGAGTTAAATATAATCGGCTCACCCACGTTGAACATCCTATGGTAATTTGCAATTTTCAAATATAATCTGCATATCTCGTAATGTATTATTCCTCTTATTTTACTCAATCTTACAAATTCAATCAAAGGAATATAAGATTCCTTTATATTTTGTAATTATAATTCTGTTTGTCACTGTTACGACAGTTCGTCAAAATAAAACAGTACCTAATTTTAAAGTATCCTGGATTCTTTGTCTAGATATTTCCGTATAAATTTGCAATCTCCTCCCAAGCGACTTAGGATGATATGAAAGTGAACCAAAAGCACTTACATAAAAACTATTATTTCATATAAAATATATTTTAAAATGAATTGTGCCAATTGAATAACTATATCAGTTGACAAAACCGAATAAGGGGTTGTCATTGACTAGTGAATATGCTAGTATAGAATGTATTACTCTATAGACAAGAAATCAACAGTGAACAAGTATTTCGTTCCTATAATCCCATTTGTTATGGTTATCTCGATTGCGTAACGTTAATCCCATTTTGTAATGAATAGTGTGATTTATTCCATTTTCCTTTGTGGTTATGTCGTAGAAGATCAATACCAATAATGAATTCTAAAATGTGCTTGACTACGTCCACACCAAATATCAGTCACAAAAGTTTTCGATTATTCTAAACGAATTCCAAACATGTTTCTTTATTTTACTACTCATTTATTATACAAAGTTATTTTTTAACTGGATTAACACAAAAAATCAAATAAATCTAGAACGTTGAATGATGTAATATATTGGTTACCACTTAGAATTTCGAAAAAATCGATTTATTTTTGCTTTTTTTTGTACTTTATACTATATGCTTTCACACCCTAAAGCCAATCTTCGAGCCGCGAACCCGGTAACCACTCTTGCTAATTAAAGGAAGTAATGACAGCGCGTCGAAAACTGGCTTCCTGCTCGCTTTGCGTTAGGGCATAACAATGCGCGGAATTTATGTCGAAACTTTAAACGTGTTTTTCTCGAAACCACATTTTTTGTGCTGGCCGTTAACTTTTCTCAGCAACTATAAAAGAAATTGACTTGAACTGTTGGAAATATGTTCTACATTGCTTTCTTCGGCAGATGGACGACTGTCGTTTCAAAATATTAATATTTAATATGTTTTAGAGCGCTCTAAAGCTGAAAAAAGGGTGGCAATAATTGACAATTTTCTTCATATTGCCGCCATTTTGTTATTAATCAACATTTTGACATGGAAGTGGTCCATCTGCCGAAGAATCTTATGCAGATCATTAATTGTGTATCTATTTCTGTTTGAGATTAGCGGTTTCCGAGAATTACTATCGGGCAGCGGTGAGTAACAGCGTGACAAGGTCATACTGACCGCTGAAAATTTTTATTATGACAATAAAATTTTCCCACGCAAAAATGTGTTTTTATACCCCAAATATATAAGGAACAATATGCAAAAAACCATCAAGTTGAATATTGCCTTTTAGCCGCAAAAAAATGTTTGAAAAACAGCCTAAAATCGGCCGCCTATATGGTAACACCCACTTAAGAAACATTATACATCTTACAAGACGATATTACCGTTCTAAAACCAAATAACAGAATTACAACAGAATTCAATTTCTACGACGGTTATATCTTTTTAAATCATTGACCAATTATTGTCAAATACAAATCTCCGAAGTTCAAAATGGCGAATACAAAATGGCAGTTTGTTTTATTTTGCAAAAAATTACTGGTTTAAAAATACACAAATCTCGTATATATTTTTTTTGTCTTTAGAATCGAATCTGCCATTAGAATTTCAAAATTCTAAATGGCGGACATAAAATGGCGGTTTTTGTGGTTCTAAAAGTTCAAAGGTTTCAAAACATACAACTATCGTAACATTTTTACGTCTCTAGATTCAAATCTGCCATCAGAATTTCATATTACAAAATGGCGGTTTTTAGGTACAAAAAATGAAATAGTTTTAAAAATAACGTATATTTATCTTAATGCAAAATCATATTTACGATTAAAAGTTATGAGCTCGGTATTGTCCTAAGCAGTCAATACGCTATAAAAAAAATTATATAAATTCAGTGTCATTCTCAAATTCGTCGAAAACTTCATCATTTTCAGCACACGCAGGTTCATTTTCATGTTTGTATGTAGTAACAGTTGTGTTGTACTGTCGGATACAACGAAATGGGTGGTTCGTGTCTAATATTAGTGACGAGACTTCGTTACTAACTCAATAAGAGGTTTTTTAAGGTTTTTGGTTAATATTCAACAACGTAGTCTGTTGTAACAAAGAGATTTATTGAACAAACGAAATATAGGTAAAATTTAACTACATTGGTAGAACGTCTGTTCCACTCGGTGATCGCGACACTTCTGGTACTAACATCCACCCAATGTTGCATCGTTCATTTACAAACTTTTATGTTTCACACGGACTCAGCGTCTTTCGTGAGACAACCAAGTCGCCTTCCATCTTGGCGAACGTGACATTTAATGTAAATTCAACTGAGAAAAGGTTGAAAACAACATTTAGAACGGATGTGTAGTCTCAGAAGTAGTAATATAATATGAAATATGATTATATGGTTCGACTTAAAATAATACAAAGTAATACAAATATTAGTAAAACTATTAAATAATTATTTATGAGAAATGGGTGACTTTAAAACACCTCCCAACTAAGATTGAAAATGGTAGCGAGGATTGCTACTGTTTTCATTTCTGACAACAACTTGCTCAACCATTTCGATATCAGGTTCAGCAGGTAATGATTCATTAATATCTGCACTACTAAAGGTAGTATTGATTAATTTAACAGGAGAAAGTGTAATTTCTCTATTATTTCTAACAGAAGACAAATTTAAATAAATCTTTTTAAATTTTATACAAAAGTAAATCGTTAGAATTACTATTGCTAACGCAATTGAAGAAAATGTTATTATCAAATAAGTGAAATTAGAAGTAGATCTTTTAGTATTTAATAGATCTATATTTTCTTTTTCTTTCAATTTATTTATATCATGACTGATTTTATCAAATAAATGTGTTTCTTCCAATTTTACAATATGATTGGTTGGTAGTTCACTTTTCATTGACAAATTTAAATTAAATTTGAAGGGTAATTTTGGTGTAATGTCACTTACAATATTGCTATTTATAAATCTTAAAGTAGGTAATACTACATTATCAGTGTAAGCGATACATCCGCTTTTAAGTGTAAATTTTCCCGTACCATTTAAATTAATAGTGTTTCTTAAGTTATTTTTGCAAACAATTTGGACAGTTTCTGAAACTGGCAAAACAAATAACCAAGAATTTGGCAAAATCATTTGGATCCACATGCTATTTTTCAATTTCATTATTGTTTTATTACATAATTCAGGAATTTGTCCATGTCCTTTAAGCAATTTAGCTTCACAACCTCCTTCTCCGTTTACAAGTAACAATGGTTGTCCTTGATTACAAATATAAGTTTCAGATTTTAATTTATACATTTTGCAAGAGGTGGTGAGATATGTTTCTTTTACTAAGAAATAGTGCATTCTTGTTTGATCAATGACAAGAATTGGATTGCTAGGATAGATAAATCCAAAATTACTGTCTTCCATCAAAATAGGTAGACTACTTAATTTGATCGTATCATAAATAACATGTGTAACCAATGGTACAGTAAGTATAAAATTTAATTTTTCTTTATAAGTATAAATGGTAGGAATTATTATTTTATAATACATGTGTATATTATCGAAAGTTAGAAAAATTGGAAAGTTTGCAGTATCTGGTAAATATTTTTGTATTTTTAATAATTCTTTATACAATTTATTTGGACTAAGCACATTAGGATGAAGAATTCCTTGTTGAGCATTTAAAAAGATTTGTAAGAGATTAGCTTGACTTATACTGAATTGTTCAATATGAAATGAAACAAAAGTAATGAGTTCATTTACTCTGATAAAAACTGTTCTCTGCTGTGTGCATGAGTTAATATGGCATCTAAATGTTGAACATAATGTTCCATTTGGCGAACTTTCGTTTCTAAACAGGTAACTGTTTCATTTATTTCCATAAAAGTGGAATTTGTTAAAATAGTGACAGATTCCAAAATAGAAGTTTGATCTTTTATAATATTTAGTAAGTTATTATTATGTAATTCAGAGATCTGAGCATCATAATACTCAGCATCTTCAGAATCTAAAGTTCCGAAAAGTATTTTAGAAATTTTCCCTATTGGGTTTAATAATCCACGTTTAACGCGTGTATTTAAAAATGGTTCAATGACTTCATTCTGTTCCGTTAATTGTTTAAAGATACTATCAAAATTATTTAAAAAGGTTTTACAGTTTTCAATTTCATTACTTTCAATTTTGAATTTTCTTTAAAAGTAGAACAAAGTTTGTTTAGACTTGATATGTATTTATGAATATTATTATACTCATCATGAAAATTAGTTAAATTAAGAGAGACTATCAATCGCCATTCGTCATTGGATAATTTCAATATTCCAAATTTTTCGTAATACAGTCCTGGACTATTGTCGATAGGGGTTGTATTATACAATTCGTGACAACTCGCTGCTCGGAGTAAAATTCCGATGAATAATAGTAATACCGACATCCTGTAAGGACAAAAGAGATTTATAAGTTGTAGGCTTGAGTGACGCAGATTGTAAACAAATATTGACAAATATAGATTGCAGAACTCTTGACAAAATAGAAATAAAATTTTAATATAAAATTGGCGGCATAACCAATAGATAATATGAAAGATATAAAAATTATTTATGATAAAATAATAACCCATGGATTCTTGATCCATTTTTAAAAATCTTAAAATTAGTTTAAAACAGTGTGAACTGTGATATTTTAATACATTTAAGAACACGCAATTCGTAGCTGAACTTAACATGTATGAAATGAGATAAAAATATTTCAACCATCTCCTGGGCTAGGTGGAAACCTTAATTTTAAATCCAGGCCAAAATATAGGTAAAATAAACTAAAGGAGACCCAAAACATGAAGTGCCTTTAATTATTATATATATATTTTTTTTATTTAAAAGCAAGCAGTGATAAATGCAAGCTTTATGAATAACTTCATTCATTAAAAATTTTCTATGACCCCTCAGGTCATTGACGTACTCAACGTCAAAGAAAGTAGAAGAGGTAGAAGATGAAAACAAATCCTGTTTCTTCTACTTCTTATTATTCTTATTTCTTATCTTATTTAACCTGATAAACAGTGACAACTGCAGAGCCAAGACATTCGACGGACAACTCTTGCATCTACCGTTTCAGACTATACGATGACACTTTTTCATCAAAATACTCGGTATGACTAGCGGCATTAGCGGGATACTACCGTATAACAAAATGTTCAGGAACGGTTTCGGAAAAATAGAAATAAAAATTTTTAAAAGAAGACTCAATCCTCTGTTAAATAACTTCCAGCTAAAATAAAACAAATCGCTCAACGGCAACAAGCCAAAATAATCATTTCACATGGCGCAAGACAAATCGCGTTTAAGGGGAGGTTCTCATCTAGCAGCCCAAAAAACGGCCTAACTTTGGAATTTTTTTCCGCGATTATGGAAGCGCGGTGAAAAAAACGGGTTGGGGATTCGGAATGCTTCTACAATGGACTTTATTTTCGAAAATTTCTCGTCACAAATAAAACAAAATGGCGGCCGTGAGGCCTAATTGAACAGGCCCATGTCAGCGAGGAATCGGTCCATGGTGTACATTGTACTGCATCAGCATCAATCTGAAATCAAAAAAGGACAACAGGGTCATAAATTTGAATATATTTGAGGGAGCATAGACCTAAAAAACTTGAAAAAAAAAACAAGTTTTGATTTTTTGGCACTATCATGAACTTTTAGGTCGATTTTTCGGCTTTTTTTTCACTTCAGAGGCCCATAAAAAATAGTTCAAACAAACAATTTTTCAATTTTATAGGTCTATGCTCCCAAAAAAACGGTTTCCTTTCGATTGCCGAAAGGTAGACATTGTTTCGTTCACCCGTTCTCAAATGAGAGTGTACACCGTGTTGAAAAATCACGTTTCGAGAAAAACGCGTTTAAAGTTTTGGCAATACTTTCGATCTGAAGTCAGATTTTCAAAATTCGAAACGGCCGATCCAATATGGCGGACCAAAAAAAAAACATTGCAATTTCATAAAAAAAGTGGGAAATTTCGGGTTTCGCGAGGTTTAAACGTTGATTTGAAGTACAATGTCATAATATTACATAAAAAACAAAAGAAAATGGCCGATCCAATATGGCGGCCCAAAAAAATTTGCAATTTCATAAAAAATCGGGAATTTTCGGGTTGCGCGAGGCTTGTACATGGTTTTGAGGTACTATTTGATAATATTAAAAACAAAAGAAAATGGCCAAATCAATATGGAGGACCAAAAAATATCTTTCGCTCATTTCTACTCAAAATTTGCATATACTCACATTTAGTCAGCGATTCCAGGGCTGTACAAAATCCCCTCCTCCAACTCGAACTGCTCCTGCTGGGCGATTGCTTTATTTTTCTTCTCGATGTAAGCCATCCTTGTGTATTGGGAGACCTGCCTTTCAGCAGCCTGCCGACGTTGCTCGTCGAAAGTTCGGGAGAACTAAACGGCTCCCAGTCCAACAGAAATTCCCATCGCGTCCAAATCTTCAACAATGACGAGTTGCCTTCGTTGAATAAGCATGCAGAAATAGCCGTGACACTGTTGATGGTCTGAGTAGATGAATGTAAGTGTTTCGGGGCTAGTCTCCACACACAGGCGTTGAAAGACTCATTGCAGTTCTGTGTGTTTCCTCCGAGGCAGCGATGTAGCAGGGCATCCGCGGAAAGGGCCTCGTAGACGGGTTTTATGGCATTTTGAACGTCCTTACACAGAGGGTGGTCGTGCTTGAACGAGTCCAATTCGCCGGTCGCCTCCGCCACACGCCACTTGCACCAGCTGTTGACGCCTTCCGGACACTTCGAATGCTGCGGGGCCTTATCAGTGGAGCACTTGTGAAGGAATGTAGCCCAGACAGCGTCCTTCATCTTCGCCTCGGAGTCGGGGTGTCGTCGAATCGCCATTCCGTAATATACCGTCAGATCCGCAATCAATTTGTCCGTGAGCTTCCCCGCGCCTTTTCCGCCGAGTCCCCTGGTGCCTTTCTTCACCGCTCGCAGTCGGCTGCCCATCCTCTTCTGGACGTGGCCCACGCACTCCTTCTTCTGCACAGTGATGCCGTCGTACGGGTCCAGGTCCAAAAGAGCTTTAAAAGTTTTGGTGTCGCCATCCCCGATGTAATTCGAATATTTGACGCCCAGCGATTTCTCGGAACGCGCGCACATTTCCCGCATCGCATCTACTTCCTTTTTTCCCGCACTGCCGTGGTGATTCGCGGTACAGTTGTCACCGTGGGTATTGTGCCATTCGTCGTATTCTACAGTTTCTTTTCTCAACGCCCAGTTAGCACAGGATTGACAGTAAGCCGATTTCACCACGAAGTCCACAACTTTGCCAGAGTACATGCCAATGAGCGTCGAGATGCCGAAAAGAGATGAGAATCCTCTTTTCTTCCAAGATCCGTCTCCCGAAACGCTCAGCTGCCGTGCTTTTTTACCGTGTTCCGCATTCAGACTAATTTCCTCATCGACAGCCTTTCTTTGAACAATTTCGAAAACTGATTGTGCCGCAGTATCAAGCATGGAAAGAAAACTGTAGTAGATATTGTTACTGAAACTACAGGTTATGTCCATGATGCCGCAAAAGGTCCTCAAACTCTGCAGTCTGACTCCCAGCATGCGCATCGCGAACATGAAACGGCGGTTTACCTCGTACGTCTTATTGACACAGGGGCTCGAATTGCAATACTGCGTGTTGCAGTTGCACGTTACGATGAGTTTGAAGGATATTCCGGCTCCACTTGTACGGTCGAACTTCACGTCTCCGCCACAGGACTTCCAAACCAGGATGTCACTCAAGAAGCTGAAGATCGTGAAGAAGTTGCAGATCACGTAACCGATGTTCTGGTCTACTTGAATGTCCTCATAACTTGCAGTTTTCAACTTCTTGGCGGACGTGCTGACGAACTCAGGATCGGTTTCGGCGGTGAACTGATTCCCCTTGAATTTCGACTTTTTTACTCGCGCGGCACGTTTCCTCACTTCGCGGCTGCCTTTTTTAGTCACATTTGGCATGTTTACGTCGAACGCGCGAACACGCGACCGGCTTGCATGAACTAAACCAGATAACTAACTATAAAGATGCGTTACACGCAAATGTCGCGGCATGGAAATGCGTTCTTAAGGCTTGTTCACATGTAAGATGCATTGCCGTGCCCTCTGGGAACGTACACAAAGCCGTCAGTAGTTTATACCTGAGCCGCCCGTCTCGGGCGGAGAGCGTCCCACGGCGGCCGGGACAAAGGTTCAGATAATAGCCTGTAGAAATGTTTCTCATGCGCGGATTGAGAAATCCTTTTAACACAATATACTAGACACTTGTACCTTTCAGAAAATGCAATAAAAAAAATCGATTTTTTCAAATTTCTAGATGAGAACCTCCCCTTAAAACACAAAATTATCAATGAGTCTAAACCAGGGGAGGGCAAATACTTTAAAGCGCGGGCCAAAATGAAATTTTCAAAATGTCTCCCGGGCCGGAGGACTATACCGCATATGCTTTGCACAAGCGGATGTTTTGGATGGAGTTTTTTCCCTGCCAATTTTTTTTTGACAAAAACACTAAGTATCATTTCAATTTGAATAAATTATGTCACGTAATTTACAAAGAAACATTTTTATAAATAAATGGCTATTAGATAAACCAGTCATTGAAACATTTTATTTTGTTACTTATTTATGTCTTAATGATACAAATTATTTTATATTGACACATAGTTATTACAATTTAACATTTATATTGCATTTCGTAAATATAATAGTAAATAGAATATAAAAAAGAAAAGAAAAACATCAAACGGTAAAATAAATATTTAAAGTTAATGCGAAACGTGAAATCTCGAATGTTCATCTGACATTATTTTTTCAAAATTGGGTTCCAAATCACTTGTAGCAATCCTTAATACCGAGTGTAGATTTTCGTCAGTAATTTGTGATCGATATTTATTTTACGTGGAAACCATTAAAGAAAAAGTTCTTTCACAAATATATGTCGAACCAAATAAAACAAGGTATTTTTGAACATAGTTCAAAAAATGTTTAAAATGTTCATCATTCAAAGCGCCATAGAAAGCACTCAATTCATTTGAGTGAAAAATTTCTTTTAATATATTATTTGATTGTAAGTCAATTAGTTCTAGTTGAATTTCAATAGGGGCTTCTTGCACATCGAAATTGAAAGGTTGGCTAATTAATGTTTTTCAATAGCTTTGAAATCTTGAAATCTTCTTTGGAATTCAGAATGCAGGTCTTGTGTTATTGCACTATATTTAAAAAAATCTGTATTTTTCAATGATTCTCGCCGTGCTTGCAATGAGGGGAAATGATTTAATAATTTATTATTAAAGTTTTCAGCAAATAAATTTAGTTTTGTCATAAATGCTTTGACGTTTGAGTGCATATTGAAAGCGAATTGTTTTTTCCCTTGTAGATTTATTTTTAGTTCATTCAAATATTTTACGATATCTACTGAAAATGAGAAATCGTTTAGCCAAGCTCTATTTTGCAATTCAGGAAAATCATGTAGTTTTTCTTTTATCGACAAGAAGGATACTATTTCATCAAGCAAATATTGAAATCTGTCCAAAACTTTACCAATGCTAAGCCATCTCACTTCAGTGTAATAAGGAATTTCATAGAAGTCACATTCAATTTCTTTTAAAAATTCAACAAACTGTCGATGGTTTACAGCACGTCCTCGAATAAAATTCACAACTTTGGTCACAACAGTAACTACGTGATTCAATTTTAAAACCTTTCTGCATAGCACTTCTTGATGAATAATGCAGTGCAAAAATAATATATCGTGTTCTGGTTGTAACTCTTTTACTTTGTCGCGAATTCGTTTAAGTAAGCCTACATTTTTCCCTGTTAAACTAGGACAACCATCCGTAGTGACGCTTACTATTTTATTCCAAGTTAAACTTACTTTAACTAAACACTCTTCAAGAGCGAGAAAGAAGTCTTCACCAGTAATTGTATCTTTCATTGGATGCACACTAAGAAGTTCCTCGCTAATTTCGCATTTCTTGTTAATGCCGCGAATAAATATTAATAATTGACTTGTATCAGTAATATCGCAGGACTCATCTAAAGCCAGAGAACAATAGGTAAAATCAGCAATTTTTGTTCTTAGCTGGTCAAGTAAGTTTCCTGAAATATTTTCAATCCGTCGTACTATTGTTCTTCTTGAAAGGCTTACATTTTCAAAAATATGTTTCTTTTCAGGACAACATATCTCCGACACTTGTACCATGCATTGTTTAACAAATTCTGCTTCAGAAAACGGCTTACATAACTTAGCAATTTTGTGTGCGACAACATAACTTGCTTTTGTGGTAGATTTCTCTATATTACTTTGTTTGGTAAAAATATTTTGTTGCTTATTCAAGTTTTTTGCTAAGTTTTCTGCTACAGTTTGAAGTTCTATTAAAGAATGTGATGCATATTTTGGATGTTTTGTTGTAAAGTGCCTGTTTAAATTGTATTCTTTAAAAACAGCAATTGTTTCCTGACAAACTAAACAAATTGCTTTCTTATTTATGTTTGTAAAAAGATATTTTACCGTCCAAGCTTCATTGAAGTTTCTGCATTCCAAATCAACTTTTCTTTTTTTAGATTGACTCATTTTACAAAGGTCTACAAACCTATAATTTAATTAATACAATAAAATAAAACCAATGTTTTAAAATTTTACTTACAAAAAGTCCACTTTTTCAATTTTATATTTGCAAACTAATATTAGACTCGAACAAAAAAGAGTATGCGATCAGTACTAAATCAAAATTAACAATACACGTGGTGCGACCTGTCGTCCCTCGAAAAGTGAGAGGAGTGCAGCATATGCAGTCCTCACAGGCATTTCGAACCTAGCGCGATCTCCTTTGTGTTCGACGAAAAAACCGCCCTGAGAGCTATGGTCGCGAGCGACCCGTGTGAAACACACGAGGATTGTTTCAAGCTCGCGACATCGTCCACACTAGTGTAGTTATCCGACCGCCCATTTTATTAAGACTATTATATATACAGTACGCACACTAATAATGCTGATGTCACAAAATCTCATAATAGAGTTTAAAAAAATTTATGTGCGGAATTTTTCAACGGGCCGGATAAAATTAGCAAAAGGGCCGGATCCGGCCCGCGGGCCGGCTTTTGCCCACCCCTGGTCTAAACGAATCGCGTTCTTCGTGACGCAAGACTAAGGGACTTCCGTATAACTTTTACGTTCAGGGACGGGGTTGCCTTTCTCGGGATCTACCGTATAACAAAATGTTCAGGGACGGCGTTGCCCTACCTGGGACCTCCGTTAGGGACTTATATGCCCTGACGGGGAGTGGACTTAAATGCCACCTCCAGCACGTTAGTCGCCTCTTACGACAAGCCGCGTAGCTGTGGTAAAATTCTACACCCTTAGCCACAGGGCAAATTTTAATTTTCTACTCGTGAAATAATTTCATTCTGTTATTATGTACCTTTACATATTTAGTTTTAATTTGGATTACTGAGTTTACTCCTTTTGTATCTATTACTTTATAAGGTCCTTCCCATAAGGGTTGAAGTTTCTTTGATACTCCTTTTGTTTTAGCTTCATTTCTTAAAAGTACATTATCTCCGATTTTAATATCTATATTTTTTATATTTTTGTCATAATTTTCTTTAGACTTATATTTCTTGTTTATAAGGTTTTCCCTGGCAAGTTTGTAGGAAAATTGAAGTCTAGATTTTAATTCTCGTGAATAATCATCATAATTGTAATTTAATTCTGGTTTCTTTGTAACAACCGTAGGAATTTCGGCTTTATGACCGTATAATAGTTCAAATGGAGTGTAGTCAGTAGCTGTATGTGGAGTAGTATTATAACAAAACATGCCGTATGGGATCCAAGTGTCCCAATTCGTTTGGTCCTTATTAACATAGGCTCTTAAATATTCAGCTAGGGTTTTATGACTTCTTTCTAAACAACCATTTGACTGTGGATGATAAGCCGTTGTCTGTATTTTATTTATTTTTAATAATTTACATATATCTTTGAAAACTTGACTGAGAAAATTAGTACCTTGATCGGTAAGTTTAGAAAGTGGTATGCCATGTTGGCATATAATATTTGTTACTAAGCTTTGAGCTATTGTTGCAGACTCTTGATTAGGTATTGGAATAGCTTGTGAATATTTAGTTAAATCATCCTGAAAAGTTAGGATGTATTTATTTCATAGGGACAGGTGAATGACAAGGACAGGTGAACTGTGAACTGAGAAAGTTACAACTTTAGGATAGATAAATGTTTTTGAAAGTTAAAATTGTGCTGCTTTCGCCGGGAATCGAACCAAGGTCTCCCGCTTCCCGGGCATTTTTTCATTTTCAATGTTCTTTATTTGTTTTTGTTTTGTTACAATAATACTTATATACTAATGTGTGGACAACATGGTTGGTTTTGTCAGAGCTCCTACTCACAAGGGGAGTGTATATCTGTGTATGAGTGTTATTGCGTTGTGCGCTTGAACATTGTGTGATTGTATTTGTTATAAATTTTTGTTGTACATTGTGTGTTGGGATTGTGTTTAGTGGGAAAGGAGGTGCCAGAAAACCCATTTAATATATTGAAAACAATATTTTTGTTAAAACTTACAAACTAACTTAACTAATTTAAAATATATACATGTTTGTTGGTGATGGATGAACAGATTTGTGTATGAAAGTATGTTTTGTTTTGTGTTGTGTAGTGTGCGTGTGTGTTAGTGGAGTACAGTGTTGTTGTGCGTGTTAGTGTTATGTGTTCTGCTCATGAAACCCCTCTAGAAATATGGGTAAGTTTTGATAGGGTAGCTTGTGTTTGAGTTTACATGTAGTGTTGTTGTCGCGTGTAAGTGTTATGTTTTTTATAAGTGTGTTTGAATTATATTGTGTGTTTTTGTAAAATTTTTGTGATGTTTCTTGTATGTAATCTGTAATGTATGGTATGTTAGTGTCTTCGTGTAGTTGTGTTATTCGGGTGTATCTATCAGAGCTGGTGGCCAGCCGAAGGCACTTATTTTGGAGGCGTTGCAAGGGTAGTGTGGTGGTGACCGGTGCGTTACACCAGACTGGGGCTGCGTAGGTGATGATTGGGCGAATGATTGCGGTGTAAATGAGAAGTTTGTTTTTTATGGAAAGTGAGCTGTTTTTGATGAGTAGAGGATAAAGTTTGGACAGGACGGCGTGGGCTTTCATTAATGCATGTTTGATGTGTTGGCCGTGTTTTAGCGTTCTGTGTAGATGTATTCCTAAGTATTTGACTGTGTTCATGGGTGTGATTTTTTGTGAGTGTATTTTTAGTGGTGTGTGAATTGTGTTGTTTGTGAATTTACGTGTGAAAACTATGGTTTCGGTTTTGGCTGTGTTAATGTTAATTTTCCACTTTTGCCAGTATTGTTCTAATATGTTTATGTGTATTTGTGTTTGTTTAGTAGCTATTTGTGCGTTGAAAGAGTGAGTGTAGATAGCGGTGTCGTCTGCGTATTGTGCTATGCGTGTGTTCGGGAAGGTGGGGATGTCACTGATGTAAAGGTTGAAGAGTTTGGGGCCAAGGACGCTGCCTTGTGGGATTCCTGCTACTATGGGTTTAGGGGTTGAATGTGTGGAGTTAATTTTGGTTGAGAAGGATCGGTTTGAGAGGTATGAGAATATTAGTTTGATTAATGTGGGAGGGAATTGGAAGGATATGAGTTTGGCCATGAGCCCTACTGTCCAGACCGTATCGAAGGCTTTTTCTATGTCCAGTAGAGTCATGACCGTGACTTTATGTTTGTTGAATTGAGTCGCGATATCGGTTGCTATTCTGCACACCTGGTGCACCGTGCAATGTCTGGCTCGAAAGCCAAACTGGTGGTCAGGTGTGAGATGTAGTCCTGTGTCGATATCGTCGACTCGGGAAAGGATGATTTTTTCGGCGAGCTTTGAGAGGGTATTTAAAAGGCTGATGGGGCGGTAGCTCGTGGGTAGGTGGGGATCTTTGCTCGGTTTTAGGATTGGATGGACTGTAGCAGTTTTCCAGGCAGCTGGGAAGTGGTGCAGTTTTATTATGGCGTTAATTATATAATGGAGTTGGATAACGGATTTCCTGGATAGGTTTTTAAGGATAAGGTTTTCTATTAGGTCTGGGCCAGGAGTTTTTCGGTTGGGTAGGGTTCTGATTAGTTTGGTTAGTTCGGATGGGGTGGTAAGGAGTCTGGCAAGCGTTTTAGCGTCAGTGTGGTGCGGGGTGCTTAGGTATTGTAGTGTGTCTTGTGTGATTTTATTTTGTGTGGGTGTATTTGGGGTGTGTGTTACGTGTATTTGTTCAAAGGTGTTAGCTATCATTTCCGATTTTTGCTCGTCTGTGATGGCTGTGTTATTGTTGTGTGTGAGTGTTGGTATTGTGGTGTACGCTTTCTTAAGTGTTTTAGTTAGCTTCCAGAGGGAGTTATCGTTGGGGTTGAGGGCGGCAAGTTTAAGGGACCAAGTAGTGTTTTTGTGTGTTTTTATTTGATGTTTAATTTGTGTGTTTAATGAAGTTAACTGTGTTTTGTATGTGTGTATGTGTATCCTCTGCCATAGTCTTCTGGTGTGGTTGCGTTGTTGAATTAATTGTGTTATATGTGGTGGAAGAATAAGTTTGTGCGGGTTGATTTTGATTTGTTGCGTGTGTTTTTGTTTTGCAACATTTATAGCGTTTGTAAATCGCTCTATTTGTGTGTCTATGTCTTGTGTTGTGTGTATTTGATTGTTTATGGGGATGATCGTGTCGAGTGTTTTTCGGAAGAGGGCCCAGTTTGTGTGTTTGTATGATGTGATGGTTTTGGAGGTGTGTTCAGTGTTGCGGTTGATTAAGTGAAATATGACAGGATTATGATCTGAGTTAAGCTCGGGAAGTGAAATGGGGTGAGTGATGTTTTGGACGTTTTTGTTAATGATAATGTCGATTATGGAAGGTGTACTTCCATTTGCAGGGTAGTGTGTGGGTGTGTTAGGGCTGAGTATGATAGCGACGTGTGTGTTTATGTATGTTCTGAGTGTGAGGCCGTTAGTGTTGTTTCTGTGACAACCCCAGTCCGTGTGTCTCGCGTTAAAGTCACCGATCACTAGAGTTTTGTTTTTGTGTAGTAGTGTTGAGAGGTCTGCGCGTGTGATGTTGTTTAGTGGCTTGTTGTAGGCAGCGTAGATTATTGTGTTGTCTTCGAGTGTTATGTTGAGAGTTTCCAGGGTGGTTTGAGGGTTTGGTGTTAGTGTGTGTGGTGTATTGTGTTTGACTAGAATTGCAACGCCTCCCGCGGGGGTCGTACCCTGGTGTGGTCGATCAGCTCTGTAGATTGTGTAATTGTGTATCTTAAATTTGTGTGTGTTGTTGAGTTTAGTTTCATTGAGTAAGCAAATATGTATGTTGTGAGTTTGTAGAAAGTGTGTAAGTTCACCTATCTTACCCATAACTCCGTTGGCGTTCCATGAACAGATGTTTAGTGTTGTTTTGTGTTTAAATGTTGTACGTGTGAACATTTTGCGCGAATGATAAAAATATTGTGATGTGTTCGTTAGTTGATTTTGCTTTTGCTAGCGCTTTGTTGAGGTCTTTTATGGCTGTCAGCATGTTTGAAATGTTTATCGTCGCGTTTAGTTTAGCCATCTCTGCGAACAATTCTGTTATGTCGTCCATGGGTTGTTGTTGTGGTTGATGTTGACGGTGTTGTTGTTGTTGATGTTGTTGATGATGTTGTTGTTGTGGTTGTTGTTGTGGTTGTTGTTGTTGTTGTTGTTGTTTTTGATGTTGTTGTTGTTGTTGATTTTGTGTGTTGTTTGAGGGGCGGTGCGTAATTTGTTTCGGGGTTGGGAGCGTTGGGAAATCTTGTTTGTTGTGAAGGAAGTTTTGGTTTGGGGGTTGTATGTAGATGTTGGAATGTTTCCAGGAGTTTTTGGAAGGGATGGGAGCGTCAACGTATGTTTTAGTAGTCCTAGTAGTCCGAGTTTTGTTTATTTCTAAATTTTTAATTTTTGTAATGTACACCGGACATTCAATATAATTGGCCGGATGAGAGCCAGCGCAGTTTGCGCATGTGGCAGGTGTGTCAGGGGTCTTGACGCAAGTTTGTGTCAGGTGGCCCTGTGCGCACTTCAGGCAACGTGGGGGAAGCCTGCAGTTTGCGGTGGCGTGGCCCCACTGCTGGCAGCGATGGCACTGGATCATCTGCTTCTTGTTAATATGGCGTTCCCACTCTACCTTGACGTGAAAAATGAATTTAGAGTTGGAGTTGAGTGATTTCACTGTGTGATTGTTTGTTGTTGTAATAAGGTAGAGTGGTCGCCTCGTGTTGCGCATTCTAAAGACCTTTTGGATGTCGATGCCTTTGGTGGTCAGCTCCACACGCAGTTCTTCCGTCTCCGGCGCACTGTCGAGGCCCCTGAGCACAAATGCGTGTGTTTTCGTTTCTCTGTTTGCGTATGTGTAGTAGTGGTTGTACTTCCCGGGCGGTTGCCTTGTCCACTAGGCTACGAAGCCGCTATGCGAAGCCACTCAATTTTAACTTACAAATTTATTATTATTTTTTGTATTCAATTCTCATTTATTTCCATCTAAAGATAGAGGTAACGGGCCTACTATATCTAAGTAAATTTTCTCAAAGGGAAATTAGAAGTAGTTGTAATAGTCATAGGGACCTTAGCTTTTCTATCTGATTTGTTTCGTTGACATTTTTCACAAGACTTTATGTATTCTTTTATGTCATTAAACATTCCAAGCCAATTATAAAATTTTCTTATTCTCTTAAATGTTCTATTGACACCTTGGCGTCCTAATGGAGTTAAATGATATTCATTCAAGACTATTTGAATTTCTTCTTTAGTTAAATTTTTAATGATATTATTCATATAAATTGCTATAAAAAATTTTGAATCTTTAAATATATATCTCAACATTGTTCTTATTTTATTCCATTTTAATCTATCTAGACCATTTCCAATTGCTGGCATGGCTAGCTTAATTATTTTGTGTTGCAAACAAAATTCTTTTAATTTTAATAAAGTTTTGAATATGTTTTCATAAGTAAGTTTCTCAATATAACTATTCTTTGTTATAAGATAAATAATAAAACGATTATTATCTTTCAAATAAACTAAATTAAATAGTTTAGGGTTTTGTGATTTTAAATATTCTACATTATTAAATTTGTCTTTAAATTCTTTAGCTATTCCAGCTTTCATTTCCAAATCTTTACTGAAACAATGAACTAAACTGTTATCGATTGGAGCTTCAAAAATGTCTCCGTCTTTTTCAATTATATCTTGATTAATTATTATTTTATTTGCAATATCCTCTAAATAGTTTTCATAAGTTTTATTAATTACAGAATCAATGTGTACTTGATAAATTCTACTTAATGCATCTGCATTAGTATTTGCTGTACCAGCTTTATAAACAATTTTATATTCGTATTCTTCTAATTTGAGTCTCCATCTTATTAGACGAGAACCCGGATCGTTAAAATTAAACAACCATGTTAAAGGTTTGTGATCGGTGACAATTGTGAAACTTTTACCATATAAATAAGGGCGAAAGTGTTTTACTGCCCATATAATTGCTAAACATTCACGTTCGGTTGGGAAATAATTCATTTCAGCTTTATTAAAACTTTTGCTAGCGTAAGCAATAGGTAAATCTTCTCCAATTTCACCTTGAGACAGAACTGCACCCATAGCATAATTATTTGTGTCCGTCGTCAAGATAAATTCATTATTAAAATTTGGGTATTGTAAAATAGGTGGACTAATTAATTTTTTCTTTAGAATATTAAAAGCTTCATCACAAAGAGTATCCCATTTAAAATGTGCTTTTTTCTTTAACAATTCCGTTAACGGTTTAGCTAACTTTGAGAATTCAGGTATAAATCTGCGGTAATAACCTACGAGACCTAAGAATGATTTTATTTCTTTTGGATTACTCGGGTTTTTAAAATTTTCAACAGTATCAATTTTTCCTGGATCCGGTTTAATTCCGTGATCAGTAATAACATGTCCTAAGTATGCAATTTCCTTTTTTAAAAATTCACACTTATCCGGTTGTAACTTTAAATTATGTTGACTTAACCGTTTGAATACTTTAATTAGTTTTTCGTTATGATCTACTAAAGATTTTCCATATATAACAATATTATCAAGGTATACCAAACATTTGATACCTTGTAGTCCGGTTAAAACATGATTCATTAAACGTTGAAATGTGGGAGGAGCTCCTTTTAAACCAAAAGGCATGCGATTATATTCAAAATGTCCTGTAGACGTACTAAAAGCTGTTTTTTCTTTATCTTTTGAATCCATTAATATTTGATGGAAACCACTAGCTAAATCAAGGGTAGTAAAATATTTAGAATTTCCCAGTTGATATAGGATATCCGTTATATTTGGCAATGGGAAGGCATCGCCAACCGTGGCTTCATTTAATTTTCGAAAATCTACTACTACTCGAAATTTCTTTTTACCACTAGAATCTATTTTCTTTGGAACTACTAACAGTGGAGCGTTCCATGGACTTTTTTTTACTATGACAAATAATGTCGTTATTCAATAATCCATTTACTTGGCTTTCAATTTCATTCTTTTGTTGTTCTGGTAACCTATATGGTTTCACATTTATTGGAGTAGTATCTATACTAACTGGAATTTTATGAGTAATACTCTCGGTATACGTTAATTTATCATAAGGAGATAAATGAAATAATTCATTAAAATTTCTACAGATTTCTATTATAGAGTCTTTTTCTTCATTATTTAAATGAGTGAGACGTAATTGTGAATTCAAATATTCTAATCGCTTGTAATTATTAGAATTTTCAAAATTTAATATCTTGTAATTATTAAGATCATCGACTTCTATTTCCTCTGAATTAAACTCAGTAGGTGTTTCATTATTATTTAATACAGTAATAAAATAACAACCATTTACAGGTTTGATTATACAATTGCTAATATATAATCCATTGGCAAGATCTTTAGATAGGCATAAGCCTTCATTAATACGTTTCGTATATATTTTAATTAAGTTTTCTGTTCGAGGAAGTAAAATAATTTTTGTTTTTAAGGTTGGAATTAACTTCCAAACTAGTTCATAATTATGCATTTCAAAAGACAATGCGTTTTTACTATAGTCGATGTTCGCTTTATGTTTGAGGAGAAAATCTCTTCCAATAATACCATCATTAAGAATAGGGAAATCGTTACGAACTACTTGAAAAGGGTGGTGAACTTCCTTGTCACCTAATTTTATTTTTAAAGTACAAATACCGTGTGTTTCTAAAGTTCCGGTAATAATGCCTTTCAAATTGACTTTTAACTTTGTATTAACCATTTCATTTCCTTTAAGTTTTCCAGATTTTATTATACTTATATCTGCTCCAGTATCAATTAATAAACTCGTTAATGATTCTTTACAAGAAGGTATTTCAATATTTACACTATCTGGTCTCTTAGTTTCTTTTCCAGATAATTTAAATATTCGTTCACTATAATTGTTTTCATTTACTTTATTGGCAGAAGAAAATTTATTATTGTAATTAAAGTTTTTAGAATTACTATTGTAATGCACGGTGCGACTTAATTTAATTGGCTCGCTGGTGTACTGTCGCTCTGACCAGGACCGTACTCGTTTCCCGATGTAGGCTTATTATTTTGATTAGATTGAACTTTACTATTTTTAAAACCAAAATTTCTTTTATCCTTATTGAAATTTGAATTACCTGAATTACGGTAATTATATGCAGGACTGGCTTTTGAATCTATGTTTCTTTTCTTGAAACAATTACTAATATGATGTCCCGGTATTTTACAAAATGAACAAATAACATTGATAGCTCGAACGTTCTCGTTCCTTTTAGGATACGAAGGTAAATAAGAATTGCTAAAACATTTAGCAGCTGTATGTCCAACTTTGTGACATTTAAAACATCTAATACTATTTTTATTAGTGATTGAAGTATTTACTGCGGAAGATTTATTTTGATTTAGTATACGTTCTTCCTCTACCGCGCATTCAACTGCTGCATTAAAATTGACGAATCTACTCGCTTTAATTATTATTTCAATAGGTTCGAAAAGACCTTCAACAAATGCTTTTAAACATGATTTATTATTAAGATTTTGAATAATCATGGTAGCTTCCTGTCCTTCGCTTGCTATACAAGCATCATTTAAATCAGCGGTTAGTCTTTCTAACCGATTCGCAAATAAACGAATATTTTCATTGACTCTTTGCTTACTACTTAACAATTCAGTTTGAATTTGTGCTATAGTTCTCTTTTCTAAGTATTGATTTTGTAATTCTACCTTTAGTGGTAGCCATTCAAGGAATTCTTTATATTTAATAACATTATAAGGTTGTCCAGATAACTTGCATTTAATTACATTCAGATATTGCTCTTTCTGCATATTAGTAATAGTAGTGGCATATACAATATCACAACATGTGATATATCTATGAAATTTTTCCCGGTCGCCATTAAACTCAGGGATCATTTTTAAAGCTAATTCAGTTGATAATGCCATACTGATATCTTCGTCGAGGTTTAAATCAATAAGGTCACTAAAATCAGTTCCGAATATGGCTAATAAGTCTGACATAAATAAACACTCGCAAATACTCACAACACTATTTGATGTGGAACTTTCACTTTTTTTTCTTTGGACGTAGAAGAGAAGACAAAACAGGAATACTGTAACCTGTTGACGGTATAGATGATGCAGACGTTGATAACCCTCTGTTGAAACTCGAAAACGATTGGTTGAGAGGAGAAGTAATCAGGATCACACAAGATGTAGAAATGATGAAAATTCAAGCTCCGTTGAACTATCACATGCACGATTTTACGTTGTAACTCTTTCGATATTAACACTGTAACCACTCTTAATAGACTTTGGCGAACAATTGGTATTTAAATGACGGAAATGTTTTTAAACACTTTATTTTATTAACTATATTAGTTAAACCGATTTAATTGCATTAAGCAATAACCAACTGTACGTTTTTAAGCAAAACAAATAAACCTACCCCACACCTGACACCAAAATTTATGTTGTATCGTCGGATACAACGAAATGGGTGGTTCGTGTCTAATATTAGTGACGAGACTTCGTTACTAACTCAATAAGAGGTTTTTTTAAGGTTTTTGGTTAATATTCAACAACGTAGTCTGTTGTAACAAAGAGATTTATTGAACAAACGAAATATTGGTACAATTTAACTACATTGGTAGAACGTCTGTTCCACTCGGTGATCGCGACACTTCTGGTACTAACATCCACCCAATGTTGCATCGTTCATTTACAAACTTTTATGTTTCACACGGACTCAGCGTCTTTCGTGAGACAACCAAGTCGCCTTCCATCTTGGCGAACGTGACATTTAATGTAAATTCAGCTGAGAAAAGGTTGATAACAACATTTAGAACGCATGTGTAGTCTCAGAAGTAGTAATATAATATGAAATATGATTATATGGTTAGACTTAAAATAATACAAAGTAATACAAATATTAGTAAAACTATTAAATAATTATTTATGAGAAATGGGTGACTTTACAACAGTTGAAACACTTCAGGTGGAAATTCCTCTCTATTTTTCATTTTAAATTTGGGCATACTCGTTGTTAATGCGAGAGTTTTTTCGGGAAAAACTTTCACGAAAACGTTTTAGGTCTTTGTTTAGCGCTTCTTGACCGTCTTCTGATAAAACAAACAAAATATAATTATTAATTTTATCGTAAGAACGTGTTGTATTACTTGAATGATCCGAATTTAGAAATACTTATATTTCTTACGGTAAAAATTATTCTTAGTAATAAAGCATTTTCAAGAACCGCTATAAATATAGAAATAGGGTTTAATGCCAAAATATTAAGCCAGGTAGACTAGTTACGTCCCATAATTCTAAATATTAAGATAAGGAAGCTTGACTTAGCGTGTTTCAGTCATCCCGAAGCATGCGCGAAAATGAGAAAAGTTCCGTATCAGGCAATCTTGCGCCTACATGCACTACTTAATAAACTAAATAAGAGCCTGGGACCTAGTGGGACTTTTACTATATTCATACTTTTAGAAAAGGCGCTTCGAAAAACATGAATATTTTTTAGTCGTGCGTTCGGCACCCTTTTTCAAGTACGCTTTATATAAATTTCGTGACTTAAAAAACAGAAAAATAATATGTTTATCTTTAGGATTCACCTACATTTTTTAGAACTTAAATACAGCACGCACAAAAGAAGTTAGACGGATATGAACACGAGCGATATTTCAGTATATAAGAAAAACGGTGCGCTATGCTTGGCGCGGAGGCAACTTTGCAGTGACATACCGCATGTAGTAATTAAATTTTAAGTCCTTTCTTTGCTGACTATAATAGACCATATCCCCTTCTGCAGGATTCCGTGAAAATTTACTGTTAAATGAAAAGTTGATTTTTCGATTTTTGGCCAGGGCCTTTGGCTGTTTGAACCACTGTGCGGCGGGCTGGATATAGGTCGCACTATTGAAGAAATGACAAAATATTTTTTTCTGTTATTGCCAGATATATTTCTTGCCAGCGTACGTAGGATTTTAAAATTGTTGTGATAAATAAAAAATGGCGACGTTTTGAAGAAATTTGTTTGTTTTTTTACTCAAATAAATGGATAAAAGCTTTCACCAAAAATCTATGTTTGATAATATCAAAAAAACGGCTACGTACGCTGTTAAATAAAAAGGTGCAGAATATGCATTTAAGTTGCTCGTTTGCAAGCACCAACCTAAGAGCCCAATGTTAACAGAATTAGCGTGCCACAAAGCAATAATACGACGTTTGTCTAAAAATATGGTCGACATTGCAATAAATATTATGTAATATTATACTAATAATTTGTTGACAAACACTCGCTTCAGCCCTTCTGCTATTGTCAAGATACAAAGTATAATAGTACTTATTCTACAAGTCTAGCGCGTTATCGGCTTTAGTGAGTCAGCGCTGCGGGGTAAACCACGTACAAATGGTTGAGCAAGAATACATTGATGAAATTTTTTGTAGAATAAAATGTCTTTACAATGTGGTTAGTGATATTAAAATATGTTAAGAAATGATATCGATTCATCCGACAATGATGAATCATTAAGAAGAAATCAATTTACATTACAACAAGTACAAGTGGTTGATGAATACCATTCTAATATTTGATTCAAACATATAAAGCAATAATTATGTTCTTGATTATTTAAGAAATATTACATTGATGAATTTTGTAGAACAAAATTTATAGTTTTTTTATTAATAAAATACCACATATCAGGTATCATATTTTCACTAGGGTTAAATATATTGCAAACTGAATTATTCATGTTTGATGTTGAACACCCTGCGCAAAATCGGCGAATATGCCAGCAACTAGAATCTGCATAACTTGGAATAATCCATTTGTGACAAGTTATTACAATGTGATTTGAGTTATTGAAGCAATATGGTAGAATTGAACTAACAGATTCATTTGACATTTAATTTGCATCTAAATTATTATAATCAATAAATAAGTCGTTATTGGTGGACCTACCATGATCAGTTAAATCATCATTGTCGGATGAAGCGATATCAGTTTCTAAGTTTACTTCTAATGGAAACTCATTTGACACATTCTTAACTTCCGGTATTTCTTTAAATAAAAATGTAAATTGTGGTGCCATTTCTCATCAGGATTAGTATGTTTGGTAGAACTCTATTTTCTGAATGTGATCTTATTTTTTACAGACTTTAAAAAATGAACAACTTAATTTTGATATTTCATTTTCAGTTAGTACACTAACTTTTTCACTCACAAATTTTCAATTTTTGGAGTACAATTTTTTGGTATATGAGTAGTAGAAATTACTTAAAAATTTTTGGTGTTTTCAAAATTTTAATAGCATTTACCGTTTTTTGAGAAATTTGCTGTGCACTTTGGTGTACATCGTGAGCTAATGGAATGCTAAAGAAATGTTTTATTTTTTTTTTAAATAATAGGCAATTTTCTGTAATTCAAGGAAACTGGTTAATATTTTTATTAAAAATGTAATACACTTATTTTTTTTTGTGTGGTATAACAAGAATCAATTACTATTCCTAGTAATGCACAAGTGCACGTTACACTTCCTACATACAAATTGTGTTCGTGCTTTGCACTGCGGAAATTTGCACCTTGAAGCTTTTGTCATCAACTTCCGGCAAATGATCCACAGAATCCAATCGAACCTCTGTTACAGGTCTTACTTCTGGTCGCCCCTTTGGTGGTGGTGGAGGAATTTCTTGTAAGACTTGATTTGAAAGTCGTTCTCTTTTCCTTGGTGAAATTTTAGTTGCTAAAATTAGTGTTTCTGTCAAGTAAGCTCTGAAGTTCCACAAATCCAGAATTTTTCTTTAGGGAATGCCCAAATCGGAAGCCTCAGTTCGATATTCCAACCACACACGCCAGGTCTATTCCAAGTTTGAACATACGAAGGGTTCATTTTTTGGACCTGATAAATGTCCTGTACAGAGTGACCAAAAAGTCCAACTTATAACTTATAAGCGCTGGTCTTCGAATTTGGAAAAAATCCTTCAATTTTTTATCCCCCCTTCTAGCATGATCTGGTGTGCCTATACTCATAAAATATGAAGCCATAATGACAGGTCTATTGTCATACCATTTATCATACAACGTTCTGATTTTCCGAAACCGTTCATTGTCAATGGAATCTCTTTCCTGGATGCTTACAAAATGAACTTGCTGCCTTAGTTTGTAAAATCTATTGAGGGGCATGCTGCTTGCAATCATAGGAATTATTAATTTTGGAGTCCAATAACAGTTTACTCTAGGATAATGTAAATTACCTATTAGTATGTACACACCTGCAAATATTTTTAATTCTTCCACATTGGTAGGGCTAAACTTGGAATGTTGTTGCACGGCATACAGGTTTGTTTGATCTAGCATTAGTTGAATAAGTTCGTTTGTAAAATATTGTGAAAAGAAATACACAGGACTTTCTAATTCTACTGCAATTTGTGGGTAGTTGTTGATACCATTCTATATTTGGTGTCAAGTTAGTAATAAACTTTCGCCATGTAATATCGGGTTTTTTGTTAGTAAATGTCGTTTACAATAATTATCAATTCTTGTTTTAGCAGAGATTTTATCTGCTTTGGCGTTTGCAGTTTCAGTATAGCTTGCTTGTGGTTGGGATTTTTCGTCCATTTCTTGTTCTTGAATCTGATCTTCTTCTTCTTGCAACTGTTCGTCTTCCTTAGGGATATGTTCTACAGCTTCAGGTTCTGCTTCCGATACAACATCGTCTTCCCAATTATAGTCATCTTCATCGCTTAGTATTTCGATATCGGACAAATCGTTTTCAATAATATCCAGGAGTTCCGCCTCAGTAAGAGGCCTTTTGGCACTCATTTTTAGCGTGTAAGCTAAAAGAAATCTAAATATATTCTAAATAAATTTTAGAATGTTTTGTTATATTACCTTTTTGGATTATTTCACAGCCGCACCATGTACACTGTAGTGCACACAAGCTTTTTCGCATACACAAAAAGACAAACAACTAACCTTAACACAATTTGATGATTTTGTCTTATCAGTAGCACATTTAGCAACGCAAAAAAAAATATAATCACTTTTTCAAAGTAAATATGTCAAAATCACTTCTAAATGCAGAGCTCTGTAACAGAAAGTCAGCCAGCATGCAATTTTAGTTACTATTTTGTTTCCAAAATTTTTCCGAAATGCGATAGATTACTGTATAAGTTTTATTAAGCTAGATTACCATTAACGTTTAAGTGTACAGCATTAGAAAATGGGTTCAGGTTGCTTCATTTATTATAGAAAGCCTATAAAGTTCGGTACACTACAGTGTACACTGTGAGCGAAAGAGGTTTGGTAGATGAAGTCTTCAAATTCTAAGCAAATAGATTTTCCATATATAGTTGATACCAGCTTTGCAGCATCAATTACATAATATTTTGATTCATCTAAATCAAATAACTTTATAATTTAATTTGATATTACTAATCCAAGTTGGTAGAGTATTTGGAAATCAATGTCTAATAAATTTTTTTTTTATTAGATTTAATTAATGAAATTTAAATATTATAAACTCTCCAATATTTTATTAACAAAAATCCACCCTTCTTTCACAATTACATTTACATTTTGAACACTAGGTGGTCATCGTCAGTATACAATGAACCCCTTTCCGCAGAAATTTAGATTAAGAAATTTTCCCGGAATATCCTTCTCCCACCAACCCATTTATGTAAAATACCGCTGTAAGGACTATATAAATTGTGTACCATAACTTCAAATATTCATTGTATACTGACGGTGACCACCTAGTTTTTTTTATTTATTCGTTTATTAAATAAAATTGTGAAAGAAAGGTGTATTTTTGATAATAATTTATTACTCCTACACATAACTCCGAACCTATATTTTTACCAATATTTAATGGAATAGCTAGTGACGATAATTCTTGAGACATACTGTAATATTAATAATTATTTTCTCCTTATTTATACTAAAATTTAACAACAGTGGTTGTGTTATTAACCCATATTTTACCAAAGGTATAAATAAAAATTAAAAAATGTTTTAACATATTTATTGCTAATAATCTATGTAAGGTAAATACATATTGAACTTAAAAAAAAAATTTTTTCTTCTACATTTTGAGGGAAATGCTGGTGTATTTTCGCACCATTAGTAAAATACATTAAAAATAATGCCAATTTTATTTTGCATTGCACGTGTTACAACAAAATATTGTATGGATGTTACAAATTTTACTTCTACGTTGAACTTTGTTTATACTTTTAGTAACGACGTGACCAATGTTATCAAAGCGCAGTTCATTGGGCACTTTTGACGTGGTCGGTTTTGTTTTATTTAGTTGGAGTTTGGGCAAACGAAGAACTATATTGGACTTAAAATTTAATTTCGTTATTTTTTCACTATATGCAAAATTGTATCGCTACCATGCATTAACAGCTGTGCTGTCAATTGTGTTTGTAAACAAAGGCAACTACCATTCTTCTTCCGGATACTCCAATTCTGTAAGTGGCTACTCCATTGTCGTGTAAATCCATTCCTCTCATGTGCTTATTATATATTTTGAATACGTTTCGTTGTTCTACACTCACTCCTTTTTATTCGATTATACCTCATCGTTGCAGATATGGGTTGTGCCTGGACTTGGTTTCTAATTGTCGTTTCAACCGAATTATCATTCCATCTAACTACAGAAATAGTACTTGTAGTATCATGTGCAGAATCATATGTTCCGCGTTCTGATTTTGAAATCGACTTTGTCGTTTCCAGGGGACAGGAACTAGTTCTATATTCCCGTATGGTACCCGTGGCCTAAACTCCGGTTTCGGACAGTGTGACCAACAATTTATAGGAAGAAAAACAAGTTGTCGAAAAATACTTGTTCTTTGTTACAATTATGAATAATTGATAATAAATCTATCACTACTTGACCACCGAGGCCCGTTTCATACTTTTCTTTACTGGCACCTGCATATGGCATAAAGTTATAGAAAGATCCATCGAACGAACATATACACCAGAATTCGAAGTCAAATCTCACAGGCTCTCCTTTTATATAGATTTTGCAAGCTTGTTTTCCATAATATGGAACCATTTGTTTGTCGATTGATGGGCTAAAGGCAAACGTACTAAACTGTATATATTTTATATTATGTATCTATTTCTTATCTCTATACTAGTGGTATCCTCTATACTACTTCTTGTATACAAAATATACAAAGCAGCATGCAACTGCTGAGGCAACGCCGTCTTCTGCCATCGTGGCGGTCTTGGTAGGCACAAAGCCTAACCAAGAGTTGCCCCTGGGCGTCTACAACAAAAATACACTAAAAACAGCACTCTAGCACGTCACTGGACAAAGTTACGACGGAGTGCATACTCGGGAGCTTGCGCATGCCACAATTTCTGCATATCGGGGAAACATGCTTGCATTCACTCATTACGTGTCCAGCCACACCACACTTCTTGCAAAGTCGCAGCTTTTCTCTGCATTCATTCATCCTGTGCCCATATCCATAACATTTGTAACACTGTTGGACACGGTCGAACGCTCTTACTATATAACCCTTCCATCCAACATACACTCGTTTATTATTTATCATCCATTCTCTCGCTTTAGTTGGCAACTCTAAAACGAGGTTTCCGCATTCATCCCCCTTCTTTCCATTCCGCGAAATGACCTTCACTCGTTCCTTGAATTCACTCTCAGACAACTCGTTTTTAAAATTACGCTCATACAATTCACCCATGAACTCAACCATGGTCTCTTGGTTGCTGACATCGTATACGATGACCTTCGGACCCGCCCTCCGCTCCCCTCGGAGACGGTTAACCCCAGGTCCTTGAACTTATTACAGTCCTTGAGGGCCTGGAGGTCCTTCTCCGAGGCCACTTCGATAGCGAGTCCTTCGGCCCGCGTCGTCCGAGTGCCAACAACCTTGACCCAGGCATTCACGGCTGGTCGCGCACTCTTTTGCACCATCTGCTTGATGTTTGCACTGGTAATCGCTTTGTCGTTCGTATTAACGACACACGTGAACGTTCTCCTGCGTGGTGCTGGTGTAGGTAGCGCTGGTTTATCACTACTTTCCTTAACCACTTGCGGCGAGGTTGCTTCAATGCCCCCGTCATACTGCTTCGCCTCTTTCATCCGCCATAAGCTCGGCGTCATCTCCTCTATCTTTCCCGCCATACGCTCGTTGCAGAGCAACACGTTGGTAATTAATTCGTCGTATTCCACGACTCTGTCAAGCAAAAACTTTCTGGCCGCTTTGTTGTATATTCCCTCTTGTGGATTTTCTTCTGTTGCCGCTTCTTTTGCTAATGCATCGACCATCTCGGTCTGTTCCGACGTGTGCGCCCTTTGCCAATGCCACTTTATTTTTGTTTTCTTACCCGTCTCAACCAGTTCTTCCCATATTTCCATTCCTAGCTCCGTGGCCTTTCTCATTTTGGCCAGGCTTCCCAGCACCGCTTTGCAATCAGTTATGATGGAGCATTCTTTGATGGTCATTGAATTTTCCTTGATATATTTTATAGCCTCCCTTATCGCGACCAACTCGCACTGGAATGCCGTACTGGCTCCTCCTAATTTTACTTTCCTGTGGTCAATTTCCTCTTCTCCGTTATATAATACTATGGCTGCTCCTGCCCCACTTTCCTTTCTTGATCCATCCGTATAAATGCTGATCCTTTCTGAGTTTTTGTTAACACAGAAGGGGTGGAAGAAGATCTATATATTAAATAATGACACACTGCGCTAGATGGATATTATACTCCTTTTAATACTCGTTAATATTTTATCTTTTATATTGTTACGTAAAGTTTTATTTACATGTGACACCACGTATCGGCGTCGCTACGGAGTACGTCCAATACTTCCCCTCGAGACATGGTCATGCACAAATCTTCAATGTGGCTCCGAGTCCTAACATTTGAATACATCTTTCGTGTTTAGGTCGATGTAGTCCTTTGGTTAGCATGTCGGCGACCATGTCTTCGGTGGAATCATATTCAATTTTCAAATTCTCGATCTTCAGAGCATCGCGGATAAAATGATGTCTTAAATCGATATGCTTACTTCTTGCGTGAAAAGTAGGATTCTCGGCAAGTTTCTTGGCTCCAATGTTGTCATTAAAGATTACAACATCAGACAATTCATTTAGTCCTAACTCCAATAAAAATCTGCGAAGATATATTGCTTCCTTCGCTGCTTCTGTCATCCCCATGTATTCGGCTTCCGTAGATGACAAGGCGACCGTTCTTTGTTTCTTTGCGTCCCAACTAATCGGCCCCTTATTTAAACGTATAGCCGATATACGATCGTCTATCATCAGTGCAACTTCCCCAGTCCGCGTCGACGAATCCTCTTAGAGGTGTGGAATCCGATCCAAAAATGATTCCGAGTTCCATTGTTCCCTTAAGATAGCGCAGAACACGTTTAGCAGCCGTCCAGTGAGCCATTCCATACGAATTATTAAATTGACTCAAACAACTAGCAGCGAAACTGATATCTGGCCTAGTTGCGACAGCCAAATACATTAAACTAATAATAATACTACTAACTCTCGAAATGGTAATTTCTGTTCCTCTTCACTTGGGGTCTCTTCTAGTTTTGTTAATTTTGTATTCGGATCCATTGGAGTTGATATTGGTTTTGAATCCGTCATACCGAATCGTTTCAGAATGTCTTTGATGTAGTCCTTTTGATGCATGGCTATCTTGTTACCGTCTCGCGTGAATTCTATGCCGAGACAATAGCCAACGTCCCCGAGAAATTTTATTTCGAAATTGCGAGAAAGTCCGCTCTTCACCCTTTTAATCATATCTGGTTTTCGCGAAGCAATTAAAATATCATCGACATAAATGTTATTAACGTCAAATCTTCCCCTTCTTGCAGACGTTATAAGCAGGGATCTGCATTGGTTGGGATTGCTCCAATTCCTCTCAGGACTTGGTCCAATTTAGCGTACCAGCATCTTCCGGCTTGTCGGAGACCGTAGAGGGATTTCTTCAAGAGACATACCTTATTGCCGTTTTTTAATTTTTTTAGCATTATTTTTGCCTTGTTTCCGATTTCGCTGTTGTCTTTTTCCATTCGAATAATCATTTCCAGCGTTTCTGACAAACATTTTGGAGTCTCCTTAAATACCTCCTCCTCAATTTCGCCATTCAGATAAGCCGTAGTTACGTCGAGTTGTTGGATTTTCATACCATACCGTGCTGCAAAAGCTACTAGTAAACGGATCGAGCTTAAACGAGAAACCGGTGCAAATGTCTCGTTAAAATGTATACCAGGACGTTGAGAAAAACCTTGGGCAACGAGTCTGGCTTTTCTTTTTTCAAGTGTCCCGTCAGCTTTATACTTATTTCGTAGTACTATTCGACTTCCTATAATTTCTTGATCTTTGGGGCGATCAACGAGTTGCCATGTGTCGTTTCTGATGATCGACCTTAATTCCTCTGCTATTGCTTGATACCACTCGTTTGCGTCAGCACTTTGTATAGCTTGTCTCATGGGGATTTCGTATAAAAAAACTTCTTCCAATTCGATATTATTCGTTCTCTTTTGTTTTCTTGGTCTTCCCCTTAATCCTGTCCTGATTTTCTTGTGCATTTCAGTAACTTTCTTTTGAGTTGGTTCAACGTTCCTTTCTTGATGATTTTCTTCATCTTGTTCTACTATTCTATCTTGGTGATTTGTATCTTGTTCGGTATCCAAGGACTTGATTTCAATCTCGACTACGCGAGGTTCTTGGTGTGATATTGTTGTATCTTTTGGTTCAACGATGAGTTTTTTTGGTGCAAATTCTTCGTATTCTTTATTCCGAGCATCGGCCTTTTCCAGAAACTTTACGTCCCGTGATACTTCGATTTTCTTTTCATTGTGCAGCCATACTCTGAATCCTTTGGATTCTTCTGAATACCCAATGTATGTGCCTTCTCTGTCTCGTGATTGAAATTTTCCTTTATCTGGATTCCCATCCAGACAGAATACTCGACAACCAAATTCTCTAAAATAATTAACGTCAGGTTTCTTACCGTACCAAACTTCATACGGTGTTTTTCCGTTTAGACTTTTTGTCGGACATCGATTTCGAATGTAGTTTGCTGTGGAAATAGCATCAGCCCAAAATGACGGGGGAAGGCCTGACTGCATGAGAAAGACATCTTGCTATATCTAGAAGAGTACGATTCTTTCTCTCAGCAATGCCGTTCTGTTCAGGGTTGTGCGCGACTGTTAGTCTTCTCATTATTCCATGTTCTTTTAGGAATTCATTGAACTTGTTGTTCTTGTATTCTGTGCCATTATCCGATTGAATGCACCTCACCTTTTTTTGCTTTTGATTTTCCATCATTGCAGTATATTCCTCGAAATATTTAAAAACTTCTCCTTTTGACTTAAGTATTCTCACTTCACACCATCTTGATTGGTCGTCAATGAAACTGACGAAATATTTACCTTTGCCGTTTGACTCAGCGCGCATTGGTCCGCATACATCAGAGTGAATAATCTCTAAAATTTCCGTCTTTCTTTCTGAATTTCTAGGAAAAGGTGTTCTTGTCATCTTTCCCGATGACATATGTCGCAATGTAATTCTCCTTCAAATTTCCCGAGAGCTAGTCCTCTCATGATTCCGTTACGATCGGCGTCTAAAATATCTCTCACGTTTAGATGACCAAGACGTCGATGCCATAATTCCAATCCTTCCGAAGGCGTTATATACGTTATTACGATGTTCCTGTGCGTAATACAGTTCACCAACTCTATCTGCGATTATTTTAATATCACCATTCTTTCCAACTACCAATGCCTTATTCTTTTTGAATACTACATCAAATCCTTTATCTGTGATCTTTCCAACAGATAACAAATTAGTGCGTAAATCCGGTACATGCAATGTATTCTTCAGAGAAACATTCTTTTCATCACCGAATACGTCTGCAATAAATGAGACCGTTCCCGCAGCAACTATATTCGTAGAGACGTTATTTGCTAGATTGAGTCTTCTGACTTTAGATTCAACTATTTCGTCGAATTCTTCTATCTGATTACATAAATGTGAAGTTGCACCACTGTCCAAGCACCATTTTCTTTTAATGTCAGAAGATCCAATTTGTAACGCAACGGAGGCACAGAGACTTACTTCTTCCGCACTTCTGGCAGAAGTTTGAGCATTTGTGTTCTTCCGTCTACAATTTATCGCTTTGTGTCCGATCTCTTGGCAGCGATGACAACGGAATTTGAATCCATTATTACCGTTGGACTTCGAATTCGCAAACTTTTCCTTCTTGGTATGCCATCGTTTCTGGAGACTTCTGTTTACATACATCGCGTTCTGAATTGTACCACGCATGTCATTTTGACGAGCGTCACTTTATTCAATTATTTTTACGCGAAGAATTTCCGGTGACTGTAAGTCGTCATGGGTTTCAACGGCACAACGGAAATTTTCGAAACTAGAGGGTAAGCTATATAATAACATTATTGCAAGTAAATCAGAATTGATGTTCACGTCCATCTCACTCAATTGGTCAACAGCATCGAAGAATTTCTTGATATGTTCTCGCACATCGCCACCATCTTCTAGACGCTGCAACGTGAGTTGTTTCAGAAGTGTTGCTTTTCTTGCTGGTCCCCTGGATTGGTATATACTTTCTAACTTTAGCCAAACATCGCGTGATGTAATGCATCCCTTGATTAGTTTCAATTCAGAAGGACTAATCGACAAAATTATATCTGACTTGGCTTTGTTGTCATTCTTAAACCAGTATTTGGATGAGTTTTCCGATTCCAAATTTCCATCTATTACGTTCGGTTGTTTGTACTCGCCATTTACATATGCCCATGCATCATTCTTAACAAGCAATACTTCCATTTGCATTCTCCACGTATCGTAATTTTCCTTATTTAGTGTCTCGATTCTTGACATGCTGGTACTGTTCATGATATTCTATTATTCAAAATGAGCTTTCTCCAAAACTGCGTTTCCCGGTATTATTCTATAAAAAAAAATCTTTTCTCGTAACTTCTGGGCCCATAACCTGTTAACACAGAAGGGGTGGAAGAAGATCTATATATTAAATAATGACACACTGCGCTAGATGGATATTATACTCCTTTTAATACTCGTTTATATTTTATCTTTTCTATATGACATGCGTATCTAATTATGTTATTTTTATCAACGACTAAGAGGTTACATTGGTTACATTATATTGTTACGTAGAGTTTTATTTACATGTGACACCACGTATCGGCGTCGCTACGGAGTACGTCCAATAGTTTTCTACTCCGCATTCGTATTTAAAATTGGCCAGGTCCGCTGGGTGTACTTTCCCTTGGGTGTTTTGTTTCTTTTCCCATGAGATACCCTTTATCCCTAGCAATTCTTCTATTTGGCTATCATCCTTCTCTATTTTCCGCCTCCTATAGATTTCTCTAACCACCAGATCTATTGGTGGCACATTTGCTAATACTGTTGCTGCGTCCGTTGAAATGGTGCGATACGCAGTCGCCGCCCCTATCATCGCGATCCTTTGCACTGATAGCAGTTTTGTCATTTGTTTCAGGGGTCTCTCCTCTCCCCATATTTCCGCAGCATAGGTTATTGCCGGTTGTATAGCTCCCTCATATATTTGCTTCATTGCATCCCTTCCAATCCCCCACGTCAGCCTGCACGCCGCCTTCATTCTGTGCGTAATACTTCTAGCTTTCGCCGCCGTTTTGTCCACGTGGTCCTTCCAATTTAGCTTCTCATCCACCATGACTCCTAAATATTTGATGCTGCCACTGCACCTCACGGTTTCCCCATTTAACTTGAACGTCGGTCTATCCTGCCCTGGCTTTTTCCCGAAGAAGAGCGCTTCTGTTTTTGATGCATTGAACTTTAGCTTCTTCTTCCCGGCCCATTTGTGCAAGATTTCCAGCGCTTCGTTGGTCTTTTCTTTCAGCCCTTTATACTGTCCTGATTTAACTATTATTAGGGTATCGTCTGCGAACGCCATGACTTCGCATCACACCGGAAGTTCTTCTCTGAAAATTGTCTCGTACATGATCCGCCAGAATCCTGGGCCGGATCTCGATCCCTGTGGGCATCCCAGATTTACCTCCATCTGCAATTCCTCCCTCTGACTTTCCATGACTACCTCCCTCCCATTGAAGTAATCCTTCACGAGCTCCAACACATTTCCCGGACATTTTCTTTCCTCCAGCTCGTTGATAATTGACGGCCACCAGGCGTGATCAAGGGCTCCTGCTACGTCCAGGGATACCACAGAGCAATATTGTTCTTCCCTCTTTGCTTTCCTTATTTCTTCCACCAGCTTGCCTATCGCGGCTGTTGTCGCTATCCCTTTCGTAAACCCGAATTGATTTTTGTTGAATCTTCCTCTTCTCTTCTAACCAGTGTTCCACTCTCCCTATCATAATGTTGTCCAGGATTTTCCCCAGTACTGTAAGTAGGCTTATTGGCCGGTAGTTCTTAGCGATTGTGTAATCATTTTTCCCCTGCTTTGGTATCGGCACTATTTTTGCCACTTTCCAACATGTTGGGAACACCCCTTTCTCCAGGCACTTATTGTATATCCCTTCGAATAACTCTGGTATGTTCTCGAAAGCCTTAAGGGCCACATCCGCTAAGATTCCGTCACGCCCTGGTGCCTTCCTGGGATTCATTGTTCTTATTCCTCTCTCTATTTCTGCTTTTCTAATTTCCCTATCCGTGCCTTCCCCCTTTGCCCTCCTGGGTCTCTCCCTTTCCCTTGTTTGTTCTTCACTATCGTCCTGGCTGTTCACGTATATTGCCTTCTTTGGTTGGGCTCTCTGACTATGTAGCACCTTACTCTTATCTCCTAGTCCAATTATCTTTTTCCCTTTGACATTAGGTTCCTGTACAAAAGCCAAATCGATCCCGTTCTCTTCCATCAGTTTGCAGATGCTGTTGGTAGCATTCTTTGATAGATTTAGATTCGTCTGGTAGCATTTTACTGCCTTTCCCTCCCTTTTACTCTCTCCAGCTTCCTCCTCGCTGCCTTCGCTCCTTTGTACCTCCCTCTCTTCCCTGTTGTCTTCCGCATTATCTTGTCTTATCTCTCTACTCCCCATAATAATCGATACTTTTTATAACAGCCATCCTCACCCTCTCCGACGTGGGGCATTTCGTCCATTTTGCATCATGGTTTGTATCATCAACCTTGGGATTTGATTGTCGAGTTCTCGCATTTGCTCTTTTGCAAACTGCACAGCATGGTTTGTCGCTTTTACATTTTTTATACTCGTGGGCTTCTGCGCATAACCCACATAATTGTTCGCTGTCACACTTGCTTGAAATGTGCCCGTAATCGTAACATTTATAGCACTGGACTACCGATATGTAGTCCTTTGCCTGAACTCTCTGCCACTTGATGTTGATTAGTCCGTCGAGTATCAATTTCCTCGCTTTCGGGCTTACCTCAAGCACTAGGTTCTTGTATTCTTTGTCCCATCTGGATTTCAAATGTAATTTTACCACTACTTCTTTTTGAAGGTCCTCTCTCGGATATTCGCTCTTGATCTTCTCATTCTGCTTCCATATGCTTCTTATCAGGTCCTCTTCTTCCGTGTCTACTTCTATCCTTGGTATCATCACCCTTGGTCTATGTTTCTCCACTTCTTTCACTTCCAATTTACTATTCTCCACTATTTCCATTGCCTTTCTTATCTTCTCCGTGTCTTCTTTCTTACTGCATTTTATAATAACGCCCCCTTTCTGAGTTCCTCTCATTTCCATTACTGAGAGTTGCCCCTCCACCGGGTCTATGAATCCCTTAATCATTTTCCTCGTCTCCTCGCTTTTTTGTTTCCCGTCTTCTGGCTGTACCAAGATTGCGTATGTCTTCGCTGTGGCTGTCGCATAACTCTTTTTGTTCTTGTTTCCGCTGTTCGAATATATATATATATATATATATATATATATATATATATATATATATATATATATATATATATATATATATATATCTAATATATGACGTTTAGGTTCAACCTTTAAAAAATTGTTTATTCTATCTCGTTGTCTATTTTTGATATAATTTATACCATAAATATATTGCTTTCTTTTTTTTTCATCTATACCTACATATACTAATCCATTATCAGCGTCTTTAATAGTGTTACACACCAAAACAACATCTTTAATATGTAACGGTACTTTATATCGACACAATATTTTATATCTCTCATCATATGCATTTATTTCATTACCGTTTACATCAAATAATTTATTATTTATTAATTTTTTAAAAAAATTTCATAATTTATTCGTACCATTATTTTACAAAAAAAATTATAATTTAATTGTACATTAGTTTACAAAAATATATTTATTCAGACTCTGAAATTGTTTCCAGCTGTTGCGGCGATTATTGTTATTGTTAGCACATCATCAAACTTCGCTAATATTGTATCTATATTAATTGTGTAATTCAGAATTGCAATATTGATTAAATAACGTTATATCATATTCACATAAAGTGGCGCTATCAAATTTCCAATCACATATTGCAGATATCCAGGTGTTAGTAGTAGCATAATTATTAAGATGATAATATACAGAAGATAAATAATCTATATTTTCGTCATAGCCAAACTTATAATAAAAGATTTGTGCCAAACATAATGATTTAAAATATTCTAGATATAATTCAATTGATTTAATATTATCGATATTGCAAACAAAATCAGTTTTATGTAATGTAACGTAACTAGAGATGATTCCGATAAGTTACCTGACGAATTATCACAAACAATTTTACACTTTGCTTCCGCTAATGAATTGCTTGCATTTTCTAAAACGTCACTTATTGTTTTAATATTATTCATTTTATATTTATTAATTTTTTTTGTTTTTTTCAATCCTGTATTTGTTTATAAATGACTGATAATAAAGTTGATATATTCGCATTTATGGATTCTATTAAAAAATATATAAAAGATAATGATAAAGATTATAATAAATATATATTATATGAAATAGATATTTATAATAACATTGTAATATTAAAAAAAAAAATCACAGATGATGACATTCGTGCAATCTTCGATATAGTTGTAAATAATTCTGAATTCAGTAATGAATTATTATATTGTAACAAATCAGGCTAGTTGCGTACCGACCTAGTTCAGTTTTGCTGAGCTAGGTAATTCACGATTAGCAAATGCAACAAGTTACGTCATATCTAGCAACAGTTGCATAAAAATTGAGCCTTCCGCATTTAACGAAATGTTGCTAGGTCTGGATTTGTTTACAATATCGGCCATTTGAATTTAGGTCAAAATTGAGTATAAAACCGCGATGTCACATGACATCGAGGTCTCAGTTCAGATTGCGATTAGCGAGTATTATTTTGTCAGTAAGTAACTTAAGCTTTATTCAGTATCTTTTTGTAAATCCACTTTTGTTGTCATATTTGTTATATTTTTATTGTTTTGAATTAAATTGTTATTTATTGTTAAACCAATTTAATCTCTAACGAGCTAACCCCAGTCTGGACCTTAAAGTGTGTATTAGAAGATTTCACCTAAAAACCAACCACCAGGTGAGTATAAGAAGAAACATCATCATCATCATCAGCCAAACGCGTGCACTTACTCATAAGACGCGCGTTTGTTACAATATATTATGTTTATTACAATTAATACTTTATCAGTAGAATACGGCATTGTAACGCAATCAAAAATAATGCCCAGTGACGCATATGTAAGCATAGAATTATTATTACATCTATATATGAAAATACTAAATAAATATTCTTCTATATATGCTTATCCAGAATTTTGTAATATACTTATAAATGATACTAATATAAATACCGTCGATATATTATTATTAAAAAAGCATACTGCGTTAGAATGTGATGACGATATTATAAAACCACATGTAATACATGTGAATATAGAAAAACTATTTAACTATGTTGTTGTTAATAAAGAGTTATTAATATTTCAAAATAAATTGCAAGAATATTATCATGGAAATAGAACTATGGTGTACCAATATCCGTAGTTACTCATTTTTATAAATCATCATGTAGGCAACAGTGATCTAGTGGTCCCAAATAATTAATTCTTTCTAGTTCAGTTAAATTTATTTTAGTTATACTATTATGTTTTTTTATCAATCACAGATATTCCTATAGGTATTTGTTCGCCATATTCAGCAATATTAATAGATGCCAAAATATCTCCGTAATTAATTAATGCTTCTTGATAAAAACTCATACCCCAATACCGCGATGCAATAGATACTTTTGCTCCCATTTATAATTAATTGAATGCAGTTATTTGAGAAAATATATTTTTTAATGTGCAAACAGTGGTATTTATGATGTCTGATTCAATAATATCGTCATATATTTTTTTATTTTTATTTATTAACCAATTAATTCGTATATTAGTATGATATATTTCATGTAGGGTAAGGTTGCTCAAGTCGTACCCCTTAAGAGAAAAAGCGTATAAAACCTAGGATTTATCAAATAAATAAAAATAAAATGTGTTGTTCAATACCTGCACTAATATTGTAGTTATATATTATAAAGAAAATAAAAAATCTATATTCTTTCACGTAAAATAAACTAAATCTTTAAAAAGTTCGGTACGACTAAAGAAACCGGCTTCCTAAGTCTTATCACTGTAACAAATCAGGCTAGTTGCGTACCGACCTAGTTCAGTTTTGCTGAGCTAGGTAATTCGCGATTAGCAAATGCAACTAGCTACGTCATATCTAGCAACAGTTGCATAAAAATTGTGCCTTCCGCATTTAAAGAAATGTTGCTAGGTCTGGATTTGTTTACAATATCGGCCATTTGAATTTAGGTCAAAATTGAGTATAAAACCGCGATGTCGCTTGACATCGAGGTCTCAGTTCAGATTGCGCTTAGCGAGTATTATTTTGTCAGTAAGTAACTTAAGCTTTATTCAGTATCTTTTTGTAAATTCATTTTGTTGTCGTATTTGTTATATTTTTATTGTTTTAAATTAAATTGTTATTTATTATTTGTACCAATTTAATCTTTCACGAGCTAACCCCAGTCTGGACCTTAAAGTGTGTATTAGAAGATCTCACCTAAAAACGCAACCACCAGGTGAGTATAAGAAGAAACATCGCTACACGCATATAGTTAAGAGGGAGCCAAACGCGTGCACGTTCTCATAAGACGCGCGTTTGTTACATCACCTATAGCCTAAGTCGTACCTAAGGATTAAATTAAGCAACAAATGTATGAAAATTTATTTTTTATTAATTAGTTTATTGGATACATAATCAAATATCACATATATATATTTTTTGTTCTTTTATCAACTCCAGTGCATAAATCGTGAGCACATAATTTTCATTTCAAGCAATTTATCATGTTTCCTCTCGATCTACTCCACAAATAAAACAAAACCAATTACTTTTCATCTTTTTAATTTTTAATACCATTCCTTTTTATTAATTACTGCATTTCTTTTATTTGTCGCATTTTTTACATTTTCATTACGGTGCGATATAGGAATCTCATATGGGTACGACTTAAGACACGGCACAAGTTAACATTAAAAATAAACATAATCAAATATTGAATAAAATCAATACAATCTCGTTTCGACCAAACGATTATATACATTCTTCTGAAATTATATTTAATAAGTTACTTGATTTTATTATTTTATTATTAACTTGTAATATTAACTTCCAAACATATGCAGAAAATTATAAAAAAAATTGAAATAAACTAACTTGATGAGAGGATTTATAACAAACTACTTTTATAGCAGAAAATGACACTTAAAACATTTGGTTGATTCAGATATATATTTCTTTTTGGTTGTATGCGCGGTTGTCTGCGCAGTTCGTTCAGAACTCGAGTGGTACGATTTAAGCACTGCACAGTGGCCCATTTCACAAAAAACGCGGACAAAAATCGAAAAAATGAAAATTATAATTTCATGTTTAGTACCCCGTAATCTGGTAGAGATGGAGCCACTGCATATTGGTGCGGGTCCATAATGAGTTGGGGTCTCATGCATCGCAGGTAATCCCGGTTCAAAGTTAGTCAGCTGTACTGCGCTCTCGCCTCGTGAAAGTCACGGAAAAATTTACCGGTGTTCAAACAAGTATATTTATTGTTTAAAGTGATTGTTTCAAATTTGGCAAAATGGACATCATTGACGAAGGTAAGAAGAATATATTTCGTAGGTTGTTACTCATAATTAATATTTATAACTGGTTTAAACATTCGTGTCAAATATTGATATTTACCGACTTTGTAGAATGGAAACATTTGAGAAATTATGAAAATAGTAGTGAGATCGATCGAGATCGACGGTGTCCTTTTTTTTAAAAGAAAGCTAATAAGATTTTGAATCGATTCCATATAACTTCTCATGCCACGAGGTGCTTCTGCACTTTCTAAGGTTGTTTGAATGTGTATGTTTGTATGTATCCGATAGGCGCGGGCTGGACTGGAATCCGTTGCAACTCAGAATGTTCTTTTTTATTAATGAAAACCACATATATTTTTTATTCAATGTCACTGTTTAATTACTTACTAACGAAAACTTAGTAAAATTACTAAAAATTACTAAAAATACTAAAAACTTGTATATTTATTAATTTTTGTTGTTCCAGCGGATACTGCTGATATTGAATTCAGGAGGCAGGAATTTTTCGATGCCATAATTATTAAGAATGGTTATTTTATAAATGTAACTTAGTTTAGGGGTGGTCATTAAAATTATATTATCGTCGATGGAGTAGTTCAGTTGACGGGATGGTCCACAGAGCTACTCGTGCGCCTTCCTAGATTTTCTGTAATTAAAATACAACCATGGGTGGGTTACACTCAGTGAGAAAGCGCCCCCTGCGGGTGGGGGTTAGAATTCACCCGCAGTACCTCTGCTGGTCGTAAGAGGCGACCAATGGGCGAGGAAGGTACCTCGTAAAAAACACACTGTTCCATCTGAACTTTTACCGGAAGATTAGTGAGCCAATCTTCTGCGGACTTTTATTTCTTATTCTTTTGCTCACCCGCGTGTTTGCCGTGCATGGAGACCCGTAAGGAAGGAGAAGATGATCCTGGTGGTTGAGCTTACACGCAACACACCTCTTTGGCTTCGGATTCTTGCGAAACGGGCGGTCAGATACTAACCCTATCTGACCAATCGGCTTGCCGTTACGTTCTGTGTACCGGTAAGGTGAGTCCCACGACCCTGGAGGTAAGTCTTCAGACGTTGGAGAGAGTGGCTCGCAGCGTTCTGAAGCTTATTGCCAGGTGAGGGGGACTATATCTCCTGGTTAGCCCTGGCGATCACCAGTTTGTGGTGTGACGTCCCAAATTGTGGCTCCGTGGTGGGTGGGGAGACCAGGAGATGAATTTTTTCAATTTGTTTATGGCAAATAAAAACAAAATCCCGGGGGCCCCTCCCCCAAAAAGATCTCGTCCGTTATCGGACGAGGGAGAACATTTTTTAAAGGGCGAAATTAAGTTTTCGCCTAAATTTCTTATCATTAAAAGAACTGAAGAAGGTAAATCTATCTCTGAAGTTTCTTGTTTTCGTTTGGCGAGGAGCCTGAACGAACTGGCTGGTGGAGAACCAAAATCCACCAAACGGCTTCGTGATGGTACCCTCCTAGTTGAAACAGCTAATTCATTGCAATCTAAATTGTTATTGAAAGCTAGTGTTTTGTTTGGAATGCCCATCGAAGTGGGGGCACACAAATCACTCAACTCATGTCAGGGCGTAATATCGTGTTATGACCTGCTATTTGTTGAGATGGATGAGTGTACGCGCGAACTTGCGAGTCAGGGCGTAATAAACTGTCGTCGGCTTACAACCAAGAAGAACGGTGAAGTTAAAAACACGACATCTGTTGTTTTAACTTTCGGGCTAGATAAGCTTCCGGAGAAGATTAAGGTTGGTTTTCACAGTTGTTCTGTGAGACCATACTTTCCTCGACCAATGCGATGCTTTAAATGCCAGAAGTTCGTGCACACTGCATCTCGTTGTGACGCACAGGCTGTGTGTCCACGGTGCAGTGAGCAGGAACATTTGGGCGAGGAATGTAATGGTCCGGTCCGCTGCGTTAATTGTTCTGGCAATCATCCTTCCTTTTTTTCTGATTGTCCACGCAATCAGGAAGAGAAGAAGATCATTGAGATTAAAATTACCGACAAGCTTTCTTATTTCGATGCCCGCAAGAAATTCAAATCACAGACTAGCCCTGTCTTTAGCCGTTCTTTCGCTTCAACCGCTGCCACACCCGTCATTACAAAATCAATTGCCATTCAAACAGACACCGTTCCTTCCCTTAAGGGGACCTTTACGGTTGAAATTTTGAAAAACTCGATTTTTTTTTGCATTCTATGAAAGCTACATTCATGTAGAATGTGTGTGCGAAAGACCGATGCGATTCGGAAAATATATCGGCCGCTACGGCCGGTCATACACACGGCCGCCAGAGCTCTCAGAGGCGCGCAGGTATAAAGGCTGTCCGAAACTCGGTTTCTATCATTGTGAACCGTACTTAAGATGAATGTAAGTCCGATAGGCCCCTGTAGGTAGGATGCTTTTACGGTCCCGGAATTTCCGACTGAACGTGAGTATTTTTACCAACAAAAATCAACAAAAGTTAAAATTTGCAATAAAAAAGTGATTATTTTAAATATTTTTGGTGGCCATTTTGAATGCGCCATGTCGTATTTCCTAATTTCGTAACTCTGACCCATAATTATTAAAAACATGTCCGCAAAACGCATTTATATTGGATTTCAAGAACCAATGCAAAATACATTTGTCTACTTTGTCCGCCATATTGGATTTATAAACAATAAAAATGTAAATCTAACCATACATCCGTTTTCACATAGTGTGAAAGTATTTACTTGAAAATTTTCGTTCATATCGGACAAACGTTACGCCGATTATCACAGTCCGAATATCGTAAAAACTTCAAACGCGTTTTTCTCGAAACGACTTTTTTCTCCGCTTTGCAGATGATTGCGGCCAAACTATTGAACCGATTTATTTCGCGCAAAGCGTATAATAAACTAGACTAAATTTGTTGGATCTTGTCGAGTCGTTTTTTCTAAAAATGTTACTCTGACTATAAATAATTACGGGTCAAACACGGAAGAATGAATGAAAAAAGTCAATTTTTTTTCAAGCGGCCGCCAATTTTTTAATTTTCAAAAATTTTGATTTTGCCACCGTCAAGGCTCAGTAAATTGAATTCCCTTTTCATACCATATCTTGCTTTTTGTTTCAGATCACTAGAAGCGGCCCCAGAGCCTGCACAGTGCAAAAAGCAACAACACCTAATGACCGCTGCAGCGGTCATATGTTTTGACAATTTTTAATTTGCATAAATACGTTTTAATTGTCACTAAATAAAGGAATTTCGTAGTCAAAGCCGCATGATTGTATCAATTTTCGTTCTCACACAATAAATTCCCAAAGTTGACCTATTTTACGCGATTCCAACCATAAAGGTCCCTTAATATTGCTACAACTCTTCCAAAATTAACTCCTGTTAAGACTAATTTTCCTAAATCCAGTGTAACTCCAAATCTAAAATCTATTTCGAATCAAGGTACCAAAAATTTAAGTGTAAATAAAACAAAAATTAACGCCAAGCCAAAGATCAAAATTTCCCATTTTAAAGGCAAGTCCTTCTACTTCGCCGAAAATTCTTTCTAAGGAAAAAACAATGGAGGTACGAGAAGCATCGAGTGTTTCGAGTTCTTCCATCTCCAAATTTTCTCCTAGTAAGGGATCTCAATCCTCGAGATCCTCTTCTCCTATGGAAGTCACAAGCATTACACTTTCTAGGCCAGAGCGCGATAAATCTTCCACATCCAAATAATGCCTCCCATACTACAGTGGAATTGTAATGGTTTCTACAGCCATTTCGAAGAATTTAAAGCTCTCAATGCCGAGCAGACTCCCTCTTGCATTTGCTTGCAGGAAACACATTTTCGAGACACCAGAGCTGTTGCATTACGAGGCTTTTCAGTATTTCGTACTGATGTGCCTACTGATGGCCAAGCTCGTGGTGGAGTAGCGATTCTGGTTCGTGAAAATGTGTATTGTGAGGAGATTGCTTTGAATTCTCAATTGCAAGCGGTTGCTGTCCGTGTCACTATTCCTTTTCTGGTCACTTTATGTTCTATCTATCTTCCGCCAAACGACAATGTCGATATACGTGATATCGTTGATTTAATTGATCAATTGCCTGCTCCATTCATTCTCATGGGCGATTTCAACGCCCATAATCTTGAATGGGGATCAAGAACTGTTGATCAACGCGGTAGACGTTTGGAACACCTATTCACGGCAAGTACACATGTCATCTTAAATGATGGTAGCATGACACATTTTTCTGTAGCGTGGAGGTCTTTCACTGCGATTTATCTGACGATCTGTTCTGCAGCAATAGCTCCATTGTTTGAGTGGCATGTGCATTCGGATTTGCATCAAAGTGACCACTTTCCGATCATTCTTGAGGTTTTGCAGAGCTCAAATTCTGATGCTCGCTGTCCGAAATAGGCTTTAAAGCGAGCAGTTTGGAATCTGTTCTCGGAGTTGGCTGTATTTGGTGAAAATGATTTCGTTGACGTGGACGACCATGTTCGGTATTTCACGGATACAATCAAGTCTGCTGCGCAAGAAAGTATTCCTTTAACACCAGTTCATTCTAATAGAATACCCGTTCCCTGGTGGAACGATGAGTGCAAGATTGCTATCCGAGAAAAACGACGTATTTTTCGCCATTTCAGGCGATTCCCAACTACCGAGAATATAATCCAATTCTTCCCAGCCAAGGCAAAAGCTAGAAGAATTGTTCGGAAGAGTAAGAAAGCGTCATGGTAGAAATACATTTCTTCCATTACAACCTCCACTCCAGTTTCTAAAGTATTGGAGAAGGTCAGAAAAATATCTGGCCGCTCAAATTCTAGCATTGTTTCTGGCCTAAAAATCAATGGCAATGTCATTACCTGTCGGTCTGATGTTGCTAATATCATAGCATCCACTTTCGCGGATACTTCAAGCTCCAATCACTATCCAGCTGAGTTCCTCGCTCGAAAGTCAATCTTGGAACGTCAGTGTCTCAATTTCGTTTCTCCGGGACACGAAATCTACAATCTTTCTTTCAGCGTGGATGAACTTGAAAGTGCGATTTCAGATTCGCACGACAGCGCTCCTGGACCTGATTCTATTCACTACCAGATGCTTCGCCATTTGTATCCTGCTGGAAAAACATTTCTTTTACAAATGTATAATCGCATTTGGTTCTCCGGTATTTGCCCAACACCATGGCGTGATGCGATTATTGTACCAATCCCAAAGCCAGGAAAAGACAAAACACTGCCATCTAGCTATCGCCCAGTTTCGCTTACCAGTTGTGTCTGCAAGCTCATGGAACGCATGATCAACAGACGTCTTGTTTGGTTCCTGAAATCAAACAACCTGTTGGATAACATCCAGTGCGGCTTCCGCCGTTACCGTTCCATTGCAGACCACCTGGTAAGACTTGAATCAACCATCCGGGATGCTTTTCTCAACAAGCAACATATGATAGCTGTGTTTTTTGATATTGCCCGGGCCTATGATACCACTTGGCGTTTTGGTATTATGCGCACTTTACACTCCTGGGGCTTGAGAGGTAATCTTCCCATATTTCTTGAAAGCTTTCTTTCCTTAAGGAAGTTTCAAGTTCGTGTGGGAAATGACCTCTCCAACATTTTTACTCAAGAAAACGGAGTACCGCAAGGGTCTATTCTGAGTGTCACGTTGTTTGCCGTGGCCATCAACGGTGTTGCTCAGTGTATTCGTTCACCTGTGCTGGGATCCCTATACGTGGACGACTTGGCGATTTTCTGCAGTTCTCGTAATATGGCTTCCATAGAGCGTCAGCTGCAGTTAACAATCAATCGTCTTCATACCTGGGCTACTGAGCAAGGTTTCGTATTTTCTGCAGGCAAGACAGAGTGCATTCACTTTTGTCAACGCCGTCACCTTCACTTAGATCCTGTTCTCTCTCTCAACGGTACTGATCTTCCATTTGTGGAAACTGACCGTTTTCTTGGTCTTCTATTTGACAAGAAGCTTAACTGGCGTGCCCATCTTGTTGCTTTGAAGGCAAAATGTCGGCTTTCTCTAAATTGGTTCTTTCCTAGTTTCCTGGATGTCTTTTATTATCGGTCTTTCATTCTGCACTGCTGCACTCAACGGTGCATCTGATAGTGCTCTAGGCCGAAATCCGAAAAGCAACTCACTTGGAGTTTTCTTCGTTACTGAGCTAACCGTGTTATTTATTGAAAATTGTATCTCGTTTATCTTCTTGTCCCAAGCAAAGTCATTCGTTATTGATGATGCCAGCGATGTTAGAATTGTGCCGTTAAAACGCTCGCATTGGCCATTTGCACGAGGTGTAGCGACAGCATTCATAATATGCCGCATCCCCTGTTGCTTGCAGAGCTCTGCAAATCTTTTCGACGAATAAGCAGTTCCTCGATCGGATATGATTCTGGTTGGAACCCCAAATGTAGTTTGTAGTTTTTCCAGAAATTTTACAACGTATTTCGTACTAGTATCTTTAGCGGCTTGTAGATTTACGAATTTTGTAAATGCATCGACAACGACAATAAGTTGAGTATTTCCAGAAGAACTCTTTATAAATGGTCCCACGTGGTTAATGTGGATAGTGTGAAAAGGTATAGGCAGCTTATCGATTGGATTTAGAAGTTTTGGCTGTTTTCCTTTCGGCTGTTTATGATAGAGGCACTTTAAACAGCAGCTGATGTATTTCTTTACAAATTTTCTCATTCCAGGGAACCAATACAAAATCAATTTTTTATATTATTAAAACAAATGTCTGATCTAATATTAGGTATATTACTAATATTAGCTTATATTTTATTTACAATAATTGCAATAATGTTGTTTTGGTACTACAAGTTATTAAAATTTAATAATAGCTTTATTATAAATTTCCATGGCGCAAAATAATTTTTGAAATAATGGACAATTGTTATAGTTAATAATATGACACCAGATCCAGAGAATATTCTCAGACATAAATACAGATTCTGAATCAAATACAGAAAACAATGAACTACTAGGCATTGATTATAACAATATAGATAGAAATTATTTTTTAAATACCACATTTCTAGAAATAAATCAATTCTTTAATGTAGAAAATCATATATCTTTAATTTATCAGAAGATACATTTCTTTGTAGTGGAAGATGTTTGGGAGATAGTATATGTGTGCTCCGAATGTTTTAATTGCTTAATATCTTTTGAGCAACACAATGAAACACATTTTGATGCTGTATATTTAAAATCACATGAAATCTATCCAAATTCCCAAATTTTTTTTTGAATTTCTATCAAGTGCAAGTAATTATTTCTGGAATTGTGATAAACAATTATTTGTCTGAGACAACAATTGCAATATGTGTATGGAAATTAAAGAAACACCTGTCCATGAATGGTTAGATAATATCCTTTAATATGACAATGTTAATAGAAATTTTATTTTAAATAGTGCATATGACGATGTTACGATGTTTTTATGGTGAAAATCACGTAGGGTAGACATGTTACAATCTTGCATTGATAGTTCATAACATCGTCCTTATTCAAGCAAATTTAAAACTAAATAATTTCAAATGAAAGAGTATTTATCAGTCCTTAGACTGTTAATCAAACTTGGGCTCTAGATATAATAATTAGCCTACAGTAATAGTTATAACAAAGGTAGATATTTGTTACAACTTACCCCTATGCCGGGGTTAGTTGTAATTCGGGGTTTTTTACTAACTTTTATAATAATCTTTATATATCAGTACTTTTAATCAAGTTTCTAAATTATATTAATCAAACTTTGTTTAAAAGTAGTCAGTCCGATGCACAGTTATTGCACATCTAATACCTACTTCCATCTGTGCCATTTTCATGAGCCCAAAGGCGACAACTTGTACATTTTATCCATGTTTCTCCTGGACGACTCTCTGCGAAGGATACAACACAGACAACGCAGTAATATTCTTCTTCGTCTCATGATGTGTGAGGCGTGTTCCTTTTTCTTTTTGTGGGCTTTTTTGCAGCAGGACCCTTTATAAATTTTTTATTTATTTTCTTGGTTTTCATACGTTTCTGTTTCTCTTCAACCTCTTTTCTATTTGCTTTTTGCTCAGGTGAGTCGGTATAAATCGCAGTTTTCCTAGTAGTTCTGTCTCTATTTGAAGATTTTCTCGGATGAGCTTTTTGAACTCGAGGGAACACAAAGAGTGAAGGAATCACGTTACCCAATGCATTTGCTGCAAAAACTAAGGTGACTAAGGTGTCCCGTTTTGCAGATGTAAGTGCTCCAACTTGTCGTGTGTCACGTCTTGCTATAACTCTGTCCGGATTTTAACTGTAGTGTTGCCGGTTTCGTCAACATTGTATATGTCCTGAGGCTCAAAGTGATGGCAATCCATAACGATTGTCAAGTTTTTATAAATAGCGTCGACGTTAGTTTTATTAAAGCTCGTTGCTCTAGAGAGGCTTGTAGCCTGGGATGCGCGTACAGAAATTTCAGAATTTATTTTCATAAAAGAACGAAACCACTCTTCTCCAGCCATCTCTTTTTCAACCCAAGTAGTGGGCTTCTTTAAATTATATTTCACAGTTAGTTCGAACGCCAACCTTCTTATCTCCTTTGTAGAGAGCCCAAAATAAATGTCTGCACAACGTATAAGATATTTGGAAAGCTCAAGTTCTAAAAAAATGAAGAAATTTCAAGAACGTGACTCTGGGAAAGCTTTACATCGTATAAAGTATGTACAGGTAAAGTTCATTTTTAAATATGTTAAATTAATTTTAAATTTTAATATTTCTTATGAGATCAATAGGTCAACATATCCAAATTCTATCCGGGGAACGGTGGTTCCTCATACATTCCGCTTCCAGCGTCTATTCAAGCCAAAAAGGCTGTTCTAAAAGTGAAGAACTATGATGACAATTGCTTCTTGTGGTCTATTCTGTCAGCTCGATAATCCTAATCGCACATGCAAATATCCACAAAACCCGAATGAGATATTTAATTTATCAGGCATTACATATTCTACTCCATTATTCTATAAACCCAAATTGGAAATGCAAAATAACATATCAATTAAAGTGTATGGTCTTGAATTCGACGCCAATGCAAACAATTATAATAATGTTGGGCCACTGCACTATACGAAGAAGAAAACATCTGCAGTGTCATGAACCGAACTTTCTTATACGCTTTTGGATTAATCACATCCTATTTTCATTATGTTTCTAATTTATAATTTGATCTAACCTTTGGAAAACTTTCACACTAAATATATTTCTTAGAATAAATATAAAATGTCAAACTTCAAATTATTTAAGTCGATTTTGTTATTTTTGATAAACAATAGACAGGCGCAGATGATACGATTTATGTAAAAATAAATATAATATGAAGAAATTTCAATAGCCATTTTCTTGTTCCCGGTACCGTTTGGGAAAAAAAGTTTCAAATAAAAGTTGTACAAAATTCTGATATCTATAACTTTTATTTTAACAATTTTTCTGTAACTGCAACTATTTTTGAGTAATTGCAGTATTTGCAAAAAATTACAAAAGTAAACATGCACTTCCGGTCGGAATATGGTTTTCTAAAATAAGAGGTTTTCTTGCCAGGCACATACAAATCTTTCATAATTTTCCCTTTAGCCGTTTGGGCTGTAGAGCGCTCACATACACACACACACACACACACACAGACGGACGTCATTCTAAAAATTGGTGGAATCGATTCAGGGAAGGTCAAAACGTATATTTGCGTTATAATATCGAATTCGAAATTTTTCATGATTGCAATACTTACTTATGCTGCTTATAAGAAAGTAAAGTCTGTCACATAAATCTCCTTTACATGAAGAAGGATCACACTTCGCCTGGATCAAAAATTTGAGTAAGCTTCTTAGCTCACAAATTTCTAGAAACAATGATGCAAAATGGATCTGCGATCTATCTCTTCAGTATTTTGGTAGTAGCGATATGTTGACTCTTCATGAAGAGGATTGTGCACATGCAGATGCAGTCAAAATAGAAATACCGAGTGAGGCTGAAATAAAATTTTCATGCGGAAGGAGCGACATCCTTTCGTCAGTTACCAGACTTTGAATGCTTGAGCATTCCAATCGACACTTGCCACTAATGCTTATCAAAATCATGTTACGTGTGCTATTAGATACCAGCTTGTGTGCTCTTATGATGAGTCTAAATCATGTTATGAATTTATCGGATGCTGCAACATGCGTAATTAATCGCCTCAAGATAATTCCATAGACGGTATAGGCCTATTATAAGAATATTGCACCGCTGGAGATGAAGGACCAAGATTATATTGATTTCAATAATTCGAAAATATGTAATATATGTAATCAAGAAATAAATAATGAACAAAAAGTGCGAGATCATTGCCATTTGTCAGCTAATAAAAAAAAAACAATTTTTTTAATATAGAAATATTTAGTAAAAAATCTTCTTAAGGAAATTACAAAAGAACTGCGCAAGATGCATGACATCTAAATTACCAGCTTCATGAATACATTACTGTATTTTTTCACAACCAAACAGGTTACACTCACATCTGCTTGTAAAAGAATTGGGTTATGAAGAAGAAATTAAATTGATTCCAACGAAAACTGAACGATATATATCTTTTTCGAAAATGATTAATAGTTTTGATATTAGATATCTCGATTCTTTAAGGTATGATATAGAGCAGTATTTAATTGTATAATAAAAATGTTTTGCTGAAAAATACTTTAAAATCTAAAATTTATAGATTCTTAAATTTTGCTCTTGATAAATTAGTGAGCTATATGGCCCTAACCGTTAAGGCTGTAGAGAACACACAGACACAGACACACACACACACACACACACACACACACACACACACACACACACACACACACACACACACACACACATACAGAAGTCATTCCAAAAATAGTTGGAATCGATTCAGGGAAGGTCAAAACGTATAGTTCCGTTAAAATCTCGAGATCGAAATTTTTCATGATTACAATACTTACTTATACTGCGTATAAGAAAGTAAAGATGTAGGAACATGAATTTGAGTAGTTAAATTAGAATAAATTTTACTTCACAGTTTCTTTATTTAAATGTTATAAAGTGCGACTGGTTCCGACTTTTTAAAGAAAATGTATTTAATATGATACATGAAAGAAAATGTATTTAATATGATACATCGAGAACCATTGTTTTTGAATCACTGGTTATTTATTTATCTGTCTTTTGTTTCTATATAATGAATTCATGGTTATGTTTTTCTATTCGCAGTAGGTGCGTTTTTTAACTGAATTCAACAACAATAATATAATACAAACTTCAAAATCCATTGGTATTTAATATATTTGAAATTCGTTTGTATTCGAAATAGTTACTCAGCTTTTTGACAGGAAAACGAAATAGACCCAAATAATTTGATATTGATTGTCAAATATTTATTTAGTTAAAGTTGTGTGCGATATGATAATCTTCCACTTTAATTACAATTATTTTAGTGGTTATTGTAGAAAACTTAAATGATGACAAGTGTTAACATATTTAAGGTTTGAACATTTCTCTTTATTTATTTTTCTTACAATTTTACAATGAATTATGTTGTTAAGATCTTATAAACATTTATACTATGTGTATATTATTCATTTAAAGTGTCACTGCCAATCCTGAGTGTTGAGTATCTCGTTGCTTTCAAAACAGATGGTTGGAATGGATAAGAAATTACTTGCTAAAAGTGAACGAACACTGTAGTGATATATCTATGCACAGTCGATTTTGATTTGAAACTATTCAAAAAATGCATGACAAATTCACGTTGCGCTGAATTTATCTTTTGGAAGTGCTTTGCCATCCTGTTCTAAAATATCTATTTGTTGTTCTCGCGATAATTGATCGGCATTGAAATCGTCTATCTCTTCCTTCTCTATATCTTTATTTTCATTCTGCGCATCTACTAAAGCTTCATCTAAAATCACATCTGCAAAAACTGTATATTGTTTTCTATTTTCCTCAATTATTTCATTATTGATATTGTAAATGTTTTCACAATTTAGGCTTTCAACTTCATTTAATTCATTTCGCCATGGCAAAAATAATAATATTTGTTCTCTAAAATAATTCACTGGATCCTGCACTAATTTGTATCGCCTGTATCTGATAATTGCAACTTTTTGCCTAGTTTTATATTCAAAATCTAAATTATCCTCATTTTCGATCAAATTGCTATTCGGTCTTTTATTATATTTTGCTGCAAAATCTGCTAAACAAATATTTTCTAGTTTTACTGGTCTCATACTGTATTTTGTCATTATATCTAGCATATAAATTGCTCTAGAGTTTTCATTTAAATTTCGCAAATCATTATTTTATTTTAACATTAACGCGCGTTCATTTATTGGACTAGTATTAATAAATATTGTTTGTCTACTACTTTTAGTTAATGGTAAAGATAATACATGATAAGATGCTTCTTGAGCTGACATTAAGTTACTGTTTAAAAACACATTTGTAATTTTTCTAAATTTATCCTTAATACCATCATGTCCATTCTGTATATCTGATGCTGCATCTTTCAACAATTTTGATAAACCAGCATCAACTTTGCTAATATAATTTATTATATAACAGGCTAACCGTATTCTTCAAATATAAATTGCATGTCCATATTCGATTCAAACAGTTGTATTATATTTTTATTGTAACCATTGGGAACTTTTTCTAAACTGTTTCGTTTTAAAAATAATTGAGTTCGTTTTAATGAAGATCGTAAAGCTGAAATGCGTTGCTGTTCTGTTAAATTTAATTTGAGTAATATATCTTCAAAACTATTATATTCTTGTTTTTTAGACAAGAATGTCATATATTTCCTAATATTAACCAAATTTGTCTTTGCATTCACATCCTTATCACTCAATGGTTCTAAAATCATAGTTCTAGGCATAACCGGTATTGGAAAGTTAAATCTACAGTTAGTTTTGTTCTTTTTCCCCTTATAACATGTGTGAGTATGTTTATGCTTTTGCACCATCATGAACGGATCATTTTCATCATACTTACAAGTAATAAATCTATCTATAAATTGAATACATTGGTCTACACTGTCCGGCTTAGATCTATCATAAAGAAAGATATGTTCATGTGGTGAACCTCTCAATTGGAATTCTACTCTTTCGTAACTATCTAACACTAAGTATTCCTCAAATAGGCTACCTGCCTGCTTCAAATACCTCATAAATTTATTAGCTTTACAATCAAAATATCGAGCACATGTTACTGAATCATTTTTAATCAACTCTGTTTTTTCGTTATCACTTAAATTTAGAGCTTCTTCTAACGAAATAGTTTTATGTCCATTTAATTTAACTAGTGTTTTCATAAGGTCGGGCCAAATCTTTTCCCCTGCCGATAAAGTTAAAAATATTGTTGGTTTCCCTAGTTGTCTAATCATTGCCATTAATTCTTTTTTCCGAGACTCCCAATAAGATGGCGAAGAACGAATCTGCTTCAATATTTTATAGGCTTCGTAAAATTTAGCTAAAGTATTTACGAAATCTATATTTAACGCATTAGCAGTTGAAACTCCGTCAGTTCTTTTAGATTTCCGCAAACACATTTTTAAACTACCTATGCATGATTTTTGTAATTTCTTTTTCGCCATAAACAAAATTCTACTATGGATGCAGGATCTACGATCTTGACGTCTACTTTCAGATTTTGAGCGGTCATGATATGTAATATTTTTTGGAGTATTCTATTTATGACCACCGAAAATTTTAGGGAAATATAATTCATCTAAATCCTCAACTAGATGCCATGCTACAGGTGTTTTGCCCTGACCTGGTGCCATTATTTTTACATTATTAACTATTTCATTATTTTGGTCTACAACTAGTACTTCACCAGCAAATTCAACTTCATCTACATCCTTATCGGTAGCTAGTATCTCATCGTCTATTTAAATATCATCTACATCAAATGGCTCTTTAAAATATTCATCTAGGGAATTTTGAGAATTGGAATTTATGTTTTTGTCTACATCAGTTTGATTTATAACAAAATCTAAATTTTCGTCGTACTTGCTTTCGTAATCGTGAAAATATTTTTGGTCAATTTTTATGTCATATTTTTGATAAAGCGGGGTATCTAACAAATGTTTTAATGCATCGCCAACTACTGCTGGCCTAATAGTTTCAAACATATAATTTGATGAGTGACGCATGTGTCTTTTTTATTTAATTTGAATTGTTGCCATATTATCAAAACTCCTTGGCAACACTTGTAGCATATCATTTATCTCAACTGGTATGTTTACTACACTGCCTTTCATTCCTAACTGAGCATTAAACATGTATGATTTTATTGGACGAAGTTGCATAAAATTTATAAATGGAGCTACCATTCTCTCTTCAAGAGACGACAACATTTTTACACATTCTGGAATGTCAGCGAATTTAAGACCATTACTAACAGCTAATTTTGGAATTTTAACTTTTATTACTTAATTGTTACAAGTTTTGCATATGTAATTTGAATTAAAATTGTAAATGTTACCGAAAAAGGCATCAGAGAAATCTTGTTTGAATTTTTTTAATTTAAAAATAATTACAGAATGAATAAAAAATAAACCCTCACAACAACAACATATTAATTCAGGCATTAACGAACGATCTTTAAGAAATTGCAATTGCAGCTCTGCATTATGTGATTTTTGTCTAGCTAAATTATTTTGTAAGTTTTCTCTAAATCTACATAAATCTGAATCGCGTTTAATTTGTTTTAGTAATCTATCTTTCATCTTTTCATTCTTTCGATACTCTATATCATTACTTAATTCCCGTTTACTTTCCTGATTTTTCTTACGCTCTTTATCTACATACTCTTCATTTATTCTCAGCTGTTTCATTTTTTCTATGTTACTTATTCTTTCCTTCTCCTTATATTCGTCATTCATTCTCAACTTCTTCAATTTTTCTATGTTACTTATTCTTTCCTTCTCTTTATATTCTTCATTCATTCTCAGCTGTTTCATTTTCTCTAGGTTACTTATTCTTTCCTTCTCCTTATATTCGTTATTCATTCTCAGCTGTTTTATTTTCTCTAGGTTACTTATTCTTTCCTTATCTTTATATTCTTCATTCTTCTCAGCTGTTTCATCTTCTCTATGTTACTTATTCTTTCCTTCTCCTTATATCCGGCATTCATTCATTTCCTTTTCATAGTTTCCTTAATACATCTCCTTTCTTTGACTTTATAATCCTCATTAATTCGTAATTTTGTTTTATTTTTCTTATCTAATTCTCTTTCTTTCTCTTTTTATTCGTCATCCATTCTTAATTTTTTTTTATTTTTATTATCTAATTCTCTTTCTTTCTCTTTATAATTATCATCATTTCGTTTCCTTTTCATAGTTCCTTTATTACATTCTCTCTCTTTGAATTTAAAATCCTCATTCATTCTTAATTGCTTGATATTCTCTACGTTACGCATTCTTTCTTTGTCTTTATATGCAACGTTCATTCCTAACTTTTTCATATTTTCTTTGTTACATTTTTTCTTACCGATAAATGATTTCTTTTTTCCCATTTTAGTCTAATATGATATAACTAGACGCAGTGAAGTCAAATGTAAACTATAAGAAAACACAAAATTTAAATGAAAATAGATACTAGACAGATTTAAAAACTTATATTATGAAAGGGAACGATAATTTACTAATACTACGTTGAATAAGAATAATCAATTTGAAAAATTATTTGTATCTATTTAAACAAATGTTCAATATTTATTTCTTTACATTTCAAAAATAAATAATATATATTCGAAAATAATTATTTAAAAGTAATATCAATTTGGCTTACTCACAACTTAATTCTTTAATTCTTGATTCCAAATATTTCAATTATAACCACAAAACAATTTTCATTGTTTGATAATCCTAAAATTAATAGAAAATTTAGCACATCATCTTTTATTTTATAAATGAATGTATCTGCCATATATTACCGTTTAAATAAATGTATCTGCTATATATTATCGAATAAATTGCTTTTCTAATGTAAAAGTTATTTGAATTCTCAAATATAAACAACTGCAGAAAAGCTATTAATTTAGTAGATTGTACGTCAAAATTGCAGTGGGGAGGATGGCGAGCAAGATTTAATATCTTTACTATTTAGTCTGATTAATACATAACATACAAATATGTATTCTATGGGTGAAAATTGGCAATTAAAATACATGATTGAGTGTTTTTGTCTCATATTTCCTAAATATTATCAAATTTTTATTCAAATTCAGTCAATTAATTTTTAATATCTATATGAATTTGCAAGTAAAATAACAGTACTGTTTGTATATTTAAATATTTAAAAATATATATAAGTATTTCGTCCGTACAGGTATAAAACCCTTGCAATAGATAAAATCGTGAAGCCGAGAGATTTTTACGTGAAGACGTTGCAACATTGTAAAATAATAGCACTGCCACTGTATAAGTACCGCCGTGCTGAGGCGAATACATCAACTACTGGTGGAGGTCATGTACATATCAGTCAACGTAATAAAAAAAAGTAAAAAAAATTACTCAATTCAGGGAAGGTCGAAAGATATATTTTCGTTAAAATCTCTAGATCAACATTTTTCATGATTACAATACGAATATGAATGTAAAATATTTGAAATTTTGATAAAGATAACAAAAATATCGTCCGCTAAATATATACGCAATTATATACAAATGAAACGATCAGTAACAATACACGAACTGTCGTACATGTATGATTTCGGTAGTCGTGTAATAGCGGATGACATCTTTATGGTAGCCACCTTTAGTGCGGAAGTAGCACTACATTACGTAGTACGTCGGTGTATACTTGTATGTGGATCAGCGCCAGACATGCCGTGGCGAGTAGATCAACTACTACCGGAGGACAATTATATAGGTATAACGGCCGCTAATAGATGTGAGAAGTATTGAATGTTGTATTGAAAATAACTTAAATTTTGTTGTAACCGGTACCTTTTCTGAATATACTTTTCAAATATAATATTTGCGAAATATTAAAATCTTTATTTTCATTCTTACTAATTTTGCTGTTAGCACTACCGTTTTAGAGTTAGAGCACAATATTGAAAAAACACTCTTTTTTTGTAACCAGTGCCTTTTTTGAAAAATATTTTCAAATAAAAGTTAAACGAAATATCAGTATCTTTTATTTTTATACTAAAAATTTTGCTGTAAAAACTACCGTTTTTGAGTTATAGCAGAAAATGTAAAACATGAATAGAGTAAACATGCACTTCTTGTTGGAATATTCTTTTCAAAATAGGAGGTTTTCCTGTAAGGCACATAAAAATCTTAAGTTTGAAGTTTCGTAACTGTATCTTTTACCGTTTAGGCTGTAGAGTGCACACAGACACTCACACACATACACACACACAGACAGACGTCATCTCAAAAATAGTCAGACTCAATACAGGGAAGGTCAAAAGATATATTTCTGTTAAAATCTCGAGATCAAAATTTTTCATGATTACAATACTTACTTATACTGCGTATAAGAAAGTAAAAACTGGTAACATCTGTTTATAAATCACCTACCAGCGGACAACAGAAATTATAAAAGGAGTAAAATCACACAACAGTAGTGCAGAAGCAGTGTTACGCTAAAAACAAAAAAAAAAATTACATTTTGTACTAAATAATAAATATTTAGTTTGAATAACATCTGTGCGACCACTGGTGTGCCAACCACACAATCAATTTATAATATATATATATATATATATATATATATATATATATATATATATATATATATATATATATATATATATATATATAAACTCTGCATTGATAATAATATTAAATCAGGTAGAGGCTCCATTGAGTTTGAATATTTCGACAACATGGATGAAATATTTGGGAAGCAGAGGAATGCGGTTGCTGCCCATACAGTAGCATCAATTTTAATTTCGCTCCTTAACGCCACTCCGAAAAGAAGCTTCGCAAGATCAAATAAAAATGTATCACAAATTAATCCAGCAAGACATGGCCGGCCTGATTTGATTACTGGATGCACTATTCAGGCTAGTGGAACTGAAGCTGCAACACCTGGTCCATCGAAATTAAGAAGTCGTATTGCTCATGGAAGTGGCTCCAACGTTACAAAGGCAAAACTGGAGCTTAGTAAACAATGGCAGCAATATTTAGACGAACAGAAAAACTTCAACGCCATAACAGTAGCGCGACACAGCAAAATAGTCAAACAAAAAGATGAAACTATTGAATTAAAAAAAAGGAAAATCCAATTAAAGGAGATGTATTTGAAAGAAAAGCGGCAGAGAAATGCTGAAATAATGACAATGGAAAACTTGAAATGCCAATTACTTGTGCGGACACGCGCCGAGTTAAGGTATCTCTCATTTATATAAATATTGTCGAGTTGATTTGAACCGTGTTTATTTAATGTACCTCACCTCTGCTAGTAGCGCGCAACCCCTCCCTTCTCCATTGGGATAGCCCCACTTACTCTCCTTTATGCTGCGGTATCGTCAAATATACCGTGACAATATATTATATCCGTGACTGAACTTTCTTATTCGCATTTTGGTAAGATCGTTAGAATTAAACGAGTGTCTGTGGCTCTGGCATCACACATCCAGGACTTTATTAAAATGCCACCAACTTCAGAGCAATCAAAAAGAGACTTTCACAGAGTTGCAGGGTTTCTTAATGTTGAAGGATGCATAGATTGCACCCTGATTAAAATTAAGAATCCCGATAAGGAGCACGCTCTTATATCTTGCAACCGTAAAGGTTGGTATTCGTTAAATGTACAAGTGGTGTGTGATGCAAAATATCGTAGTGTCGATCTTATTGCTCGTTGACGCGGTAGCGCACATGCTGGTCGAAAATGGGATAAATTTAACTTAAAGGAAAAATTTGTGATAATTTTTATTGGTTATATAGCGAACCTCAAATATATTTAATTTATAGAAACCTTATAGAATGGCAAAACTCATGGACTACTTCTGAGTGTTAGTGGTTATGTATGTAGTCATTTTCTACTCGCTCCTCTACTTAATCCAAGAATTCCTAGAGAAAATGCATATATTACATCCCATGTTCGGACGAGATGGACAGTGGAATGATGTATCGGGCAGTGAAGGGCCACCCTCAGAAATATCTAAACCAGAATGAATATTGACACTGTTAAAGCAACTATTGTGACGATGGCTATTTAAATCAATATTCGCATTGACAGCAATCAAGGTGATATTGGTAAGTCCTCTATTAATTACTTTATATTCCGGTTACAAATAATATATATATTTTTAATTCATAGATTCCGATTTGGAAACCCCTGTCGACAATGATGTGTTACCAGCACCACAAGCTCAACTTTTATATAATAGGTGTAACTTAGTTAGACCGCACTTTATTGCAAGTAATCTTCAACGTCCTGCTGAACCCTCCGGTGGGCGCGCCGGCGGCATTCACCCCGCACATTTTACTTTTCCAGATGTATAATAGCCTGCATAATAAAGTATACTTTCATTCGGATATGACGAAACACGAGAGAGAGATTCAAAAGTCAATAAGAGAAATAGCAACAGAAGAGAGAAGGAGGAACAAGATAGTAAAAGTGAAATACCAACAATTAATAATAGACAACGAACAATGGAAATGCAATACTAATGCTAACAAGTTAGAAAAAGTAGATACGAAAACGCAGGATTCAAGAAAACGGCTAAATAATTACGTAGATAATGAACAAGAAGATTTAATGGTAATGACAAAGCAAAGATGGCGGAAAAATGAAAATAAAAATAAAGATATATTGTCACGAGCTAGGGGCTGGCATGTGACGTGATCTTAACTTTACTTTAATGTACCGGTCAAGACTATACTTTCACAGGGTTTGGATCATAATGAAAGGTGAACACAAGGGCTGGTCAAGCGTAAATAACGTTACAATGGTTACATAATATAGTTGTAATTTATTGGTAAGATAAAGTCTACTTACATAGTTACACTATTCATCTTCACGTGATTCTATATAACACTTATCAAAATGTAAAATATATTTATACTGAAGGTATCTCGCGATGCCCGGAGTATGACTGTGTCTTCCCCAATTCTCCCGGGGTCTTTTATAAGATTTGTGCAGCTGGCGTTATCAATTTGTGGTGCAACCACTTCTCGTGGATGATGTCATTTCTAACTTGCATATACAATATGTCGAGTGATACATTTACATAGTTTAGTTGTTTTATGGTGACATGGGGTTAACTGTGTTGCACATACAATATACATTACATGCTGGACGATGTCATAGGGTTAATTACAATATGCCGTTTTAAGTATGTTTTGTGTTTTGTGGCTGGCTGAGATGACGTTTAACTCAGGCCGTGAAAATATATAAAATAGCAACATGGAACATAAGAAGTATAAATGGACAGGAATGGGAATTAGTTTATGAATTTAATAAAGAAAATTTAGATATACTAGCTATTACAGAAACGAAAAAAAAAGGAAAAGGATAAATAGTAATTGAAGAGGGGCATTTATTAATCTATTCTGGAGTCCAACATGATAAAAGAGCAGCTACAGGAGTTGCTTGTTTAATGCATAAAAATTACATAAAACAAATAAATAAATGGGAAGCATGCTCCGAACGAATACTAAGTATTGAAATGAGAGATAAAAGATATATAAAGGAGGTGTAGACCAAATTTGCGCGGCATACGCTACCGCAAGAATCACAAAAAGATGGCCCCTGGCACTTTTTCATCGATATTTGGATATAGCAGGAATCAATGCTATGGTGGTTTTAAAATTTAATAATCCTGACTGTAATGATAGACGGCGAATGTTTTTTAAAAATCTTGCCATGAAATTGATGGAAAACCAGTAGGAGCAGAGGTCAAAACTGCAAAAACTTCCAAAAGACATCAAAGTGTATTAATAAAAATATAAAACAAAAGAAGCCACTTCGGAACAAGTAAATGAAGGCATATGTTACATTTGTGGAACACACATAGAGAATAGGTGCCATATATGCAAAAAGCATAGTGAACACATATCCAAGTGTAAAGCCTGTGGAGAGGAAGAGCAAATTTATTTTTATCACATTCTTTAAAAACATAAAAGCGAATATAGTTTTATTCATTGCTTTATTGTTATTTCGAAAATACCTGTGCAATCTTATCAACACTTGTTCACCACGGAAGACTAACGATATAGGGATATATGCCTAATATATAAGTGTTTCGAAAGATCAATAGCAAATTGTGATACATATTATTTATGTTAGGAGTGTGGTCTGCAATTAAACTTTAATCAACATCTCCATTAAAAACTAATAGTGCTAGAAAAACAAAATATTAATTTGTATACGACAGAAATAAATATAGAGCAGAAATGTTTCAATAGTGAAGAATTGATATATCGTGCAGTCGACCCATACGATTGCACATCATGTAATGCTATAGAAGAGTTAGGACTACATATGTATTAATATTTAACAGATTCATTAATTAAATACTTTTATTTCATATCATTATTCTTAAATAATATCTAATATTTAGACATACGTTTTGTCTTCTAATGGGGTTAAGCGGAGAGATATTAAAAGTGCATATAAAAATCGGGTGCGTTGTGGTCGAATTGTAAACAGTGATCATACTATTTAACCAATTGACTTTTTAGAACAATGTTAATTAATATTAATTGCAAAAATTGGACAATTTAAGTTTGCACATCGCTCACCAGTTAAAATCGTTTGTGATTTGTGCTGTGATTATATTGTGAAGAAAGGTGAACAAGAAATCATAACTGAAATCTTTCACACATCTAAGATGGCACCCATCACTACTAGTGATGACTTTACAACATGGTCCGATTCGTAAAAAAATGAATGGATTTCAAAAACGTGAGTCGGGGAAAGCCCTGCTTTGTATCAAACACTTGCAAGTATGTACATAAAATAAATGTCTTTTGAAAATTATAATTTATATTATAAAATTAGGTGAATTCAATCCAGAAAATGGTAGTTCTTCAAACATCACACTCCCAAATTCGATTAAAAGCTGGAAGACCGTGATGAATGTGCAAAATAATGAAGAGAATTGTTTTTTGTTGTCGCTTCTCACTGTTAAGTTTCCTGTTAGTACAAATCCTCTCATACCATCTAAATACCTCCGAGACCCTTATGAAAATATCAATTTAACCAATATTCTCTCTCCTACACCATTCATAAATATTCGAAAAACATAAAGATGTGTCTATCAATGTTAACGGTCTTGAATTAGATGGAAAGAGTAATGATTATAATGTTGTAGGACCATAGCATTATACAAAAAATGAAAAAGAACAACACATCAATCTACTTTATTGGAAACAGGCAAATCCATCACACTTTGCATGGATCAAATCACTATCGCGGCTTCCCAACTTACAAATTTCAAAACGGGCACATAAATACTGGGTTTGTGATCCATGTTTGCAATATTTTGGACAAGCAGACTTGTTACAACGTCATGAAGTGGATTGTATCCCTGTGGAAGCTGTTAAAATTATAATGCCAAGCGAAGATGAGATTTGGCTTATATGCGTAAAGAACGTAATCCATGTATAATTTAAGCAGATATAGAGTCTCTGGCTGTACCAATTACTACTAGTCAACCAGATCCAACAACCTCATACACCAATGAATATCAAGAACATATAGCATGTTCAGTTGCTTATCAAAATGTATGTTTATATGATAATTCATTATCGATATTTGAATTATATCGTGGAGCAGAACCAGCGAGATGTTTCATGAAAGAGTTATATGAGGTTGTGATGCAAGTGCAAGCATTGTATAAACACATTGCACCAATAAAAATGTTTCATATTGATTGCACCACCGCATATTTGTGATAAGATGTTGAGAGTGGATGAGGAAATGAGGAAGGTTCGTGACCAGTCATTTAACAGGTAAATTTAAATTCAAGAAGTATTACATTATACATTACTTATATTATTTTATGTTCAGGAAAATTTCGTGAAGCCGCTCACAACTCATGTCATTCAAATTATCAATACCCTAACTACATTCCCATATTTTTCTACAATTTAATTGGTTATGACAGTCACATTCTCGTGAAGGAACTCAGGGCTACTGAAGAGGAAATAAAATTAATATCTGCCAACGAGGAACGTTATATATCCTTCTCTAAAATGGTTGTGGGTATGGATCTTAGGTGCATGTAATTTATATGGTACAATGTTTACCACATAGAAATTTTGAATGGTTGAAAAACGATCAAATTCTTGCATTTGCAATAAATTCAGTATCTGAGAATGGTTCCAATGGGAACATACTTGAAGTTGATCCAGAACACTTACACAACCTACATAAAAACTTGCCAATATGCCTAGTCCATCAAACACGCCGCGGTTCGAAATTAAAAAAATAATTAAATTCCTTACATAATAAGGAAAAATATATAATCCATTATAGGAATTTAAAACAAGCATTGTGTATGAAATTAGTACAAATTCGGAGTTATAAAATTTCAACAATCATTTTGTAATTCTAAAATGTACTCATTTGCATTGGATAATGATAAATCTTATTCTAAGACAAAGGGTGTATCGGGGGTTGTGACAAAGACCCCTGCTTTAGATGATTACAATAGAGAAGTTTTTAACAAAACAAAATCACATAAAATGCAAAATAACATTATATCAAGACAACACAACATATGTACAGTTGAACAAAACAAACTTGTAAGTAGAGTAGCAAGTGGGATCCGCGCCAGACCTTTCTTTGATTAGTGACCTGTCATGTTGGCACCTGCGCTTTTTTTTCTGAGAAATGTCATGTTTGCACCTGTTCCACACCTTTTTTTTATTAATTACCTGGAACCTAATAAATATGTCAGGTTCAAAAGAAGGGGTCATTTCCCACGGTACCAGAACTGTCCGGCAATAAATATGTCATGATTTTCTTCCTTTGTGGGCGCCCTTTGCGGAAGCGACCATTGTTATTGTCCAATGTTTGCACCTGTCCTTTTGTGCAGCTGCCCTTTGCGTCACAGACCCTTTTTATGTAGACTCTAATAAATATGTCAGGTGCAAACAAATGATTTCTACAGGCACCATACCTGTCTGACCTTTTTTTATATAGACCTTAATAAAAAAGTCAGGTGCAAACAGAAGATAGACCCACCTGCACTGGCACCAGACCTGTCAGGCAGACCTTAATAAATGTCATTGTTTTTTTTCCTTTGTGGGCCATTGTTATTGTCCTACGGCGAAATGAGATATCGTGTTTGAACCTGTCCTTTTGTGCAGCTGCCCTTTGCGTGAGACAAAGAAGTACCGTTACGTCCAACTCTAAGGCGTCAGATTGTACCAGACCCTAATAAATATACGAATCTCTTAAATGTTGGAAAAAAAATTATAAAATTACTTTAGCACAGTGGACTCTACGAGAAGGACCCTTTATTATGTCTTTACTATTTGTAAATACACCTAACCATTTATAAAAAGAAGAGTGAGATATGTTTTTGTGTTGTTTTTAAAAGTAGTAGTGGAAGTTAATATAGTATATGGTTTTTTATTTCCGTGGAAATAAAAGGTGAAAATATTCGGAAAGTAGGTATACCACAAATATTTGAAACCTTTTTAAATGAATTAGATATTTTTATTTATAAGGGGTTTTTCTACGACTAAAGCCGTAATATTATATCCTTTTTTAAAATTATTACTAGATGAGGTGGAATAAAGACAGAGACATGATTTTCGGTGTACAAATTTATTTTATGTGAAATTTATGTATTATGTTATAATATTTTAAAAAAATACAAATTTGGGGTCGGGAAGATTGATTGATAAAGCGCGCTTGGCAGAATTTCTACATCTGCACGGCATAGTGCAGGGATCACAACTTTAATCTTCAAAATAAAAACAAACATTTTTCAATTAATGGGCAATATTATTGACGGTAATATGTTGAGTTTTGAACATAATATTGATTTTTACTACATTTTTCTGGAGTTTTACGGTTTCAGCAATAACAAAATCCCTTTAACTAATCATATTTAAAAATGATAAAATTGTCTTTAACTTATATAAATCAAAGGTTCAAACATTCATTGAATTTGTTAGTGATGCTACTTGTGATTTTTAAGATTGTTGTGTCATTCTAGAAACTAATGCACACCAGCAAGAAAGCGGTACCATACAGCTACAGCTGTTAGAAAACATTTTTGTTAATTGAGTCCGGGCGTTGCCAGCATTACCGCAGTCGCGCACAACAAGCACCACAGCGTGTGTGCGTGCGAGAGAGATGCTGCACAAGACAACAACGCTACGGTACAACAATCCACCGTTTTGTGACACTGTGTGAGACGGCGTACGGCGCGGGATAACCCATATCGCCAGTCAGCCAGTCAACGCTTGGCTCTAGAAAACCGTAACAGCCGGCACTGAAGTGCACGACGTACGCCTTCCGCTTTACCGAGTAAGTAAAGAAACGATGAGAGTAGTGGTATTTCACCGACGATGCGACACACTATAAAATGTGAACTCATCTCCCACTTATGCTACACCTCTCATGTCTCCTTACAGTGCCAGACTAGAGTCAAGTTCAACAGGGTCTTCTTTCCCCGCTAATTTTTCCAAGCCCGTTCCCTTGGCAGTGATTTCGCTAGATAGTAGACATATGTCATAAGTCACAGCCCAGCGAACGGCTGAGTCCTGCTTTTGTATATTAACGTGGCGATTCCTGCCTATAGGCGTATTCGCCACGGCCCCCATGGGCGCGGGATTGGGTAAAGGCCAATCATGACTCGGTTACGAAGAGCCTCCCAGTATGTTTCCGGTCTGCAAGACCATTCACCTCACTACCTATCTAAATCTCTACTGGCTAAGCAGGTCAGTATCCGAGCTAGAAAGCGTAGCTCACCCGGCGAATTGAAACACTCTGGTCTGCATCATGACCCAACTACTGCCACCACGAAACCTATTCTCTTATGGTCAGGCACGGGGTTATAACTGACCCCGTGGGCTACCTGACCCTCGTGGTACCGAACAATCTTCGGTAAGATTTCGAGACAGAGATGCACGAAGGCCATCTGTCCCTCCTAGATTAGGCTACTTGCAATCCAGGCTCTGGTCAGCCAGCTAAGGGTACGGCAGGGCCACTACTCCCCGTAGTCAACCCTGGATCAGACCCGGGTTGAGCCCGGGCATGACGGCAGACAATAACTCCCTGCGTGTCCATCGGCAAGGAACCGTCGGGGCATTGGCAATTGTTGGGTTCCGACCGGAGGCCATTCTTCCATCTCCTTTCACCGCGCAAACATGCTTCTCACACACTGATTCACGCTGAAGAAACTTTCATACGTTGTAACCAGGGAGTCAAGTCTCCACTGGTTACCGCCATTCACTCGATCCACATTCCATACCTCCCAAACTCGCAAGTCGTCGTATAGGGAACATTGAAGCAGCACGTGGTTCCTGTCTTTGATTTCGTGCCCGCAGTAACAAACATCGGTTGCGGTCAGCCCCCGTTTAAATAAAAACCCATTCAGGCTGCCGTGACCCGTAAGGATGAAGGAAAGCTCCATCCCCGGGTCGAACCATTCATTCTCTGCCGCAAACGTTACACTCTCAATGCACGCATACAGATCTCGCCCGTTCACGCATTCGTTCCACCGGTCTTGGTGGATCTCAATCATACGAAGTTTCACATATTCAATTTTCCTCGCATACGACATTCCCACCAGGTCGTCGTCTCGCACGGCGACGTCGTAGATGGCGATGTAGGTAGGTAGGTAGGATTAAAATTTAAAGGCGTATCAGCCTCTTGGGCTATTCACGCCATAAACTAAATAATGAAATAAACTAACATTTTAAAATATATGTAAAAATAATATTGTAAGCTTAAAATCTATAAAATGTAAAATATTAATTAAGAGGATTTAAAAATGTTTATAAAAATGAATAAAATGTACATGCTTAAAATTGTAAAAATTAAAGTTATTGTAAAATATTATTGAATGTAAAAAAAAAATACGTGTATAAATAAAATTAATGACAAAACTAGCACTTTTAAATAAAGGCAAATAGACCTGTATTCCTGAGGAACAGCACGACTCTGTCAATGAGTGTCGAATGGTCACCAAGGGCCACCGACAGGTCAAGTGACAGACCCGCCCTGTTTCGCTGCTCGGTAAACTGGGAGCACTCCAACAAAACGTGCGCCACTGTCAAAGCAGTGTCACACGTTTCGCACATCGGAGCCTCCTCACGGCGCAGAAGATGACCATGCGTCCACCAGGTGTGCCCTATTCGGAGTCTCGCCACAGCGACCTCCTCCTTTCGGGATGCCCTATGGGAAGAATCCCATGGCCTTACGTTGTGCTTAACATTTTTAAGCTTGTTGGAAACTATATGACTCCACCGTTCCTGCCACTGATTCATGATCAGATGCTTAAAATAACCTTTGAGGTCATCAGCAAGCACCCGATCACAATCAATGGTGGCCTTGGACAAAGCTCGCTTAGCTGCTGCATCAGCTGCTTCATTCCCGCGAATACCAACATGACTCGGTACCCAAATAAAGCGCACGATAGACCCTTTTGACGATAGTGTCATCAAGGTTGCTTGTATCTGCTGCAAGAGAGCATGTTTAGGGTACAATGAATCAATCGCTTTCAAAGCGCTCATTGAGTCTGACACAATAACAAAAGAATTACGTGCGAGTGAGCAAATATAGAGAAGTGCTTGGTAGAGTGCATACAGCTCTGCCGTGTATACGGACGAGAGTTTGTGAAGTCGAAACTCACAAGCACCTCTTGCCGATATATAAGCACATGCAACCCTGTCGTCGTTCTTCGAACCGTCGGTGTAAATGCGAATCCATTGCCGATAGTTGGCAATGATTCGAGCAAACTCACGTTGGAACAGAATTGGTGGAGTAGCGGATCGATCTAGCTTTGAAAGCGCATAGTTGGTATTCGGACGGGAGAATGTCCAAGGAGGAAAGGGGCTGAAAGAAGTGTCTGAGGTTGAAGGAAGTTCAAAATTAACTTCTCCAAAAGTATTGCGAGATCTGATAGTAAAGGAACCCACCGAACGAGCCCTTCTGTCATAAATCTCCGCAAACTGTTGACCAAAGACAGTGTCAAAAACCAGGTGATATGGTTTCGACTTCATGGCTGCCGTGTAGTTCATGGTCATAAGCCTGCGACGATCATACAGAGAAGGCTCGCCAGCTTCGCACAATACACTTGGTATTGGGCTGGTACGAAAAGCACCAGTAGCTAGACGAATACCAGTATGGTGTATCGTATCAATGGTTTTGATAACGGATGGCCTGGCAGAAGCGTAGGCGATACAGCCATAGTCCAGCTTGGAGCGTATCAAAGCCCGATACAGGCGCAGCATAGAAATTCTATCGGCACCCCACGATTTGGAAGAAAGAACTCGCAATAGATTTAAAGAAAGCCGACATTTTGCCTTCAAAGCCACAAGATGGGCACGCCAGTTAAGCTTCTTGTCAAATAGAAGACCAAGAAAACGGACAGTTTCCACAAATGGAAGATCAGTACCGTTGAGAGAAAGAACAGGATCTAAGTGAAGGTGACGGCGTTGACAAAAGTGAATGCACTCTGTCTTGGCCGCAGAAAATACGAAACCGTGCTCAGTAGCCCAAGTATGAAGACGATTGATTGTTAACTGCAGCTGACGCTCTATGGAAGCCATATTGCGAGAACTGCAGAAAATCGCCAAGTCGTCCACGTACAGGGATCCCAGCACAGGTGAACGAATACATTGTGCAACACCGTTGATGGCCACGGCAAACAACGTGACACTCAGAATAGACCCTTGCGGTACTCCGTTTTCTTGAGTAAAAATGTTGGAGAGGTCATTTCCCACACGAACTTGAAACTTCCTTAAGGAAAGAAAGCTTTCTAGAAATATGGGAAGATTACCTCTCAAGCCCCAGGAGTGTAAAGTGCGCATAATACCAAAACGCCAAGTGGTATCATAGGCCCGAGCAATATCAAAAAACACAGCTACCATATGTTGCTTGTTGAGAAAAGCATCCCGGATGGTTGATTCAAGTCTTATCAGGTGGTCTGCAGTGGAACGGAAACGGCGGAAGCCGCACTGGATGTTATCCAACAGGTTGTTTGATTCCAGGAACCAAACAAGACGCCTGTTGATCATGCGTTCCAAGAGCTTGCAGACACAACTGGTAAGCGAGACTGGGCGATAGCTAGATGGCAGTGTTTTGTCTTTTCCAGGCTTTGGGATTGGTACAATGATCGCATCACGCCATGGTGTTGGGCAGATACCGGAAAACCAAATGCGATTATACATTTGTAAAAGAAATGTTTTTCCAGCAGGATTCAAATGGCGAAGCATCTGGTAGTGAATAGAATCAGGTCCAGGAGCGCTGTCGTGAGAATCTGAAATCGCACTTTCAAGTTCATCCACGCTGAAAGAAAGATTGTAGATTTCATCGTCCGGCGAAACAAAATTGAGACATTGAAGTTCCAAGATTGATTTTCGAGCGAGGAACTCAGCTGGATAGTGATTGGAACTTGAAGTATCCGCGAAAGTGGATGCTATAATATTAGCAACATCAGACCGACAGGTAATGACATTGCCATTGATTTTTAGGCCAGAAACAGTGCTAGATTTTGAGCGGCCAGATATTTTTCTGACCCTCTCCCATACCTTTGAAACTGGAGTGGAGGTTGTAATGGAAGAAATGTATTTCTGCCATGACGCTTTCTTACTCTTCCGAACAATTCTTCTAGCTTTTGCCTTGGCTTGGAAGTAATGGATCATATTCTCGGTGGTTGGAAATCGCCTGAAATGGCGAAAAATACGTCGTTTTTCTCGGATAGCAATCTTGCACTCATCGTTCCACCAGGGAACGGGTATTCTATTTGAATGAATAGGTGTTAGAGGAATACTCTCTTGTGCAGCAGACTTGATTGCATCCCTGAAATACCGAACATGGTCGTCCACGTCAACGAAATCATTTTCACCAAATACGGCCAACTCCGAGAACAGATTCCAATCTGCTCGCTTTAAAGCCCATTTCGGACAACGAGCATCAGAATCTGAGCTTCGCAGAACTTTCAGAATGATCGGAAAGTGGTCACTTTGATGCAAGTCTGAGTGCACATGCCACTCAAACAATGGAGCTATTGCTGCAGAACAGATCGTTAGATCAATCGCAGTGAAAGATCTCCACGCGGCAGAAAAATGTGTCATACTACCATCATTTAAGATGACATGTGTACTTGCAGTGAATAGGTGTTCCAAGCGTCTACCGCGTTGATTAATCGTACCTGATCCCCATTCAGGATTATGAGCGTTGAAATCGCCCATAAGAATGAATGGAGCAGGCAATTGATCAATCAATTCAACGATATCACGCATATCGACATTGTCGTTTGGAGGAAGATAGATAGAACATAAAGTGACCAGAAAAGGAATAGCAACACGGACAGCTACAGCTTGTAATTCAGAATTCAAAGCAATCTCCTCACAATACACATTTTCGCGAATCAGAATCGCTACTCCACCACGAGCTTGGCCATCAGTAGGCACATCAGTACGAAATACTGAGAAGCCTCGTAATGAAGCAGCTCTGGTGTCTTGAAAATGTGTTTCTTGTAAGCATATGCAAGAGGGAGTCTGCTCGGCAATGAGAGCTTTAAATTCCTCAAAATGGCTGTAGAAACCATTACAATTCCATTGTAGTATGGGAGGCATTATTGAGATATGGAAGATATTTCTCGCTCTGACCTAGAAAGTTTTATAGTTGTTACTTCCATTGGAGAAGAAGATCTCGAAGAATGAGATCCCTTCTTTTTCGGAATTTTGATGATGGCGGAACTTGAAACATTCGATGTTTCTCGAACCTCCATCGTTTGTTTTTTGGAAATAATTTTCGGCGAAGTGGAAGGACTTGCCTTTAAATGTGTAATTTTGATCTTCGGTTTGTTGCTAACTTTCGTCTTAGATTGACTTATAATTTTTGTTGATGGATTCGAGATTGATTTTAAATTTTGAGTAACACTAGATTTAGGACTGGTAATTTTAACAACAGAAGGCAAAGTTGGAACAGTTGTGGAAATAATAGTTGAAGGAAGGCTATCGGTCTGAACGGCAATAGATTTTTTTATGACTGGTGTTGCAGCAATGGTTGCGAAAGAACGGTTAAACACAGGACTGGCTTGCGTTTTGAATTTCTTCTTGGCATCGAAATATGAAAGTTTGTCTATAATTTTGATTTCAATAATCTTTCTCTCCTCCTGATTGCGTGGACAATCGGAAAAGAAAGAAGGATGATTGCCAGAACAATTAACGCAACGGGCCGGACCTTTGCACTCCTCGCCCAAATGCTCTAGCTCACTGCACCGTGGACACACAGCCTGTGCGTCACAACGGGATGCAGTGTGCCCGAACTTTTGGCATTTGAAACAACGCATTGGCCGAGGAAAGTACGGTCTCACCGAACAACTGTGGAACCCAACTTTAATCCTTTCTGGAAGCTTATCCAGCGCGAAAGTCAAAACTACGGATGTGGTATTCTTTACCTCACCGTTTTTCTTGGTAGTAAGTCGTCGACAAGTAACTACACCTTGACTCGATAACTCTCGCGTACACTCATCCATCTCAACATATAACAGGTCGTAACACGATATTACGCCCTGACACGTGTTGAGGGATTTGTGCGCTGTCACTACAATTGGCATGCCAAATAAAACGGTCGATTTTAATAATGCCTTCGTTTGAGTTGAATTTGCCGTTTCAACTAGGAGGGTACCATCGCGAAGCCGTTTGGTGGATTTTGGTTCTCCACCAGCCAACTCGTTCAGGGACCTGGCTAAGCCAAAACAAGAGACTTCAGAAATAGATTTTCCTTCTTCAGTCCTTTTGACAATAAGAAATTTGGGCGAAAATTTATTTTCGCCCTTCAGAAAACTTTCTCCCTCGTCCGATAACGGACGAGATCTTTTTGGGGGAGGGGCCCCCGGGGTTTTTATTTTGTTTGCCATAAGCAAATAGAACGTTTCATCTCCTGGTCTCCCCACCCACCACGGAGCCACAATTTGGGACGTCACACCACAAACTGGTGTGATCGCCAGGGCTAACCAGGAGATATAGTCCCCCTCACCTGGCAATAAGCTTCAGAACGCTGCGAGCCACTCTCTCCAACGTCCGAAGACTTACCTCCAGGGTCGTGGGACTCACCTTACCGGTACACAGAACGTAACGGCAAGCCGGTTGATCAGATAGGGTTAGTATCTGACCGCCCGTTTCGAAAGAATCCGAAGCCAAAGTGGTGTGTTGCGTCAGCTCAACCACCAGGATCATCTTCTCCTTCCTGACGGGTCTCCACGCACGGCAAACACGCGGGTGAGCAAATGAATAAGAAAGAGAAGTCCGCAGAAGATTGGCCCACTAATCTTCCGGTATATATACAGGTTGAACTGTGTGTTTTTTACGAGGTACCTTCCTCGCCCATTGGTCGCCTCTTACGACCAGCAGAGGTGCTGCGGGTGAATTCTAACCCCCACCCGCAGGGGGCGTAGATGGCGATGGACCGCCGGATAAGGTATCCCATGCCCCTCCTTCTGACCTCCAAATCCAGCGGTAGCACCCCCATCAAGACTTGCATCTCCTGCGTGGAGACGGTCCTGCAAACTCTCACACTTGCATACAACGCAACTCGCTGGAACCTAGCGAGAGCGTTTCTCACGTACTCGAAGTTCGTTCGTTCATACCATACCTCAGCTGCATACGTCCCGGCCGCAAGAATCATACCTTGGTAGAAGACGCGAACAGCGCGCCGCCCCAAGCCCCAATCTCTCTTGAGGATTCGACGGAGCCCTCCAATCGCGCTCGTCACTTTCATCCTTAACATTCGCAGATGCGGTTTGAAGTCCATTCTCTCACTCACACTGACGCCTAGGTAAGTTACCTCGCGCGCGTACGTCACTTGCACTCCGTCCAATCTCACGTTTGGTGCCCTTCGCTGGGACAGCCTCCCCTTCAGGAGCATACATACTGTCTTCTATCGAGACACATCCACACCAACCCGACCACCCCATTCACTCGCACAGTTCATACCGATATAGCCACGCTCCTCCAACTACCTCCAGCTGTTCCCCTCGACCAACTACAGGAGATCGTCAGCGTACGCCATGGTCTCTATCCTCCTCGCCGTTAAGTCATGCAACAATTCATCCATCATCTTGTTCCAAACCATTGGGCCACACACTGAGCCCTGCGGACACCCGCGCTCGACATTCTTCCACACAGTATCATGCATACCTGAGATACAGACCCGTCTGTTCTCGAAATAACTCACCCAGAGATCCTGCTCGGCACAGTCCATTTGCGCTAGCTTTCGCAGGGTGCAACCCAAATTGAGGTGATCGAAGGCACCCCGGAAGTCTACAAATATACCTAACACATACTGGCTTTGTGAGCCACTCACGAAGGTCTTCGCCCTATACAACGCATCGACAGTTGACTTTCCAAAGCGAAAGCCATACTGCCTATCACTCATACTTGCAGCTAACTTATCTTCCATCCTATTCACCATCATGCGTTCCAACACTTTGCTCAATACTGGAAGGAGACAGATCGGCCTGTACGATCTAGGGTTCGATCTAGGCTTCTCTGCCGACTTCAACAGTACGCATACAACTGTCAAACATAACTTTCACATGGTTAGGGTTTGCCCACCATAGTCGGCGAACAATCTCCGGCCCAAACCCATCTAAACCTGCTGCACTCTTACACTTCATTCTCATGACTGCACCGTTTATCTCACCGGGTGTAAATTCTTCCTTGTCAACAATCATTCTTGCATGTGCGACCTCAGGCTCATTTACACTTCTGGCGGGAAAGAATTCACCTAACAGGATCTCTACACTCTCTCTCCACGTTCGTGCTTTAACCCCATTCTTTTACATCATGCAAATCACATCATCCCACTTGCGCTTCCCTCTGTCTATTTTACACACTTCACTCCATGGTTCAGCATTCCCTCTAACTCTAACATACTCGCGCCAGCTGCTTTCCTATGTCGCGTGAAGGGTTTGTTTATACAGCTGTTCATGGCGCTTCCATTCACGCTTTTAGTAAACTACATCCACATTCACTCTCTTCCTCATTCGCTGGTACTCACGTCTCGCCTTCCTGGCGGCCCTCCTCATTCGCTGATGCTCATCCGTCCACCAAGAGTAGGGCTTACGCCCTCGGCCTACCCTTTTCCGAAGCATTCTGTTACATACAAGCGTTAAGCGCTCATTCATTTGTCGCACTTGATCATCCACATTCAGTCGCTGGAATTCCCCAATGCTGTCACCGGGGAATTCAAACGCAATCATTCGCATAAATTCATACCAATCGACGTTGCTTGTACTCCACCCAGGTGCAGCGGCCACTGGCCTGCGTGCCCTGCGGTGGCCAAGCTCTATTAGAATCGCGTTGTGGTCACTCATACTCCATTCAGGCTTCAAAATCCAGCTTTCACCGAGGCCACCCCCAAGAGACCCCCTCATGAGGGTGACGTCGATGTCGCTTTCTCCTTGTGCCGAGCTGAATGTGAAGCATTCACTTGGTTCGTTCATGACCCGGGCTTGGAGCTGAAGGATGAAGTCCTCCAGCAACAAACCTCTTTCCTCACTCACGATAACTGTGGCCAATCTTACTATACCACAACGGCGACACGGCGTTAGCATCCATACCGACAAAAACACATATATCGTTCGCAACATCAAACACTCTCTCCAGGTACTCTAAATGGACCGCCAGGGCCTGCCCGAACTGGCAGTAGACGGACGTGATATACACCTCGCCGAAAACACCCCCAATCCATACACATACCCCATGCTCAGTAATCAAATCATTCACGGCCACAACGTCAAACACACCGTTGACGACTATGGCCGCCTTCGCACCGCCTCTTTCATTCGCAATCACTTTCATGCTAGGTGGAAGTCCACTCACTTTCCCATGCGCAACGTACGGCTCTTGAAGAACGGCCACATGTACGTTTTCATTCATCAAAGTCATACCAACATCCAACATAACCTCATACGACCGCTGACAATTCAACTGGAGTATTCTCAAAACACTCATCACTCATTCGATTCTCTTTCCTTCATCCGGAAGAGCTCTCTCTTGTACATCGGGCAATCCTGGCTTACAACGGAGTGCGCGCTCGGAAGCTTGCGCATGCCACAGTTCCTACATTTCGGGGAAACATGCTTACAATCACTCATCACGTGTCCAGCCACACCACACTTCTTGCAGAGACGCTGCTTTTCTTTACACTCAATCATCCTGTGCCCATACCCATAACATCTGTAACATTGCTGTACACGGTCGAATGCCCTCACCTTATACCCCTTCCATCCCACATACACTCGTTCGTTATTAATCATCCATTCCCTTGCTTTAGTCGGCAACTCTAAAACAAGGTTTCCACATTCATCCCCCTTTTTCCCATTCCGTGATACAATTCTCACTCGCTCTTTCCACTCATTCTCCGTCAACACGTTTTTCATATTACGTTCGTACAGTTCACCCATGAACTCATCCATTGTCTCCTGGTTGCTGACATCGTAGACTATGACCTTCGGACCCGCCCTCCGTGGTTCGGAGACGGTTAACCCCAGGTCCTTGAACTTGTCACAGTCCTTGAGGGCCTGGAGGTCCTTCTCCGAGGCCACTTCTATAGCGAGTCCTGCGGCCCGCGTCTTCCGAGTGCCAACAACCTTGACCCAGTCACTCACGGCTGGTCGCACACTCTTTTGCACCATATGTTCGATGTTTGCACTGGTCACGGCCTTGTCTTTTGTGTTTACGACACATGCAAATGTTCGCCTGCGTGGTGCTGGTGCGGGTAGCGCTGGTTTTGTACAACTCTCTTTAACCACTTGCGGCGAGGCTGCTTCAATGCCCCCGTCTAACTGTTTGGCCTCCTTCATCCGCCATAAACTCGAAGTCATTTCCTCAATTTTGCCCCCCATGCGTTCGTTGCAGAGCAACACGTTTGTTATGAGTTCTTCGTACTCTGCGACTCTGTCTAGCAAAAACCTTGCCGACTACTTGCTGACCCGGTTTCATTCCTCCGACACATACGCTCGCATTCTCTCACCAATCTCGCGCATTCGACTCAAATTTGAGTCCTTGTACACAACATTCATGCTGGAAGAACGTTCATCCCGCTCTTCCGGTCGGACCCTTTTCCGCGCACCAGATGCCTCCGTGTTCTTGACAGCTGGCGGGATACCCTCGTCCATGCATTCGACGTCATCGTGGACCCCAGCTGCTGGCTCCGTCATCGTGACGGCCTGTGGTGGCCCTATCGCCAACCAATAAGGGCAGCAGCGGGAACACACAGAAAGAACGGCACAAACTACCACAAGACATGTACACTACAGTTGGCAAGATAAAAAAAATTCGTGTTACAAACACGATTTGTAACACGAGTTTTAACTTGCCACACTCACGTAACAACGATAAAAACGAAATTAAAGGTTACGTATAGAAACAAAACGATACAGGAAATAAACAATTAATTTGAAAAACACGTAAGAAATGTTTTAATGCTAACGACAGCTATCAAAACACGTCTGTCTCCAACCGAGTTAGAACACAGACTAACAGATAGGGACATAAGTCACGCAGTCACAGCGTTTAACGGCTGTGTCCTGCTTTTGTATATTAACGTGGCGATTCCTGCCTATTGGCGTATTCGCCACGGCCCCCATGGGCGTGGGATTGGGTTAAGGCCAATCATGACTCGGCTACGAAGAGCCTCCCAGTATGCTTCCGGTCTGCAAGACCTTCCACCTCACTGGTAAGAGCGAGATCTATCTAAATCTCTACTGGCTCTGCAGGTCAGTACCCGAGCTAGAAACCGTAGCTCACCCGGCGAGATAGAAACACGCTGGTCTGCATCGTGACCTAACCACTGCCACCACGAAACCTATCCTCAATTGGTCAGGCACGGGGCCATAACTGACCCCGTGGGCTACCTGACCCCCGTGGTACCGAACAATCTTCGGTAAGATTTCGAGACAGAGATGCACGAAGGCCATCTGTCGCTCCCAGATTAGGCTACTTGCAGTCCAGGCTCTGGTCAGCCAGCTAAGGGTACGGCAGGGGCGCTACTCCCCGTAGTCAACCCTGGGTCAGACCCGGGTTGAGCCCGGGCATGACAGCAGGCAATGACTCCCTGCGGGTCAATCGGCGCGAAGCGGACAAAGGCTCGGGCTAAAATGGGGCTCCGACCGGAGGCCATTCATCCATCTCCTTTCGACGCGCAAAGATGTTTTTCGCACACTGATTCACACTGAAGAAACTTTCATACGTGGTGACCAGGGAGCCAAGTCTCCACTGGCCACCCTCATTCACTCGCACAATGTCCCAATCATCCCAGGATCGCAAGTCGTCGTAGAGGGCACATTGAAGGAGCACATGGTCCCTGTCCTCGACTTCGTTGCCGCAGTAGCAGTTTTCTGTAGCGGCCAACCCCCTTTTAAACAAAAACCCATTCAAGCTGCCGTGACCCGTAAGGATGAAAGAAAGCTCCATCCCCGGGTCAAACCATTCGTTCTCTGCCGCAAACGTTACACTCTCAAAGCACGCATACAGAGCTCGCCCAGTCACGCATTCGTCCCACTGGGCATGGTGGATCTCAATCATACGAAGTTTCACGTATTCCATTTTCCTCGCATACGACATTCCCACCAGGTCGCCCTCACGCACGGCGACGTCGTCGATGGGGATGGACCGCCGGATAAGGTATCCTATACCCCTCCTTCTGACCTCCAAATCCAGCGGTAGCACCCCCATCAAGACTTGCATCGCCTGCGTGGAGACGGTCCTGCAAACTCTCACACATGCATACAACGCAACTCGCTGGCACCTAGCGAGAGCGTTTCTCACGTACTCGAAGTTTGTTCGTTCATACCATACCCCCGCAAGAATCATACCCTTGTAGACGACGCGAACAGCGCGCCGCCCCAAGCCCCAATCTCTCCTGAGGACTCGACGAAGTCCTCCAATCGCGCTCGTCACTTTCATCCTTAACATTCGCAGATGCGGTTTGAAGTCCATTCTTTCACTCATACTGACGCCTAGGTAAGTAACCTCGCGCGCGTACGTCACTTGCGTTCCATCCAGTCTCACGTTTGGTGCCCTTCGCACGGACAGCCTCCCCTTCAGGAGCATACATACTGTCTTCTCACGAGACACATCCACACCAACCCGACCACCCCATTCACTCGCACAGTTCATACCGATAGAGCCACGCTCCTCCAACTCCCTTCTGCTGTTCCCCTCGACCAACAACAGAAGATCGTCGGCGTAGGCAATGGTCTCTATCCCCCTCGCCGTCAAATCATGCAACAACTCATCCATCATCATGTTCCAAACCATGGGGCCACACACTGAGCCTTGCGGACACCCGCGCTCGACATTCTTCCATACAGTATCATGCATACCTGAGATACAGACCCGTCTGTTCTCGAAATAACTCACCCAGAGATCCTGCTCGGCATAGTCCATTTGCGCTAGCTTTCGCAGGGTGCAACCCCAATTGAGGTGATCGAAGGCACCCCGGAAATCTACAAATATACCCAACACATACTGGCTTTGTGAGCCACTCACGAAGGTCTTCGCCCTATACAACGCATCGACAGTTGACTTTCCACAGCGAAAGCCATACTGCCTATCACTCATACTTGCAGCTAACTTATCTTCCATCCGATTCACCATCATGCGTTCCAACACTTTGCTCAGTACTGGAAGGAGACAGATCGGCCTGTACGATCTAGGGTGCGATCTAGGCTTCTCTGCCGACTTCAACAGTACGCAGACTTTCGCCTGCTTCCACACGGTAGGGAAGTACCCTGCATTCAGACAACTATCAAACATAACTTTCACGTGGTCAGGGATTGCCCACCATAGTCGGCGAACAATCTCCGGCCCAAACCCATCTAAACCTGCTGCACGCTTACACTTCATTCTCATGACTGCACCGTTTATCTCACCGGGTGTAAATTCTTCCCTGTTAACATTCGTTCTTACATGTGCGACCTCAGGCTCATTTACACTTCTGGCGGGAAAGAATTCACCCAACAGGAACTCTACACTCTCTCTCCACGTTCGTGCTATAACCCCATTCTTTTCCATCATGCAAATCACATCACCCCACTTGCGCTTCCCTCTACATACTTTATACACTTCACCCCATGGTTCAGCATTCCCTCTAACTCTTACATACTCGCGCCAGCTGCTTTCCTTTGTCGCGTGAAGGGTTTGTTTATACAGCTGTTCATGGCGCTTCCATTCACGCTTGTAGAAAACTACATCCACATTCACTCGCTTCTTCATTCGCTGGTACTCACGTCTCGCCTTCCTGGCGGCCCTCCTCATTCGCTGAAGCTCATCCGTCCACCAAGAGTAGGGCTTACGCCCTCGGCCTACCTTTTTCCGAAGCATTCTGTTACATACAAGCGTTAAGCGCTCATTCATTTGTCGCACTTGATCATCCACATTCAGTCGTTGGAATTCCCCGATGCTATCACCGGGGAATTCAAACGCAATCATTCTCATAAACTCATCCCAATCGACGTTTCTTGTGCTCCACCCAGGTGCAGCGGCCCCTGGCCTGCGTGCCCTGCGGTGGCCAAGTTCTATTAATATCGCGTTGTGGTCACTCATACTCCATTCAGGCTTCAAAATCCAGCTTTCACCGAGGCCACCCCCAAGACGTCGATGTCGCTTTCTCCCTGTGCTGAGCTGAATGTGAAGCATTCACTCGGCTCATTCATTACCCGGACTTGGTGCTGAAGAATGAAGTCCTCCAACAACAAGCCTCTTTCCTCACTCTCGCGATATCTGTGTCCAATCTTGCTGTACCACAACGGCGACACGGCGTTAGCATCCATACCTACAAAAACACACTTATCATTCGCAACATCAAACACTCTCTCCAAGTATTCTAAATGGACCGCCAGGGCCTGCCCGAACTGGCAGTAGACGGACGTGAGATACACCTCGCCGAAAACACCCCCAATCCATACACATACCCCATGCTCAGTAATCAAATCATTCACGGCCACAACGTCAAACACACCGTTGACGACTATGGCCGCCTTCGCACCGCCTCTTTCATTCGCAATCACTTTCATGCTAGGTGGAAGTCCACTCACTTTTCCATGCGCAACGTACGGCTCTTGAAGAACGGCCACGTGTACGTTTTCATTCATCAAAGTCATACCAACATCCAACATAACCTCATACGACCGCTGACAATTCAGCTGGAGTATTCTCAACATACCCATCACTCATTCGTTTCTCTTTCTTTAAGTCGGACGAGCTCTCTCATGTACAATGGACAATCCTGGCTCACAACGGAGTGCGCATGCGGAAGTTTGCGCGAGCCGCAGTTCCGAACTTCGGGGACGATAGCTTGCATTCATTCATGACATGACCAGCCACACCACACTTTTTGCAAAGCTTCCGCTTTTCTTTGCAATCACTCATCCTGTGCCCATACCCATAACATTTATAACATTGCTGCACACGGTCGTACGCCCTTACTTTATACCCCTTCCATCCAACATACACTCGCTCGTTGTTAATCATGCATTCCCTCGCCTTCCTCGGCAGCTCAAGGATGAGGTTACCACAATCATCCCCCTTTTTCCCATTCCGCGATACGACCTTCACTCGTTCTTTCCACTCACTCTCAGACATCACACTTTTTAAATTACGTTCATACAACTCACCCATGAACTCATCCATTACTTCGCTGTTGTCAACATCGTAGATGATGACCTTGGGACCCACCCTCCGTGGCTCGGAGACGGATAACCCCAGGTCCTTGAACTTACTACAGTCCTTAAGGGCCTGGAGGTCCCTCTCCGAGGCCACTTCGATAGCGAGTCCCCCGGCCCGCGTCTTCCGAGTGCCGACAACTTTCACCCAGTCGCTCACGGCTGGCCGCACAGTTTTCTGCACCATTTGCTCTATGTTGGAGCTCGTAATCTTTTTATCTTCGGTGTTTACCACGCACGCATAAGTTTTGCGTCGCGGTGCTGGTTTCGGTGGTTCTTCAATTTTACTGTGAAACGGTGAAACGACCTGCTTTGTGCTACCTTCAATGGCCCTCTCCTTCTCCCTAACCTCATTCATTCGCCACAGACTCGCATTCATCTCTTCCAACTTCCCAGACATTCGTTCATTCGTCAGTAGCACATTCATGACCAGCTCCTCGTACTCCGCTACTCTATCTAATAAGAACTTAGCCGACGACTTGCTGATCCTACTGGCGTCCTCCGAAATAAACATTCTCATCTTTGCGCCAATCTATTTCATACCACAAAGATTTGCGTCTTTGTAAACATTCATTCCTGAAGACACACTCCATTCATCGCGCTCATCCGGCCGCACCCTCTTCCGCGCTCCCGACACCTCTGAGCTTCCATGCATGGACGGGACACCCTCGTCCATGCTTTCTGCGACGTCAGGGGCCCCACCTACTGACTCCGCCATATTGGCGGCCACTGGTGGCTCTAACGCCTACCAATCCGGGCAGCAGTGGGGTTACAAAAAAAGAACGGCACAACTACCACCAGACACGAACACTACAGCCGGCAAGCTACAAGATCGTGTTACAAACACGATTTGTAGCCCGACCTATAACTTGCCACACTCACGTAACAACGATAAAAACGAAATTACAGGTTACGTATAGACACAAAACGAGACAGGAAATAAACAATTATTTGAAAAACACGTAAGAAATGTTTGTCGCTTATAGTAGCTGCCAAACACGTCTGTCTCCAACGGAGTTAGAACACAGACTAGTAGATAGGGACAACAAGTGTGAGAGTTAGAACACAGACTAACAGATAGGGACAGTGGGAATCTCGTTAATCCATTCATGCGCGTCACTAATTAGAGGAAGAGACATTTGGCAACCTTAAGAGAGTCATAGTTACTCTTCACTTTGACATTCAGAGCACTGGGTAGAAATCACATTCCGTCAACTCCCGCTGGGGCCATCGCAATGCTTTGTTTTAATTAGACAGTCGGATTCCCCAGGTCCGTGCCAGTTCTGAGCTGTACGTTAAATGGCGGCCGACGAGGACATCCAGCGATAGCGTGAACCATCCGACCCAGAGCCTCATAGCAAGTAAGTTCCGTGGGAGGCCAAGGCACGGGACCGAGTTTGGATTCGCGCAAGATTCACGAAAGCACAGTGGCACACACGCATGTACGCGGTCGACAGACCGTGGACAGGTATGACGTATACAATCGTTTCACTAGTCTGCACCTCGCCCAGGCCCGGCACGTTAGCCGAAACCCACTTCGCTTACCCGCCCGACACGCCCCGCAACCCAGAGCCAATCCTTATCCCGAAGTTACGAATCCAATTTGCCGACTTCCCTTACCTACATTATTCTATCGACTAGAGGCTCTTAACCTTGGAGACCTGCTGCGGATATGGGTACGAACCGGCGCGACACCTCCACGTGGCCCACTCCTGGATTTTCAAGGTCCGAGGGGACAATCCGGACACCGCCGCAACTGCGGTGCTCTTCGCGTTCCAAACCCTATCTCCCTGCTAGAGAATTTCAGGGAACTCGAACGCTCAAACAGAAAAGATAACTCTTCCCGGATCTCCCGACGGCGTCTCCAGGTAATTTTGGGTTACCCCGACGAACTCTCTTGCGAGGGCCCGAATTTTTAACGGTTCCGCTGCCGGGTTCCGGAATAGGAACCGGATTCGCTTTCGCCTGATGGGTGTGATACCAACAAAAATAAAAAATTCTATTATATACAGAAAAATATGTGTGTATGAGATACATCATATTACATACATATTTTTCCTCACCATAACAGCACCTATATACAGAGTGATATGTGCGTACCGACAGATAGACGAGATATATATAGAAAAGTGATGTATTGTGATAATACGTTGATACTCACCACACAAACACATATCGCAGCAAACTAACTTACATACATACATAGCAGCACAAACATCCACACACACATAATCATCACATCAATCACAATCAAGGTTAATGCATTCTTTAGATGATTTGTATGGGGATGTGTATTGTGTTGCTGCTGCTGTTGTGTTTGTTGTTGTGCGAGGGATGTTTAAGAGCAGCGCGTGCGTTATTTTCTATATGCAATGAATGTATATATATCAAATATTATAAAAATGTATATATGTATTTTTATGTATCTCTTTCTCTACACTCATCAATTTCGAATTTGTATATACAGTGTTTTTTCTATATAGCATTTGATTGAAACACACCAACATCGGATTTCTCCTAGGGCTTAGGATCGACTGACTCGTGTGCAACAGCTGTTCACACGAAACCCTTCTCCACGTCAGTCCTCCAGCGTCTCGCTGGAGTATTTGCTACTACCACCAAGATCTGCACCGACGGCGGCTCCAGATGGGCTCGCGCCCAATCCTTCTGCGCTCACCGCCGCGACCATCCTACTCATCGTGACATAACGGTGCTCGACCACGCGTACGCAGTTAACAAAACATCCGAATTGCCACGACGGTAGAGTATAATCATGACACTTTAGCGCCATCCATTTTCAGGGCTAGTAACTTCGGCAGGTGAGTTGTTACACACTCCTTGGCGGATTCCGACTTCCATGGCCACCGTCCGGGGGAAGGAAGGAACACCTACGCAGACGCTGCAGCAAAAACGTTCGCGATATTAATTCAGCCGGAGGACAAGAAACAAACAAGCGAGGAAACAAAGGAAAAAATAAAAGGCTCTATAGATCCCGTCGAAGGTCAACTATCCGTCACGGATATGAGAAAGACACAGAACGGCGGCGTAATAATTAAGTGCGCTAAAAAGGAGGACGTGCAGAAGATAAAAACGGCAGTGGCGGCTATAGCAAATGGAAATATGGAGGCTAAAGAGGTTGCAAAAAAGAGACCAAGATTAATAGTTACCAGGGTAGAAACGGAAATGGAAGAGGACGAGCTGATCGACTGCATATGGAGACAGAACGAGAGAATCAACAGTCAATACGAAAGCAACGAAGACTACAAGAAGGAAATCCAAGTGAGAACTCATCTTAAAAACAAATGGAGCAAAGATTACAAGAGCATGATAATAGAGGTTAGTCCAAAACTCAGGAAAATTATGATATATGAGAAAACTATGATAAAATGGCAAAGTATACAAGCCCGTGACTATATAACAGTGGTACAATGCTATCAGTGCTACGACTATGGACACACATCAACGGATTGCAAAAGCACGCAAAAGTGCGGGTACTGCGCAGAGGAACACGAATATAAGAAGTGTAAGAGTAACAAGCCTTGCTGCGTGGTGTGCCTACGCGCGAACGCAAAAACACGAGCAACGAACTTGAAAGTGGATACAGGCCATGACGCTAAATGGTCCGGATGCCCTACGTCGGAAAGGGTTAGATTGGCAGTGGTCAAGAGCATTGATTATCATGAATAAAAACGATCATTCCAATTCAAAACGCGGGAAAGACCAAATCGGAGGGCATTCGGAAAATAACAAGGTAACACAGGGAGGCAGAATTCGATGCTGCCAAATCAACCTAAACCTGGGGAAAAGCGCCACCAACAACATGGCAAAAATAATAGAGGACAACGAAATAGACATTGCATTCATACAAGAACCTTATATAAGAGGGAACAAAGTAAGAGGACTGGGGGGCATGCAAAAAGTGATACACAGCCAAAAGGCACCACCGAAAACAGCTATAGTCATAAGCAACCCGGACATCGACGCATGCTTTATGGAACATTTGTCGGATCACCTTATCACCACAGCTGAAATCAGCAGCAAAAATGCGAGATATTACGTCATATCGGCGTATATACCATGTGTCAAAAACAGAAAAGAGGACTTCGACGAAGTGATACAAAGGCTAGAAAAGATAATATGGCAAGTGATAGAGAAAGGGGAGGTAATACTCTGCGCAGACGCGAATAGTAAATCAAGCGTATGGAACAGCCCGGAGGAAGATACGAGGGGTCGAAAATTCGCAGACCTATTGGACAGGCTAGGATTAATAGTGCTGAACGAAGGGGACACACCCACATACGACGGCCCATCGGGAAGAAGCTACATCGACGTGACAGCGGGGACATATTTAGCTTATACGAATATTAACGACTGGCACATACCGGAAGCAGTGACAGTATCGGACCATAGGCTAATCATGTTCTCGATAGAGGGAATAAGAGCAGAAGAGGGAGAGAACGAAAATGGGTTCTGCACCAAAAAAGCCGACTGGGAGGCGTTCGGGAAAGGATTGGGGAATAGGAAGGAAGATTTAAGGGAAAAACTAGAGCTGGCAAATAGCAGGGAGGAGGTGAGCAAACTAGCAGAATACATCAACGAAATGATAAAGGAAGAGTGCAGCAAGGCAATGCCGAGAAGAAAGAAATTTCGAGGGGCGGTGCCATGGTGGACGAAGGAGCTGTCAGAAATGAGAATAGCAGTGAGGAATAAGAGGAGGAAGTATCAGAGACAGTGGGGACCTCAAAGGGAGGAAAAAAGAAGAGAATATGTAGAGGTATTCAACAATTACAAGACAAGCCTGCAAAGGACAAGGGAAGAAAAATGGCGGGACTTCTGCAGAGATAGCACGGCGCATGACCCATGGGGGGCTGCATACAAAGTAATGAGAAACAAGAGACCAAAGGCGAGACTCGCGGCAGTCAGGAAAGAAGACGGTAGCTACACAAACGGCATAGATGAGACAAAGCAGGAATTATTGAAGCTGTTCTTCCCGAAGGACAGTCACAGCGAAGATAATGAGGAGCAAGCACAAGACAGGCTAACGGCGGCACTAGCGGAAGGGGGACCGGACGACAGGAGAATAACAACGGCAGAAATCAGGAAAGCTATGAAAACTATGAACCCAAAGAGAGCCCCAGGTAGCGACGGAATCACGGCGGACATCGCTAGAAACGCGTTTGAATACATACCAGAAGTGTTCACGAATCTATACAACAAGTGCCTGGAGCACGGGGCTTTTCCAAAGTGTTGGAAGAAAGCAAAGGTAGTTCCAATACCGAAACAAGGGAAAGAGGATAGAACAGTGGCCAAAAACTATCGACCAAACAGCCTGCTTCCAGTGTTAGGCAAGGTCCTGGACAACATAATGATTGGCAGAATCGAACATTGGATAGAAAAGAATGGAGGGTTCAATAAGAATCAATATGGCTTTACCAGGGGTAAGTCAACAGTGGACTCCATAGAAAAGGTAGTGGGGGAAATCAAGAGAGCTAAAAGGAAGGGGATGTACTGCGCAACTATAGCTCTGGATGTGGCAGGGGCATTCGATCACGCGTGGTGGCCAAGCATCATTGGCGAACTAGGAAGAAGGAGGTGCCCGGCCAACCTATTAGGCTTGGTCAGGGACTACCTAAAGGACAGAACAGCTAGCATGGAAAGTCAGAGCGGAATCATAGAAGTAGAAGTGAACAGAGGGTGCCCCCAGGGATCACGATCGGGGCCAGGCTTCTGGAGAATCATATATGAAAGCATATTTAGGGAGGAGTTACCGGAGGGCTGCGAAATAACAGCGTTCGCAGACGACACTATGCTTATAGTGAAGGCAAAACAATACAAACAGCTGAAGGCCAAAGCAAATCAGGCACTTGATACATTATTAAAATGGGCGGGTAGAATGCGACTCACATTCAACGCGGCGAAGACGGAAGCATTATTCTTCGGAATGCGGCCAGGACAGGAGAGGCCCACCTTCAAAATGGGAGGCGAGTTCATCAGATGCGTGGAAGACCTTAAATACCTCGGAGTCATAATAGACGAAAGACTAAACTGGGCCAAGCACATAGAAACAACAGCGGCCAAGGCAAAGAACATCACACACCGACTGCGAGCGGCATGCAGACTAACATGGGGCCTAAGGAGAGAGGCGATGAAACAAATATACTTGGGAGCAATAGAACCGGCCATCGCCTACGCGGCGCCAATATGGGAGGAAGGTATTCGAGTAAGATCGGCAGCCAAGCTAGCGGCAGTCCAGAGAGTGGCCATGATAGGAGCAGCTGCTGCGTACAAAACAATATCTACGGACGCAGCATGCATAATAGCAGGAGTTCCACCAATCGGCCTCAAATGCAGGGAAATATGCGATAGACGGAAGATTGAGAGGGCAGAGGAGGGAATAGGAGAGCTATTCGGTATAGACGGGGCTACGATGGAGAAGAGAGTAAACGTACAAGGGAGAATTCACCCGGCGGAGCTAACTGGCTTCAGCTACGAAAGAGGAATGGAGAACGCTGAAGACATAGTTATATACACGGATGGCTCAAAGGGGGAAGCAGGAGCTGGAGCAGCCATAGTTATCAAGAACGGGGAAAAGGAGCTGGACGCGAGAATGTTCAAGATGGGAGGAGCAAGCACGGCATTCCAATGCGAGATGGTGGCCGTAAGAGAGGCGCTAAGGTACATCAAGGAGAATAGCCACACCTTCAAGAAATGCTCGGTAGCAACGGATAGCAAAGCGGTCTTGGAGAGCCTAAGATATATGAGGAAACCAACTGAAGTGGGGGTCGAAATATGGGAACTGAAAAGGGAGATAGCACAACGAACACAGCTGAAGTGGCATTGGATAAAAGCACATGAAGGGACAGAAGGGAACATGAGGGCGGACGAGCTCGCAAAAGAAGCAGCAGCGGGAAAAGACAACGAGGACCTGGCGTACAATAAAATAGCAAGGAACACGGTTAAAAACCTAACCAGGCAACAGCTGAAAGGAAGGTGGGAAAATATCTGGAGAAACAGCAAGACAGGGCGTATCACAGCCAAATTCATACCCACGGTCGCAGTGAGAGAAAACTTAAAAGTAAGAATCGGATACCAAACAACGCAACTAATCACCGGACACGGCAACTTCAATCAATACCTGGCAAAAATCGGAAAAAGGGAGGATCCGACATGCAACTGCGGCGAAGAACAGGACGGGGCCGAACATACGCTGCTAAGATGTCCAAGGGAAGAAGCACATCGCAGCATCGCCAAAGGCAGAATGAGGGCAGCAAAAATCGACTGGCCAAAGGACATGGAAGGTGTTAGCGCACTGGCATCAAACAAACATTGGTGGGGAGCCCTAACTACGATGGCGAAAGCAGTAGATAAATTAAAAATAGATAGGGAACAATTATAAATAAGTAATAAACTAATAAGTGTAAGGGACAAACTAATAAGTGCAATGTGAAACTAATGAGTGTTATGTGGACCAAGAAGTGAAATGTGGATTATAAGCGAAATGCGAAACTAAAAGTGGAAAAGTGAAAGATAGACAGGAACGAAGCAAAGTTAGAGGAGAGCAGCGCAGGGAGAGCCCAACCCGACCCGCAAACACTGACACTCTACAAAACACGCCCTGCCCAAACACAAAACACAAAACGAACAAACACAAAACAAACACAAAACAAAACACAACACAGAACACATGTACATGCACAGACACACAACACAAAGCAAACATAATACATAACAAGGAACACCGCACAGATAATCAGAGTCTTGTAATAATAAGAGAAACTGTTAGCTAATAAGAGATACCATGTAGATAAGAGATATTGTAATTTTAATCATAATTGTTAGAAGCGAAAATATCGCAAGCAATGTTAGTCAGTAAGCAAGATACTCAGTTACAATGTTAGTTAGTAAGCAATGTTAGTTAGTAAGATTCAAACAGCAAACCAAAAAAAGGGAATATTTAACAGGGAACAAATAACAATAAGAATAATTAGGCTGTAAAGTATAGCACAAACATAGGAAGAAAACTAGAGTAAATAACCAAAAGTAAATAATACAAATGTAAACATAATGTAATACCATCGAGTTATACATTTATTAAATAAATAAACATGTCTTAAGTTACCATTCGCTGCTCAGCTCTGGAGGTGAGCAGACGTGCCTACCTACGCTCTAGACACAACGGATAACGACAAAGAAAACAGTGGTAGTGGGGGAAGACAGAGTCAGCGCGTACTTGGCACAGCCAAAATGGCGGCTAGCTCCAGTCAGGCCTCGGGTCGAAGGATCAGTAAAGGTGATATAGTGGACAACGACTTTAATATCTTGAATCCAGAGGAATCGACGGTTCGAAAAATTAGAGGTGAGTGCGAAGCAATTAAATTATTCGTGCCAGTAACATCGCACACTCTTAAAGTGGAAGTGCGGAAAAAAGTTCACAAGTGCCTAGACGAAGCAACGATTCTAACGAACATACTGTTTGGAATCATTAAATCACTACGGGGTGAGCTGCGTGCTAAAGAACTGGACAATGACAAACTTAAAGAACAAATCTCGGAAAGTGTAAGTAGAACGAGGAGTGGCGGAGTGAAACAAAGTGCGGTAAAGAACATTACTTACGCGGCCGCGGCGCAAAAACCTACGTTTTCTATACTTATTGAACCGAAAAACCGTGATTCAACTAGCGACGAAACCAAAAAACTAGTGAAAAGTGCGATAAACTCGGTAAACACAGATATTGAAAGCATAAGGAAAACAAAAACGGCGGAGTTATTGTTAAGTGCGCGAACAGAGACAACATCAAGAAAATACAACTAACGCTTCAGACAAAAGTGGACTTAAAAGGTAAGGAAATGACGAAAAAACGACCGCGAGTGCTATTAACTGGTATTGACAAGTCTGTAGACGAGCCTGAGCTGGTCAAACTCTTGTTTGAACAAAACGAGGCAGTGCGTGCGAAATACGAGGACTGTAAAGTACTTTCGGAGGATGTTAAAATACGGGCACACCTAAAAAACAAGTGGGATAGTGACGCAAAGAACATTATCTTAGAAATTGTCCCTAAACTTCGCGAAATCGTGTTTAAACCCGGATTAAAATAGGCCATGAGTGTGTCAAAGTGCGCGACCACGTATCGGTGATGCAATGCTATAAGTGCTACGAAATAGGGCACAAGGCCGCAGACTGTAAAAATGAGCAACGATGCGGCGCATATAGCGAGACCGGACACGAATATAAAACATGTAAGAATAAAATTAAGTGCTGCATTTTATGTAAAAACGCTAACCAAATCAACAAAGAATCGCTCAAAACAAACCACGATTAAAGGGCATCGGAGTGCCCGTCAATTATACGCATCAAAAACGCTATTGTAAACTCAATAGAATACCATGGCTTATAAAAACCAAAATAACATAAACATTCGCGATTTAAAGATTAAGTGCGGGCAACTAAACCTACAAAAAGCAAAACATGCAACAAATAACGCACTCGAATTCCAAGCACCTAGGGGATCAGACATTTGTTTCTACCAAGAGCCACATGTTCGCGCTGGCCATATAATCGGCTTTGGAAATACCGCCCGACTCATGTACAAAGCGGGCGACCGACCCCGAACGGCAATTAGCATAGTTAATCCGGCCTTTGGCGGGCTTTTCTTAGAAGAACTGTCTAACGACCTTCTAACGGTCGTAGAGATTAGCAATAATGGTTTTAAGTTCTTCGGAATTTCGGCTTATGTACCGCCTATAGAAAGCCCAATTAACTTTAATAACGTGGTCGCCACCTTGGTCGAGGGCATCCGGCAAGTCAAACTTCTCGGCGAAGTTGTTTTATGCGTTGATTCGAACTCTAAATCTCCAATATGGGGCAGCCCAGTAGAAGATCCACGAGGACAATTATTCGCCGAAGCACTAGAGGACTTAGACTTCACGGTTCTAAATAACGGCGATATTCCTACATTCGACGGTCCTCGGGGCACATCATTTATAGACGTGACAGCTACTACAGGGAATATATTTGCATCCGTAACATCCTGGAGCATACCCGATATCCCAAGCATGTCGGACCACCGATTAATCGAGTTCGAAATAGCATCCGGGAATGTGCTACTTAAAGCAGAAGGCTTTTGCAACAAACGGGCAAACTGGGAGGAATTCAAACGAATCCTCGAGGCAACCTCAGAAGAAATACACACTTCAATCGCAACATACACGCCTCAGCCGAACGCCCAACAACTCGCACAAATGCTGAACGACGCAATATACAAGGCGTGCGAAGGGTCAATGCCAGCCAGGAAAAGCTTTGCCAGGTCGGTTCCATGGTGGACACCCGAACTAACGCAACTACGACGCCAAGTCAGAAGACGACGCCGAATATTCCAGAGAACGCGACAAGAAGAAGCAAGGCTAGAACGACGGCGGGAATACACCGAAAGTCTCAATCCTTACAAAACTATCCTCCTGCAAACAAGGCTGGACAAATGGAAGGAGTTCTGCTCGGAGAGTACAATCTCGGATCCCTGGGGAGCCGCGTTCAAAGCAATAAGACGCAAAAAAGCTACTTCATGCCCCACGGGCATCAGAAAACTGGATGGCACATATACGAGAACCACGCTGGAGACTCACGTCTATTTACTGGAGCATTTTTTTCCGCTCGACGACCCCGCAACGGACACCCACCATCACGCCTTAATCCGCGAGGAAGCCGAAAACGCGATGGGAGGACCTGAAGATAAGCCTATCTCGGCAAGGGAAATCGAAAAGGTCGTATTCCGTACAAACCCCAAAAAAGCACCAGGTGGAGACAACATTACTGCAGACGCAGTCCGAAAAGCATTTGAAACTGACCCAACAATTTTCGTAAAAATTTTCAATTCGTGCCTATCTTCGGGAATATTTCCAAACATCTGGAAAAAGGCAACCGTAAAACTAATTCCCAAGGCGGGGAAAGAAGACAAAACGGACGCGAAAAGCTACAGGCCCATATGCCTGCTCCCTATAGTTGGAAAACTCCTAGACAGCATTTTGATCGAAAGAATCGAGCATTGGAACAGAATAAATGGCGGCGGCTATAGTGGTAGTCAATACGGCTTCACACGTGGTCGATCAACAATAGACGCAATTGAAGCTGTTCTCGAAAATGTACACAAGGCAAAAGAAGACGGAGCGTACGGCGCGATAATTTCACTGGATGTTTCCGGAGCCTTCGATAGTGCATGGTGGCCGCTAATCATCAAAGAGTTAGAAAGGAGAAAATGCCCTAAAAACCTGCTCGCCCTTACCAAAAGCTATCTCTCCAACCGTACGGCCGCCATCGCAAACTCAACGGGCTACACAGAAAGAGTAGTCACCATGGGTTGTCCGCAAGGGTCCCGATCCGGCCCGGGGTTCTGGAAGATATTGCACGAGACCACCACTGATGTCGACCTACCAATCGAGTGCAAACTTATTATGTATGCGGATGACACCATTTTGCTGGTGCGAGCGGTTCAGTAAAAAACTTTAAAATCTAGAACATCTCTAGCACTGACCAAACTAAAGAACTGGGCCGTAAACACAAAGCTCACCTTTAGCGCTGCAAAAACCAAAGCTCTGTTTTTTGAAACAAGGCCGGGCCAACAACGCCCTACGTTTATGATGGGCAACGAGCGAATCCGATGCGAGGAAGAATTAAAGTATCTCGGAGTCATAATTAGCGAGAAACTGACATGGACATCCCACATAACGGCAGTTTGCGGGAAGGCAAAAAAGATGACACACCAATTAAGGACCAGCTGCAGACTCACGTGGGGCCTTGGCCGACACGCAATGGGGAAGATCTACGAGGGCGCTATCCAGCCCGCGATCACATATGCAGCCCCGGTGTGGGCCACCGGCTGCAAGGGTAAAGGAGCCACCAAACTATTATCGGTACAACGACAGTCAGCCATCGGGGCGGCCGCAGCATACCGAACGGTTTCAACGGAGGTTGTTCTAGTGCTCTCCGGACTAACTCCGGTGGACCTGGTTATAAGTGAACTCGCAGACAGGTGGATCATCACCAAAGCAAATGACGCAGGAAAACTGGAAGCACTAACAGGAATCCAAGACAGCAGGTTAGAAGAAAGAATATTTACAGATGAATTTCACCCTGCAGATGACATCGTGACTTGCTATCGGATGGACCACGATGAGCGCAGCAGAAACTCTATATTCACAGATGGTTCCAAAATAGATGGGATGACAGGGGCAGCGTTTGTCGTCTACGTAGGAGACAACGAGTTGGAACAGAATAAAATCAGGCTTGATACTCACTGCAGCGTATTCCAGAGCGAGCTGGTGGCGATCCGCGCTGCCTTACAATACATACAGGACAACAGAGACGCATTTACGAACTGCTCCATACTCAGCGACAGCCGTTCAGCACTGGAGGCCTTACACAGAGCAAGAAAACTAACGGAACTCCAGCACGAAATCAAGATATTAGCCGCAGATATAGCAAGGTCGACCACCATCACATGGCACTGGGTTAAAGCCCACGTCGGCATACAGGGGAATGAACGAGCAGACGAACTTGCCAAATCAGCGGCGACAGATCAAAATATACAGGTGTCATATTCCAAGCTCCCTCTGTCTGCCGTCAAATATTACCTGCGAAGAAACACCAACACCGCCTGGCAGAGACGTTGGGACGCCGCAACAACGGGTAGACTCACGGCAGCTTTTATTCCGAAAGCCCAGAACCAAACACCGCGGTTATGCTACGAGGCAGTACAGCTAGTGACGGGACACGGATCGTTCAACGCATATCTAAAGAAAATAGGTAAAATCGACGACGCAGCATGCGACTGCGGTGCGGGAGACGACGACGCGGAACTCACGATCTTCAGCTGAAGCCTATACGCTGACGAGCGCGGACTCGGTTGGCACGGTCCGGGCTGCGATGGCCAACCACGCTGGCACAAGTGAGTGAACTATGTAACGAGAAAGAGTGGTGGAGTGTATTTGTGCGCTTTGCCCGAGAAACCAATAAGTTCAAACACCAATTGTAGACTTTAGAACCTATTAAAGCATGACTTCTGAACTATAAAGCAAATAAACCATTGTCAGTAATACTGTATATGTAAAGGTAAATGATACCATTGTAATGAATAATTGTTGCCAACAAACACTTGATTGATAAACTATGTACCAACCTGTGAATGTTAAACTGTATAAATGTAAATCACCACTATTACTATTATTATACTTAAGTTAATGTAAATAAAGAAAGAAAATAATTCCAATACCAACACGAAACTGCAAACCATGTAGGAAACAAATATTATGTAACTGTAAATAAATAGAAATAAAACATGTACCCATAACCCATTCCCAAATCCAAACCTCATTACTATACTATATTATAAAATAAGTAAGAACTGTATTCTTCAATTGTAACAGACGGAAATGTATTTTAGCGAGTAGGACAAGTGTAATACCACAGAGTAGGCACACTTATATTAAATAAAGCTGTCTTAAGTTACCCATTCTGTTGCCAGCTCTTGTAGCGAACAGACGTGCTTAACCAAGCTCCAGCTAGCTTACCAAATAACACGATAAAGTAGTGAGTGCAAGTGAGTTCGCGTTAAATCCGAGTGAGATAGATAGTCGGTGTGCGAGAGAGAAGACTAGCAAGCCGTAACCGGCCATCAACAAGATGGCCGCTTCTGGCAGTCAGACTCCAGATCGTAGCAAGAGACAAAGAGGTAGCTTCGAAATTAAATTAGTGGAAAAGTGTTTCGAACAGTGTGAGTCGATAAAAATAAACATACCAATCAGTGGCTCAGAGACAGTGCGCGTATCCAACCGGAAAGCAGTGAGTGAATCAGTGGAATTAATTAAAGTTTACGTGAGTGAATTGAGTGGTGCGGTCAAGTTACTCAGAGAGGAACTGCAGGATAGAGATAACAACATCATCGAACTACATAAACAAATTGCGCTTCTCGAAAAACAGAATGAAGATAAACAAGTTGAAAGCCTAAACAATCATGCGAGTCCGGCCTCATACGCAAATGCAGCAAAGAAAACGCCAAGCTTTTCATTGGTTATCGAACCGAAACACAACGACGAAAAAAGTAACAGTGAGAACACTAAAAACATTCTAAAGGAGAAGATTGACCCTGCCGAGGGTAACTTTCAAGTATACAACCTACGTAAGACGAAGAACAATGGAGTGATTGTGAGTGTCCGAGAGAAGGAACACATAGAACGCATACGCGCTGCAGTTGCTAGCCGTGCCCCAGAGCTCAACACAAAGGAAGTCAAGAAAAATCGCCCAAGAATGGTATTCTCGCAAATTGAACCAACAATGGAAGAAAAGGACATCATAGACGCCCTCATGAAAAATGACCAAATTGCTGTTAAATACGAAGACGTGGAGGAACTCAAGCCGGAATTCAAAATCAAACAACAATATAACCCACGAAAAGGTAGCCCGTTCAAGAATATAATGGCAGAGGTGACACCTAAACTAAGAAATATTCTACTGCAGAAATCGGTGAGTATTGGCTGGACAATTACTAAGCCTAGGGACTATATATCATTGCTACAGTGTTTTAAGTGTTTCGAAATCGGGCATAAAGCCACGGACTGTAAAAACAAACAACTGTGTGGTTATTGCGGTGACGACAAACATGACTATAAGCAGTGTCGTAGTGATAAAACCGAGTGCTCTTTATGTGTTAAAGAAAACAATAAACTCCGTGCGGGCGCTCAAAAGAACAACACAAAACATGATTCACGGGACCCGGAATGCCCGACCATTAAACGAATAAAAAATAGTATTGTGCAATCTATTGACTATCATAGCCTATAAAAATAACGTAGACTCTAAAAGTATTAAACAAATAAAGTGCGGACAATTAAATTTAGCGAAAGCGAAACATGCCTCAAATAATTTAATTAACATTATAAACATGCAACAAATAGATGTATTGTTTATACAAAAACCAAATGTGCGTCATGGAAAAATATGCGGCCTTGGGTCGGGTTTTAAAACTCTATACAAAACGGGAAATCACCCCAAAACTGCTGTTTGTGTTTGTAATCCATATATAACGGGACTCTTGTTAACGGATTGGTGCTCTGACCTTATCACGGTTGTTGAAATATGTATAGGATCAAACAAAATGTTCTGTGTATCGGCGTATATTCCACCGGTCGAAAATAAAACGGTTGATTTTAGAACAATAGTGAGTGACAATGAAAGCGTCTTTAATCGGTGGAAGTTGGAAGGCGAGGTTATTCTCGGTATAGACGCCAACAGTAAATCGAATACCTGGGGCTTTTGAGGATTACCGCGGTCAACATCTGGCAGACACAATAGATGCGCTTGGGCTAACCATTGCCAACGAAGGGACAATACCTACCTTCGACGGACCAAGAGGCACCAGTTTCATCGATTTTACAGCTGCATCACTAGACATCTTTTCCAAGATAAGCGAATGGCAGGTACTAGACCTGCTCAGCATGTCGGACCACTGGTTCATCCAATGGAAGGTCACGCTCACCCATGAAATAAACAGAAATGAGTGCGTAAAAGGTTTCTGCAACAAAAAAGCAAATTGGGAAACGTTCACCAAAACATACAGAAAACTAATAGAGGAAAATCACACAAATGCAAAACTATACGCTTGCACAAACTCAGCTGACATCAACGTTTGCGCGAAATACATAAACGACACCATCAGAACGGCATGCGAGGCCTCAATGCCGCCAAGAAAACACTATGAAAAATCGGTTCCGTGGTGGACAGATGAACTCACAACTCTAAGAAAGAAAACAAGAAGATTAAGACGCATATTCCAAAAAGCTCGCGGGGGGTACGGGAACGTAAAAAACAGGAATACGTAGAGACATTCAATGAATACAAAACTCAACTACTAACAACAAGAGTACAAGAATGGAAACAATTCTGCACCGAAAGCTCAGAAAACGACCCTTGGGGACTCGCATATAAAGTAATAAGAAATAAAAGACAAGCGACACAGATGTCATGTGTTAAGAAACCGGATGGAACCCACACACGAGGCTTCGAAGAGACAGCTGCCGTTCTGCTAGATAAATTCTTCCCAGCGGATGACCCCTCACTGGACCTAGAAATACATAAAGAAGCCCGAGAAATGTACGCACAAACGAGGGGCAAAGAAGACGATCGAGCCATCACACGTAAAGAAGTTAAACAAGCCATCTACAATATGAATGCGCGGAAGGCACCCGGCGGCGACGACATCACGGCTGACGCTATAAAGGTAGCATTCGACAACTCAGAAGAAGTATTCATAAAGCTGTTTAATAAATTCCTGCAATATGGTACGTTCCCGAAAATATGGAAAAACGCAAATGTTAAACTAATACCAAAACCTGACAAGGAAGACATGACGAACGTTAAAAGCTACAGGCCCATCTGTTTACTACCTGTTCTTGGGAAAGCACTGGATAGCATTATGATCAATAGAATCGAGTACTGGTTTAAGAAAAACGAAGGATATAGTGGCCTACAATTCGGATTTACAAAACAAAAGTCGACCATTGACGCCATTGAAAACGTAATTAACAAAATAAAAAAGGCTAAAGCAGAAAACAACTACTCTACGATAATATCCTTGGATGTTGAGGCAGCATTCGACAACGCATGGTGGCCGCTAATTATCCAACAACTAAAAAAGAGGAACTGCCCAAATAATTTACTGGCACTGGCCAGAAGCTATCTATCTGAAAGAACAGCGGAAATTGAAGGCCCAAATGGAAAGATCGCGAAAGAAGTCACCATGGGCTGCCCTCAAGGCTCCAAATCGGGGCCCGGTTTCTGGAAAATCATTCATGAAACAATAAAAGATGTGCCGCTTCCCCAAGGCTGTGAACTAACACTATACGCGGACGACACAATACTTACAGTAAAAACCAACACCTTCAAAGGACTCAAAAATACAACCAATCGAGCCCTTGCACTGCTCTCAACATGGGCAAAGGATACAAAAATCAAATTCAACGCCACAAAGACGAATGCCCTATTCTACGGCATGAAGCCGGATCAAGAACGCCCCACGTACATCATGGATGGTGTTAGAATCAGATGCGTAGACAATATCAAATACTTAGGAGTCACAATCAACAATCAATTAAACTGGACAACACATATAAACAATACTTGCGCGAAAACGAAACAAATCACACACAAACTAAGAACAGCTTGTCGACTTACAAGATCAGCCATGGCAGATATTTATGAAGGAGCCATACAACCAGCATTATCATATGCCGCGCCAATCTGGGCTGAAGGATGCAACGTAAGAAACACGGCCAAATTACTATCAGCACAAAGACCGTCACTAATCGGCGCTGCCGCAGCGTATAGAACGGTGTCCACAGAAGCGCTGCTCACCATCACTGGAATTCCCCCGATTGACCTAGTCATCAAGGAAATCACAGAAAAAAGGAAAATATACACAGGAAAGGACTACACGATACTAGAAGGAAACGAGGAGGTCGCGGGCAACATACCGGAAACACAACCCGACCAGCAAAAAGAACAAGTCCACCCAGTAGAGAACATAATAGACCAAATTCACGAAGGAACGGAAAACACTCTACGCTGCAGCATATACACTGATGGATCCAAAAATGCACAAGGGGCGGGAGGAGCGTTTGTAATGTACGCGGGCGGGGAGGAGATAAAATCGAGAAAATTCAAGCTAGCATATTACTGCACAACCTTCCAGTGCGAAATGGTGGCAATTCGCGGCGCGTTAGTATTCATTGGATCAAATACTTATGCATACAGTGAATATTCCTTAATCACGGACAGCCTAGCAGCACTCAAAGCGCTAGATCGCATGAAAAGACCAACAGAACTTACAAAGGAAGTATGGGAACTGGTGAGAAAACTTAAATCTAAAATAACGTTAAAATGGCACTAGACCAAAGCGCACACGGATGAAGAAGGAAACCACCGCGCTGATGAACTAGCGAAGGAAGCGGCGAACCAAGAAGACAATGGCAATAACGAAACCATATACGCATATAAACATATACCAAAAGGCATCGTCAAGAATACTCTCAAAAAGATGACCCTTGAGAAATGGAACGACCGCTGGGCCAGGACAGAGAAGGGAAGAACCACGGCTACATTCATACCCAGAACCAGATACAGAAGAACACACAAGAGACAACTCGACTACGAAACCGTGCAACTAATCACTGGCCATGGGAACTTTAAAACATACCTGGTTAAAATCGGCAAGATTGAGGACGGTACATGTGAATGTGGCACAGAAGCTGATGACGTCGAACATATGCTCTTCCGGTGCGAAATTCTGAATGGGATCAGAGACCACGCGCAAAGAAGACTTGAAGAAACGGAAGTCAATTGGCCCACCAACAACGAAGAAATTACAGCGCTCGCCGAAAACGCCAACTGGTGGAACGCCCTTACTACATTTGCCAAAACATCAGGGAAATTCGAACACAATACCAACAACCCATAGCTGGTTAAATCCCAACACCATCCCCCCAGAAATAAGTGTAACTAAGAATTTCTAAGTGCGATCTTATATATGTACGTAAACTATATGAAACTATGAATGAAATAATATAACTTTAACCACTCTATGACTGTAAAGAAATAATGTACTGATATGTATCACATGTAACTGTAACTATAAATTACTAAGACACTACAATTCAATTCGAATTGCAAATTGCAAATGGCCAAAAAGCGCCAATTAGGATAAATCACAGCTATGTATGTAACAAACTAGGGTAGACGATAAAACTATGTACCAAATTAGGCCAAAAAGAGCCAAACCCTATAAATACCATGTATCACCCCCCATAAAAGCACACATAAACAAGGTACGTAAAAATGAAATTATAATACGAAACAATGAAATTACAATACGAAACACACAAAACTACACGACAGCCCTACACAATACACACACACACACACACAAACACACACACACACACACACACGCACACACACACACACACACACACACACACACACACACACACACACACACACACACGTCATTCCAAAAATAGCTGGAATCGATTCAGGGAAGGTCAAAACATATATTTCCGTTAAAATCTCGAGATCGAAATTTTTCATGATTACAATACTTACTTATACAGACCACAAACCCACAAAAAACCAAAGCAGCAAATAAACATCATCCCATATATATATAAAGTATCAAAATTAGCGTGCAAGAATCAGCATAGTCATAACCACCAATATGTAAAACTTTATTTTGTACATAACACAGTGTAATACCATTGAGTCACACACTGTTCAACAAATAAAACTGTCTTAAGTTACCAACGCTCGTTGGCCTCACTTGAACTAGAAGCCGAAGAGATCGAGAGCGCTCCGAGCATGAGGGAAGAACCATTAACGCACCCAGCACACAAAGGCACGGATCCGTATGTACTAGGTGAGGATAAGGAGAATTGGAACCGAATCTACACAGACGGCTCCAGGTCAGATAAGGGAGCTGGGGCCGCATACATGGTCTACAACGGAACAAGACAGGTAACGACCGAAGGACTCAGGCAGGAAGCCAGCTGCACTGCGTTTCAGTGCGAGCTTGTAGCTATTCGAGCTGCACTCGCATACTTGACTGAACGCAGACATGCGTATAAGCAGTGCTCGATTAACAGTGATAGCCGCTCAGCACTCGAGGCTATCGGAAGTGCAAGTCGCCCGACGGACCTACTACAGGACATATGGAAGAAGATAAGGGCACTGGAGAGCACCACAAAGATTAGTTGGCAATGGGTCCCGGCACACGTAGGCATAGAGGGGAACGAAAAAGCGGACTTACTGGCCAAGGAGGCTGCTGAAAACAACGAACTGACACTGTCATACCAAGGAATACCAGTCTCGGTTGTAAGGAAGGCACTTAGGGCACGAACAGCGAGCGCATGGGACCAGTGATGGAGAACGGCAACCACAGGTCGTACCACGGCAATGTTCCTACCAACAATAAAGGCCAGGAAAGAGATGAAGGTGCAACTGGACTATGAGACTACGCAGCTGGTTACGGGACACGGAGCATTTAACGTAAACCAGAAGAAGATAGGCAAACTGGAATCGGATGAATGCGATTGCGAGCAAGAGGCGGACAACGTGGAGCACGTCCTGTTCCACTGCGAGCTGCTGGAGGAAGACCGCATAGCAGCCGAAGCAGCGATGACCCGGCACGGCCTCAGGTGGCCGCAGACACCGCATGAGGTGACGGGCCTAACCAGCAGAGATGAATGGTGGAGAGCACTCACAGCTTTCGCGAGGTCAACACAAAAATTCCGAGTGAACAGCGAAGTCACGATCCGAGACACCACCCCGCCAAGAACCCCGTGAAACCCCCCCCCCCCCAATGTGCGTGGTGAAGCGTAGTGCAGTGAAGTGAAGTATTGTGAAGTGTAGCGCGAGGACAAACAGAGACAATGAACTGATAAATAACATATATTACAAAGACATATAAATAAACTAATATGTATGCCATTATGAATAGGAAATGTATATGCCAAAATATGTTAAACAAATGTAAATATTAGGATAGAGAACAAAAAGACCTCCAGTAAATAAAGCGGAAGCATTTGAGGAGGACTGCAGAAGTGCATTGTACTAAAACTAACTAATTAAGTAAGTTATATGTGCAATAGTATGTAATACCTAGGTTAGGAAAGGTGTAATACTTTTAGTGAGGCACCAAATAAATAAACCTGTCTTAAGTTACCAACGCCTTTCATGGTATCCCATAAGTGTCAATTTTGGCGCTTTAACTCTACGTTTGGTTCATCCCACAGCGCCAGTTCTGCTTACCAAAAGTGGCCCACTTGGCATTCATTGATCCGATCTCCGGCTTCATGCGTTAAGCAAGCCGGAGATCTCACCCATTTAAAGTTTGAGAATAGGTTGAGGCCGTTTCGACCCCAATGCCTCTAATCATTCGCTTTACCGGATGAGACTCATTCACAATTTTGTGTTATTCAATCGAATGCCAGCTATTCTGAGGGAAACTTCGGATGGAACCAGCTACTAGATGGTTCGATGAGTCTATCGCCGCTATACCAAGTTCTTACGATCGATTTGCACGTCAGAATCGCTACGGACTTCCATCAGGGTTTCCCCTGACTTCATCCTGACCTGGCATAGGTCACCATCTTTCAGGTCCCAGCGTGTACGCTCTAGATCCGCCCCAACTCGAAATGAGTGTGAGGGACGGTCCGGGAGTGCGAGGCTTCACCGACAATTGGGAAGCCCATCTTCCCTTAGTTTATGTAAAAATTATAAACTTTTACTTTCTTTTCGCCTTTAGGTTTAGTTTGTGTATCTGACCCAATGAGTCGCGTACATGCTAGACTCCTTGGTCCGTGTTTCAAGACGGGTCCTGAAAGTACCTAAAGCTCAGACGTCGCCGACGGGTGACGCGGGATCGGTTACATAGGCCATGCGACCAACAGTAATGCGAGTGCGGAATCGGCACCAGTCCAATTTCCACGGTCTACACAGAGTTTACTTGTCACAGGGTGTGAAAACGCTCCGCTACAAAAGAGCAGCGACCCACCACATGACGGTTTCTACCATCGTGTCACATGCCGGGATACCGCTAAGGTCTGTGCGACAACAGGCACGCTACTGCGAATAAACTCAGCAAACGGTGTTGCCGTACAGGCTGTCCTTATAGCGCGGATACCATAGACAAGTGCCCAATGGGTCGCGACGCATCTACTAGGATAGAAATGCACACCTGCAGTAAACAGCTCTGATAACGGGGCGTCCAGCACTACAACGGCGCGAACCGAGGCAGCACGAAGACGTCCCATGTAAAACGTTACCAGTGTGCTACCACAGGCGAGGTGATTGAATCTCTCCCTTCGAATAGTTCGGGTTTCTCAGGTTTACCCCTGAACGGTTTCACGTACTATTGAACTCTCTCTTCAAAGTTCTTTTCAACTTTCTCTCACGGTACTTGTTCGCTATCGGTCTCGTGGTTATATTTAGCCTTAGATGGAGTTTACCACCCACTTAGAGCTGCACTCTCAAGCAACCCGACTCTAAGGAGAAACCCACCCGGACGTGGTAACGGTCACTACGGGCCTGGCACCCTCTATGGGTGTGTGGCCCCGTTCAAAAAGGACTTGGACACGTTACACACTTACCGCGTTAACTGGGCTCTCCTAAACACCACATTGCCCTGTAGCCGTTTCCGACTACGGGCTTCGGTGCTGGGCATTTCCCTGTTCGCTCGCCGCTACTAAGGGAATCCTTGTTAGTCTCTTTTCCTCCGCTTAGTAATATGCTTAAATTCAGCGGGTAGTCACACCTGCTCTGAGGTCGCATAAATAAATATAGATATAGATATATATTAATATATTTCTATTATATATTATTAAAAACTTTCACGATATATGCTATATCGTTATCAGAGAATACAAGTAGCACATACACACAGAACACGTATTACGTTTTCTGCACTCATAATGTACCAAAACCATTATAAACACACACATCGTAATCAACAGGCAGGTCCGAGAGACAATATGTGCAATATGTGTAGTTGTTGGTTTCGTAACACTCGGCCTCTTTGACATTTTTTTGGTGTATAACATACACACAAAAAAAAACACTCATATAGAAAAAAGATATCTCAATTGACACCACCTCTACGTCTCAAGTAGACGACCCAAACTCACACCAGTCGTCACCATAAATTCTCTAACCACGGCATATATCACACATCATAACCAAATAGCCAATACAGTTTATGTAGAATATAACTATAGACGTATTATGAAGGAGTGGTGGTGATCTACACCACCATCACCAACATGACTGCACGAACAAAATTGCTATATAGTGTGTATTGGAATATCTCAAGTGGCCGTCACATTTGTAGTTTACATAGATTTTCAGTGTATTAGAATCATCATCCGCATGCAGCATACAATAACGATACACGGTGTTTTTGACGTAAGTTACGGACAGAGTATAGTGAGAACATGAACAACGTCAGGTCACTTACACTCTACATCATCGCAAACAGGGTATATAGTTAGGTAAAGAGAGTGATCGCGTGTAAAAGGTCTTGATCGGTATAGGGGACAACTACAACAGCAACAACATTTTTCGTATATATTTCCCCACATACAAATATACTACACAAACTGCCTCAGAATTGTATTGTATAACGGAGAGTGTGACAAATGTTAGATATATAATTAAGTGAACATACACAACAACACATATATGTATAATGTGTGATTTTGTAAACTGATCTGTGCTATATAGTTCAAAGCACACACTGTGCGCTTAAATGTTGAACGTAACAATTTGTATGAGTAGGGACGCTTGGTCTTTGCTTGAACGACCACTGGAATCGTGTAAGTGTGCACAAGTATACGTACGAGTAGTAGTAAACTTGTTTAATTGCACAAATACAGAGACACTGGGACACGTCCAGACCGATTGTATACTCTTGTTACTTAACACACACACAGTGAGTGACAGTGAACACACAGTTTTAACATTCACAACACAATATAGTCATATAATATATATTTATATATAGTGTGTGTTTGCGTGCAGAGATTCCCTCTAATAACTAACATTGCACTAGCATCTCCTCAATAAACTCCCACAGCGTATTGATAGTAATATATTTTATATAGATATGTGGTGTGTATAGAAATATAAAAATATTGGAGTGATGATGTTGCCACAAGATCCTATAACCCTGCCATACAAGAGACTTCTAAATTTGAACACTCACTTACAGAACAACTGTTCTCATAATGATAATAATAATATTATTATGTATATTATGTGATAATGTAAAGACGGACGAGCGCTACCCACTCTGGTCACACTCTGGCCGCACAGCATTAATACGTAAAGACACAATAAAATGTGTGTACAGTTATACGAGTATGCGATGTTTAATATATAAATGTGATAATAATACGACTATGCGTTCTCTAGCGTTTGTGCCGTTGACTTGAGACCGATGTATACACACAAAATTGTATTGGCATATACGGCTTGGTTTCTTTCTTTCTGTAAAGTTATTTATAATAGTTATAAATATGATATAAAGTGTAGTATAGAGTAAAATATTATGGTTTCTAGTGGTGTGTAGGGCGACACACACGAGACGACAGTGATGTCGATAGCTATGATTTTTATATAATAGTAGAGTGAATTTATATATGTATGTATTAATGTATATATGCTAGTACCATGACAGAAGAGGCTTCTCTTTGTGAAACTACTGACAACAACAACAGCAGCAGCACACTGACTACTACGGTGTTGTCGGATTGTGTTTTGGTCTATTATGTACGAGTACAAGTCACACGCGTGTGTGTATGTGTTTGAGTATCTTAATAACACATATACGCTACCGGTTAGGTTTGCGACGAACTGTATCAACCTATAACACATCAGATGCCCGCGCGTCTATAGCGCTTGACAAGTGAGTGGTGTTTTACTACTCAGTCGCCGCTCACCTTCTATTTAAGGAACCGGGCTGGATTTGGTATATTAAACTGTATACATGTTTAAAAAAGTCCCAGTCCACAGAGTGTTCTCTGTATATCTAAATATATTCCAATATATTGAATATTGATAATAAATAAAATAATACACATATTCACTACGGGGACTCCTCTGTCACACAGAGTAGAGTACAGACTATGAAATGGTGGTGTGTTGTGTTTTGTAGGTGTGTGTGTGTGTGTGTGTATATTGTACGTCTGCGAGTACAAAATCACAGACGCACTCACATAATCTACAACATTAACCGGCAAACACACAAACATCAACCAGCCACACGCACAGACGGCAGAACAATTTTATACGTCAGAATAACCCCAACGCCGGATACCCAACATCGCCTGACATCTATTACACAGCAACTCATAACCACCGGTGTGTGTGTGTTCGCCGTGAATCTGCTCGCGTTGTCTGTATACTCGAACTACTGTGTGTTGTGTGTGCATGTGTGTGTACTGTTGTTTAATCAAGTACATGTTAGAGACAGAGTGTTTTCCTCTGTCTAAATTTAGTAGCAATGATTGAACGCGAATACAAAACAGCAACAGCAGCAACAGCAGCAGCAGCAACAGAAGCAACAGCAGAGACAGCAGAAACACACACACACTAGTGGTGGCAGCGGTGTATACTGAAGACCGGCAGTCTGGTAATTGTAATACGACCCTCAGCCAGGCGTAGTCCAGGAACAGTATCCGAGGACCGCAATATGCGTTCGAAATGTCGATGTTCATGTGTCCTGCAGTTCACAAGTTGACGCGCATATAGCTGCGTTCTTCATCGACCCACGAGCCGAGTGATCCACCGTTCAGGGTTGTATTTATTAGGATTATAATAATATTCATTCATTTTCCGCCACACACAATTCTTTATTGATCATCATCATCAACAGCATAATAATAATAATAAAATTTTTTTGTATAATAATGGTCACCACACAGAGACACATATTATATGTGTCACCGATGAGACACAAACCACTCACCACATTTTTTACTAAATGTATATATAAATATAAAAATATATATAAAAAGTATGTATATATATATATATATATATATATATATATATATATATATATAAATATATAAATATATAAATATATAAATATATAAATATATATATATATATATATATATATATATATATATATATATATATATATATATATATATATATATATATATATATATATATATATATATATATATATATATATATATATATATATATATATATATATATATATATATATATATATATATATATATATATATATATATATATATATATATATATATATATATATATATATATATATATATATATATATATATATATATATATATATATATATATATATATATATATATATATATATATATATATATATATATATATATATATATATATATATATATATATATATATATATATATATATATATATATATATATATATATATATATATATATATATATATATATATATATATATATATATATATATATATATATATATATATATATATATATATATATATATATATATATATATATATATATATATATATATATATATATATATATATATATATATATATATATATATATATATATATATATATATATATATATATATATATATATATATATATATATATATATATATATATATATATATATATATATATATATATATATATATATATATATATATATATATATATATATGTTTGTGTGGGTATTAAAACTCGTCGCATATTAGTAATATTAATTCGGGGTGAGAGTTTGTGGGTTTTGGGAGTTCTGTGGATTACGTACGATTGGTGACGAACAGATCAAAACCAACTGCCAATCAATCCGACCAGTCGACCGATCTACCCGTCAATCCGACCGATCGATCTAGCTACCGACCGACCGTCTATCAGAGGGTTACTAATCAACAGGAAGAAGATCTTTTATCCCAAATTTAATACAAGTAACTTTCATATTTTATTGTCAGCGACACATCTATGATTTTATGAGCACTAGCATATGAGATGGATTGAGTGCATAGTACTAAATTAAATTAAATAACGATTACCAGACTGGGCTGAATAAAGCTGTATTCAAATCTACCTCACATAACAAGGTGTCGACGACTTTTATTATTTCTACGGTGCACGGGCTGGCCAACAAACGTAAGTCCAGTGGCGCAAACAGTTCCGCGGACATAAGCTCTACATACATGTGACCGTCAGATTTCATACACAGTACTAAAGCAGTAAATTCTCGTAATTAGTAGTTTTATTCTACATCAGTACGTGAGCTTTGGCGACACTCAGTGCGAGTGCATTACTAGCCATCAGTTAGCCTCACGGAGTCATAGATCATTTTGCATAGCATTCCATAAAATCTATGTTCAGTAAACTGATTGTTATAAGAAGGATTTAAACTCTTTTATGGGTTGGAAAAATGCATTTTTTATATGTACGTAACGTTTTCGGATCGATTTTCGAGATCGATCCAGTAGCAAACTTAACCGAGCGAATTTATTGGGGATTTTAGTCTTGGCTATAGTTAAAATAACGTTGCCTTCTACTGCTGCGTACCTGCGTATAAGAAATGCGAATATTTTCTGACGACGTTGCTCAATTATCATACCGTCCTTGCTTGAACTCTCTTGAAAGTATCTTAAACCGTCTGTAAATGCTGGAAAGGGCTCTATGTGGTAAATCTTTACCTAAATACTGTAAGAACTTATCAGTTTCCGCGTAAGACCCGATGGCTTGGTTCTTGTATAGTACACGTAAAACCGGCCTTGGATCTTCGTCTAAGTCATGTAATATGCAGAAATTATTCCAATTTCGCTTAATTTTATCGTCTTCTTCTTTCGTAAGCCACACAAATTTGACGCCCAATTCGTGAAGTTTTTTTGATTCTTTCATATTGTGTTCTCGTGATAAATGACGTTCTACGAGTTGCGCTTCTAGAACTTCCCAATCAAATACTACTTTTAATACGCTTAATTTCTGTAGAAAATATATAAATATTTAGACGAACAGAAAAACTTCAACGCCATAAGATTAGAGCGACACAGCAAAATAGTCAAACAAAAAGATGAAATTATTGAATTAAAAAAAGAAAAATCCAATTAAAGGAGATGGATTTGACAGAGAAGCGGCAGAGGAATGCTGAAATAATGACCATGGAAAACTTGAAATGCCTATTACTTGTACCGCCACGCTCCGAGTTAAGGTATCTCTCATTTATATAAATATTGTCGAGTTGAATTGAACCGTGTTTATTTAATGTACCTCACCTCTGCTAGTAGCTCGCAACCCCTCCCTTCTCCATTGAGTTAGCCCGATTTACTCTCCTTTATGCCGCGGTATCGTCAAATATACCGTGACAAATTATTAAATCCGTGGCTGAACTTTCTTATTCGATTTTGGTTAGATCGTTAGAATTAAACGAGTGACTGTGGCTCTGGCATCACACATCCAACTTTTATTTCTCACTATACAAAGTTAACAAAAATGATGTCTTGTATAATTTTATTGTACGTGTTTATTATGATGTTTAAACAGAACAAGATCTGAACAGAATACGTGACTTATATCTAAAATTCGGAACATTTATAGGTTTCGTAACTTACACTTGTCACGTGACAATAAACATGTGTTGTCTAACAAGACAAAGAAATCAAATCATCAGCTAATAATGCAACATGTAATATGCTTATAATACACTAATATAACTCCTCCCTTATTAAGAGATGATTTAAGTTCTTTTTACAATATTACCGAGTTTCTGACATCTTCCAAAAATATATCGGTATTAATTTTATTTTTCTTAATTTTCAAATATTTAACTCTTACTTTATATATTATTACAATGATTAGAATTACAATTATAATTACTATCATTACAGAGTTAGTTACACTATGTTCTCCGTTAGTAGTTATTTCTTTTAATTTTGGGATTTCGGGTATAATTATATTTTGTTTATGAATAGTGTTGATTTCAAAAGATCTATTAACAATTTTGTCATTTCTGATTTCAAAATTCATGTTTTCAAAAATGATTTCTCTAGCATTATTCATTGTTGGGACTAAATTATAATTATCTATCGTACAATTATTCCCGACAATAAATTTGTATATTCCCATAATTCTCTTTTTAATATAATAATGTGTACAATTTATTTCCAAATTTCTTGTTTTACTACTAGCGATGTAAGCTATGTTTGAATTTTCAATTTTGAATAAGGCAAATATTTCATTTATTTTATGATATTCGCATTGTTCATTATTTTGATAGTTTATTAATTGTTTATAACATTCATTGACTTCTATAAAGTTTGTTTTACAATAGTTATTATTATTAATCATTTTACAATCATAGACGTAATACAATTTATTATTATGTTTCATAATTAATTCTTTTTCTTTATTTAGCAAATACATCTGATTTTCAACTAACGTTGGTATAGGTGTTGTTTGTATTAATACGTAATTTTGATTTTCGAATAGTGGTATTTCTAGAAGATATTTTATTTGATCTTGTTCAATTTTACAATGACTGGTTATTTGGATATTTAAATCCCAAAATTTTAAATTTATATTAAATTCAGATATTAAATGTTTTAATTCATTTATATTTATTATGGAACTATGTAGTTTTCCTATATTACAAAAAGTAAGGCTGGTCTCTATTTCATCTATCATTTCGAGAATATTAATTAACATGAAAACAATCTGATTTATAATATCTTTTATCCTAAATAAGTTTTCGTAGGTCATTTGATTTTGTAACATCCCATCTAACTGCATTATTCTGGACCTTATTAAATTTTCGTTATGAAATAGATTTTCGATTTGTTTATTAAATTTATTAATCATTTCCTTATTTAATTTAATATTTTCTATATTTTGTTCTTGTAATAATTTCTGGTTTTCCTTAATTTTTTCGAACATTAATTCATATTTTTCCGCATCTTGTGAATCTAAATTCCCTGTTATACTTTTGATTATGTTACCTAGTCCATTTATTAAACCTCTTTTTGACCTTTTATTGAATAAATTTACGAGTTTTGCCTTAACTTTTGCATAGTTATAATTTAGTATATTCAAATTATTTTGTAATTCCCTTTCATAATGTAATTCACTCTTACTATTGCTAATTTTTTCTTTTATATCTAAAATATATATTGTTATTTTATCGAATTCTACACTAATTTTACTAAAATTAAAATGATAATATGAATATTTAGAATGCGTATAAATATTCACATTGCCGAGTTCTAATAAATTAATTCCGGCGGTTGAGTCGATCTTGCTTAAGATTTCTGTTCCTCGGCAGGAACATCTGAAACGAACATACGTTTTCTCTTTAGTTTATTTATTTTAAACTTTCTCCCGTCCTTTAAAGTTACTGTATTTCTTATCTTATTGAATTCTGTCGAGGATTGTTTTTTAAATAGAGGCTTTTTAAATTTTGTTATTAATCTAGGATTTTCTTTTACTAGAACTTCTTTTGTTTTAATTTCTAAATCTTGGTCTTTTGTTGGTTTTTGTTTCAGGAATCTTTTAATTTTATTCATTTCTGCTCTTTGTTTCACCTTCTCGCGTATTTTCTTCAATTTGTCTTTCCAAATGTTTAGATAATCCTGATCTGTATCTTGAAATTTTAGTATTTTATTTTCACAATCGTTTCCAAATAGTGTTTCAATCGGGGTATATTTGGTTGAATTTAACGAATTGTTATAGGCTATTATTGCGATATTTATTTTATTAACTGTATCCAAGGTTTTAAATTCATGTCTTTGCTCCAAAATTCGAAGATGTTCTATCAAAGATGAGTGTAAGCGTTCGATTAAACCGTTACTTTGCGGGTTGCTAGTTGAAGTAATATGAAGTACAATTTTATAACCGGTTAATAAATTTTTGATCATTTCATTGTTAAATTCTACACCATTATCGGTAATAATTCTGTTAGGCACTTGATATTGGGCGAAATATTCTAATAAATTTTCAACAATTTTAGTGGATGTGGTATTATCTAATAATTTACATGCTGCGAATTTAGTAAAGGAATCTATTATAGTTAAGTACTTCTCCTTATTTAGGGTTAATACATCAAGGTGTAATATATCGAAAGGATGTTTGGCATTGAGAGTTAACTGATCGGGTATTTGGTATGGATTTCGTTCATACTTACAAGTTTGGCATAATTCGCAGTTATTAATAAACCTCTGAATATTTGAAATCATATTAGGCCAATAATATCTTCTTTTTAATTTCTGATACGTTTCTGTTATACCTCTGTGATTTGTTTTTCCTTCATGATACAACTGTATTTGTAAATTTTGATCGTTATCATTTAAAACATCTTCTAATTGTATTGTCGTTTGAATAATTTTGAAAGAATTTTTAACAAATGTAGTTTGTAATATATTATTAATTATTGCAATTAAATCGTTGTCAATTAGACAATAATAATTTACATTTGGTATAAGATAATTTTTAAACATTTCACAAATATTTTTATTTGTATTTTCTTTATCTACGGTTACTATTAGTCTTTGTTTAATTTTGAATAATTTTTCTAAATTTATTTGAAATTTGTCACCTATTTTTATTATTATTTGGTTTTTTCCAACATTTAAAGGAATATCCTTGAATATAACACCGTTAATTTCATTTTCGTTATCAGAATGGATTGTCTGTTCGTCGGTATCATCTAAATTGGGTAGTAAACTTTCTAAAGAATCACTGACATTTATTTCTGGAAGTTCGTGGATAAACCAAATTATATGAGTGTCTTGAAATATTTTACAAATTAAATTTTTAATTAATTCAAAATTGATTTCGTCTAGCCCGGAACATATTTTGGGTGAATGAATTTCAAAAATGTCGTTTTCAATTAAATAATTTTTGATCTCGATAAGTCTATCTTCAATTGTATTTAACGTTGGTTTATCGAAGTAATTTGATTTTGTTATTAAATGTATTAATTTATATTTTTCTTCATATATTGGTTGTATTGCAAAATTTTGACTATTCATTTTTATATTTTGTAAATAATTTTTGCTATTGAAATTTTTATTGACTTCTAATGCGAAACCTTTATTTAATTTAAAATCTTTGCTTATACAATGTATTATGTTATTTGGTTTTTCAAAAATGTTTTTGTGGGTAAATTTTAGTTCGAAATTGTTTCGTATTCTCGATAAAGCGTCGGCATTTGAGTTCATTGTTCCTTTTTTATATATAATTTCGTAGTCATATTCTTCGAGTTTAATACGCCATCTCATTAATTTCGAATTGGGGTCTTTTAGATTCATAAGCCAAACTAGTGGTCGGTGATCTGTTACGATTTTGAATTTCACTCCATAAACATACGGTCTAAAATATTTACATGCCCAAACTATTCCCAATAGTTCCTTTTCTGTTGTGGAATAATTTATCTCATGCTCGTTTAATGTTCTAGACGCGTATGCTACTGGTAGGTCTTTTCCTTTTACATTTTGGCTTAATACGGCTCCTATGGCGTAATTGCTTGCGTCAGTGGTTATAGTGAAGGTCTTTGTAAAATCAGGATATTGGAGAATAGGTGAATTTATTAATTGTAATTTTGAATTTTCGAAACTTTCAATATATTGTTTATTATTAGTATCTACTTTGTTTCCCTTTTTTAAATAGTTTGTTAAAGGTTTAGTCAGTTTGGCGAAATTCGGAATAAATTTTCTATAATAGCCAATAAGTCCTAGAAATTGTTTGATCTCCTTTTGAGTTTTAGGGATGGGAAAGGATTTTACTGCTTCGATTTTTGAAGGGTTAGGTTTTACTCCTTCCTGTGAAATAATATGACCCAAATAAGCAACTTCTTTCCTTAAAAACTCACTTTTATCTAACTGTATTTTTAAATTATGCAATTTTAATGTTTTAAATACTTTTCTGATATTTCCAATATGCTCTTGTAAACTTGTTCCTAAGATAATAATATCGTCTAAATATACTAAGCAAATTTTATTTAAATGTTCCCTTAAAGCATAATTCATCAGTCGCTGAAAGGTTGCGGGTGCATTCTTTAGGCCAAAGGGCATTCGTGTGAATTCGAAATGTCCTTTATCGGTGTTGAAGGCGGTTTTACTAATAGAATCAGGATGCATTTGGATTTGGTGGAAACCGGATGCTAAGTCGAGAGTTGTATAATATATATTTTTTCCTAATTTATCAAGCACTTCTGTTATGTTGGGTATCGGGAATTTGTCGTCTACTGTTTTTTGATTTAGTTTTCTATAATCGATGACCATTCGAAATTTCTTTTTACCGCTTGCGTCTAATTTTTTTGGCACCATCCACACTGGGGACGACCAAGGTGAATAGGATGGTTGGATTATTTTGTCATCTAAAAGTTTGGCTATTTGGTTATTAATCTCGTTTTTATAAATCTCGGGGTGCCGGTAACTTTTTGTGTATATAGGGGTTTCGTCTGTAGTCGTGATTTTATGTTGTATTACACTTGTGTGTGTTAAGGGTTCTTTTTCTTTTGGGAAAATCATTTGGTATTCACAGATTACTTTAAACAGCTCTTTTTCCTCTTCTTCGTTTAAATGATCACTTCTAATATAAATTTCATTTAATTCGCTGTTGAAACAATTAGTATTATGGGCGTTAAAATATTCGAAGTTACATTCTTTATTGTTTAATATTGCCTTTTTATTCTTTAAATCAATAGACATGCCTAATATTTCTAGAGTGTTAATACCCAATAATAAATTAAAGTTTTTATGGAAATTATTAACATAACATTTAATCGGATTTTTATTAACATTGATTATAACATATGAATCTCCGGAAGATTTGCCACTAGCTGTTTTAAAAGTGAAGTTTTCTTTAAAAATTTTAAACCTATTGTTTTTTTTGTTTTCTGATTCCACAAAATTCTTGTTTATTAGATTAATAGTGCTGCCTGTGTCTAAAAGTATAATATAATCTTTAATTCTGATAAAGGGTAATTTTGAATTACAGTTTATATTCATCAATTCTCCTGTTGTGTTATTTCGTCTAAGTCTAAAAAAGAGTTTTCGTCAGTGATGTTTTCTGATTCGTCAATGTCTTCGACATTTTCGTGCACGGGTAAATTATTATCATCTTCGTTTGTGTTAAGTTCTTCTACAATGTAATTTGGTGTGGTTGTGCCGAATTGTCTATTTTGTCTCATAAAGTAACTGTTAGGTTGATTGTAACTAGTTGTCATTCTGGATTGGGTTGACATGGGTGTTGGTGGTTTTTGTCTTTGGTTATTAATAATATTTTGACGTGGGGCGAATCTTTTGGGTTGGTTACTAGTAAAATTCCTGTAGATTGGTCCGGTAGGGAAGTTTGTATTTGCTAATGGAAATTTCGTAGGAGGAATATTCGGTAAAGAGCGGATTTTATTTTCTGAATATTGCATATACTGAAAATCATTTAATAATAATTTTTCAATATCACTAATAGTTTGCGGATTTCGCGTAGCCAAGTTATTTCGCATAGGGTCTCTCAATGAACTAATGAAATGAGTTACTATTAAAGACTCGTTAAATTTTTTTAATTCGTTTGCAACATTATTATCATAGGTGGTGATAATTTTAGTTTTGAATAATTCAAATTTATCTTTTATATTATTTAATAAGTTCCTTGCATTTTTCGGAGAATTACAATCTCTTAAAATATCTAGAATAATGGTAGTAGGTTTTTGATCATTTTGGAAACAGCTTAATAAATGGGTTTTTAGGTGTAGCCAGTTTTCAAATTTATAATTACGCAATTCCTCGGCGGCTTTATCCGTTATTTTACTTTTTATGTGAAATAATGCACATTTTTTTTGTAAATCCGTTATTCCGACTGTAGAATTTAATATGTCTACTATTTCGTCGCAAGTGATAATAAAAGAAGCTAAAAGTTTTGGGTTTCCATTAAAATTTGGAATACCGTCCAACAAAAATTTAATTTCAGATGTATTTGCCATACTTGAAGTATTACAATTTAAAATATTTGAGTCCTGCTCGATTTCGAGTATTGATTCAAATAAGGTTGATAAATTTAATGCCAGGTTGGCTTTTTCTTATACTAATTTATTTGTTAGTTAAAATTCACTCCTATGTCGGGAGTTCGAAGTGTTAACCAAATCACACTTCTCTAGTAACTAAATAATATGATAGTTTTTTAGTAATGCTTACAGTAATATTGTTAGAAGAATGTTGGCTATTGCAATCTTCATTTATGCGGCGGAGACTTCGGGCACTCGGTTTGCGGGCTCTGTGAAGTTGCTGGTGCTTAGGTTTGCGGGTTCCCTGCGTGTAACAAGACGGCTGCGGCTGTAGTGCTGCAGGTTCCCGGATCCTGGACGTATCTGTCTTCTTGACGTTGGATTTAACCCTGGTATTGAGTTAAACGTTTCTGCGGGTGTAGATTCTTCCTTGATCTTCCGAATGAACGATTAAAATCGACCGAGTACGTTAATAACGAATTGACGCTTTTTTTTTTTTTTTTTAAATTTATTTAATAGCGTTTTGAACGTCACTCTTTTCGGAGATCCTACCGACTGCGCCACTTTTATTTCTCACTATACAAAGTTAACAAAAATGATGTCTTGTATAATTTTATTGTACGTGTTTATTATGATGTTTAAACAGAACAAGATCTGAACAGAATACGTGACTTATATCTAAAATTCGGAACATTTATAGGTTTCGTAACTTACACTTGTCACGTGACAATAAACATGTGTTGTCTAACAAGACAAAGAAATCAAATCATCAGCTAATAATGCAACATGTAATATGCTTATAATACACTAATATAACTTCCACATATTAAAATGCCACCAACGTCAGAGCAATCAAAAAGAGACTTTCACAGAGTTGCAGGGTTTCTTAATGTTGAAGGATGCATAAATTGCACCCAGATTAAAATTAAGAATCCCAACAAAGAGCACGCTCTTATATCTTGCAACCGTAAAGGTTAGTATTCGTTAAATGTACAAGTGGTGTGCAAAATATCGCATTGTCGATCTTATTGCTCGTTGACGCGGTAGCGCACTAGATAGCCGAAAATGGGATAAATTTAACTTAAAGGAAATATTTGTGATAATTTGATTGGTTATAAGCGAACCTTAAATATATTTAATTTATGGAAACCTTATAGAATGGCAAAATTCATGGCCTACTTCTGACTGTTAGTGATTATGCATGTATGCATTTTCTACTCACTCCTTTACTTAATCCAAGAACCCCTAGCGAAAATGCATATATTACATCCCATATTCGGACGAGATCGATAGTGGAACGATGTATCGGGCAGTGGAGGGCCACTTTCAGAGCTCTTCAAACCTGCGTGAATATTGACACTGTTAAAGCGTCTATTGTGGCGATGACTATTTAACACAATATTCGCATTGACAGCAATCAAGGTGTTATTGGTAAGTCCTCTATTAATTTCTTTACATTGCGGTTACAAATAATACATATATTTTTAATTCATAGATTCCGATTTGGAAACCCCTGACGACGACAATGATGAGATGCCAGCACCGCAGGCTCAACTTGTCAATAATAGGTGTAACTTATTTAGACCGAACTTTATTGCAAGTTATCTTCAACGTCCTGCTTAACCCTCCGGTGGGCGCACCGGCGGCATTCACACCGCACATTTTACTTTTCTAGATGAATAATAGCTTTCGCTAGTTTTTCTGTCACGCCCATTCAAGTATTATACAATGAGGATGTGAACTACTCATAACACTTTAATTGGGTTTGATATCTTTCCATTTAGTCCAGTTATTTTATAGCATCTGTGTGTGATTCACTTTTACGGTGTGACCAGTCTTGTAATTAAAATTTAGTTATCTTTTATTTTATTTTTAGTAAACTACATCTTATTTTAGAAAATAAAAATGTTCCATTTGTTTATTTTATTGCAAAAATTTTTTTTAGGGCTGTTGAAAATATACATTTTGATGAGTAAAGACAGTGAATCGGAGCAGTCCGCAGACGAGTCAGAGGATGTTGAATTTGATGAAGGTGATGAATTTCGTTTTTACATCGGTACAGATAAGGACAGCACGTGGATCTAGTAAACCCACCTATAATTCGAAAACTCCATCAAGAAATATAATAAAACTTTTACCAGGTCCAAGAATAGCTGCTAGGGATGCCAAAGATGAATTACAAGCATTCAATTTATTTATTACTAATCAAATGATTGAAGATATTGTACAATGTACCAATATTTATATAGCAAAAAAGGGGCAGAGGTAAACTATTCCAGAAATCGTGATTGCAAAGACACAAATACTGCTGAGCTAAAGGCACTCTTCGCTTCTCTTTATCTGCTTGGTATACATTAGGCGGCACACACTAATTGCTTTGAATTGAGGCAAAGTGATGGCACAGGGATGCTTATATTATGTGCTCATTTTGCGCATAAACGATATCGTTTTTTGCTTCGGTCCATAAGATTCGACGACGTGAGAACTCGGGACATGCGTAAAAAATCAGGCAAACTTGCAGCCATTCGTAATTTTCATGAGGATTTTTTCAGTAACTGTTTGGTTAATTATAATGTCAGCGAGTATGTGACTATAAACGAAATGCTCCACCATTTTAGGGGAAACTGTGGATTTGTACAATATAACCCTAACAAACCTGCAAAATTTGGACTGAAAATTTACGCATTATGTGACGCAAAAACTGATATTTTTAACCTCGAAGTATATAGCGGGAAACAATTTCCAGGTCCGTTTCTAAACTCAAACAAGCCCTATGACATTGTAATGAGATTAGTAACACCAATAGAAAACTCAAAAATAAATTTGACTGATAACTTCTATAGTGCTTTAAAAAAAATATTTTTTTCAGGGTACACTAAAATAAAACAAAAGAGAAGTTCCAATATAATTTTTACAAATGTAAGGCCGAGAACTCTAATCATGTTTGTTCGGCTTTCAAGAGGATTGTGCATTGGTTTCAGTTTTTCCTAAAAAGAAAAAAGTAGTACTTTTACTTTACACAATGCATAATACAACAGAAATGGATGCAGAAACTAATAAATCTATAATCAACATTGATTACAATCATTTTAAAGAGGCGTAGATACAATCGACCAAATTTGCGCGGCATACGCTACCGGAAGAATCACAAAAAGATGGCCCCTGGCACTTTTTCATCGATATCTGGATATAGCAGGAATCAATGCTATGGTGGTTTTAAGATTTAATAATCCTGACTTTAATGATAGACGGAGAATATTTTTAAAAAATTTTGTCATCACATTGATGGAAGACCAGTTGGAGCAAAGGTCAAAACTGCAAAACCTTCCAAAAGACATCGAAGTGTATTAAGAATAATATAAAACTAACAAAGCTACTCCAGAACAAGCAAAACAAAGAATATGTTACATTGGTGGAACACACAAAAATAATAGAACAAACAATAGGTGCCATATATGCAATAAACATAGTGAACACATATCCAAGTGTAAAACCTGTGGAGTGGAAGAGTAAATGGCAGTGGAGTAATTTTATTTTTGTAATAATTTCATCTAAATAAAGAAATGTATTATTATGCGAAAATTAATAATATTAATGAATTTACACCCGTAAATTGCAATAAAAATCATAGTTATCAATTGCGGTGTAAATACCGCAGCGCGCTCACTCCTTTATTTGCCGCGCCCACCGGAGGGTGAAGGAATTTCTTTTTTTTAATCACATTCTTTAAAAACATAAACGCGAATATAGTTTTTGTCATTGCTTTATTGTTATTTCGAAAATTCTTGTGCAATCTTATCAAAACTTGTACACCAGGGAAGACTAACGATATAGGAATATATATGCCTAATATATAAGTATTTCGAAAGATCAATAGCAAATTGTGATACATATTATTTATGTTAGGAGTGTGGTATGCAAGTAAACTTGAATCAACATCTCCATTTAAAACTAATAGTGATAGAAAAACACAATATTAATTTGTATACGACAGAAATAAATATAGAGCAGAAATGTATCAATTGTGAAGAATTGATATATCGTGCAGTCGACCCATACGATTGCACATCATGTAATGCTATAGAAGAGTTAGGACTACATATGTATTAAAATTTAACAGATTCATTAATTAAATACTTTTATTTCATATCATTATTCTTAAATAATATCTAATATTTAGACATACGTTTTGTCTTCTAATGGGGTTAAGCGGAGAGATATTAAAAGTGCATATAAAAATCGGGTGCGTTGTGGTCGAATTGTAAACAGTGATCATACTATTTAACCAATTGACTTTTTAGAACAATGTTAATTAATATTAATTGCAAAAATTGGACAATTTAAGTTTGAACATCGCTCACAAGTTAAAATTGTGTGTGATTTGTGCTGTGATTAAATTGTGAAGAAAGGAGAACAGGAAATCATAATTGAAATCTTTCACACATCTAAGATGGCACCCATCACTACTAGTGATGACTTTACAACATGGTTCACCAATACTGTGGTCGGTCCGATTCGTAAAAAAATGGATGGATTTCAAAAACGAGAGTCGGGGAAAGCCCTGCTTTGTATCAAACACTTGCAAGTATGTACATAAAATAAATGTCTTTTGAAAATTATAATTTAAATTATAAAATTAGGTGAATTCAATCCAGAAAATGGTAGTTCTTCAAACATCACACTCCCAAATTCGATTAAAAGCTGGAAGACCGTGGTGAATGTGCAAAATAATGAAGAGAATTGTTTTTTGTGGTCGCTTCTAACTGTTATGTTTCCTGTTAGTACATATCCTTTCATAGCATCTAAATCCCTCCGAGACCCTTATGAAAATATCAATTTAACCAATATTCTCTCTCCTATACCATTCATAAATATTCGAAAAACTTAAAGATGTGTCTATCAATGTTAACGGTCTTGAATTAGATGGACAGAGTAATGATTATAATGTAGTAGGACCATAACATTATACAAAAAATGAAAAAGAACAACACATCAATCTACTTTATTGGAAACAGGCAAATCAATCACACTCAGCATGGATCAAATCACTATCGCGGCTTCCCAACTTGCAAATTTCAAAACGGGCACATTAACACTGGGTTCGTGATCGATGTTTGCAATATTTTGGACAAGCAGACTTGTTACAACGTCATGAAGCGGATTGTATCCTTGTAGAAGCTGTTAAAATTATAATGCCAAGCGAAGATGAGATTTGGCTTATATGCGTAAAGAACGTAATCCATGTATAATTTAAGCAGATATAGAGTCTCTGGCTGTACCAATTACTACTAGTCAACCAGATCCAACAACCTCATACACCAATGAATATCAAGAACATATAGCATGTTCAGTTGCTCATCAAAATGTATGTTTATATGATAATTCATTATCGATATTTGAATTATATCGTGGAGCAGAACCAGCGAGATGTTTCATGAAAGAGTTATATGAGGTTGTGATGCAAGTGCATGCATTGTATAAAAACATTGCACCAATAAAAATGTTTCATATTGATTGCACCACCGCATATTTGTGATAAGATGTTGAGAGTGGATGAGGAAATGAGGAAGGTTCGTGACCAGTCATTTAACAGGTAAATTTAAATTCAAGAAGTATTACATTATACATTACTTATACTATTTTATGTTCAGGAAAATTTCGTGAAGCCGCTCACAACTCATGTCATTTAAATTATCAATACCCTAACTGCATTCCCATATTTTTCTACAATTTAATTGGTTATGGGTCACTTTCTCGTGAAGGAACTCAGGGCTACTTAAGAGGAAACAAAATTAATACCTGGCAACGAGGAACGTTATATATCCTTCTCTAAAATGGTTGGGGGTATGGATCTTAGGTGCATGTAATTTATATGGTACAATGTTTACCACATGGAAATTTTGAATGGTTGAAAAACGATCAAATTCTTGCATTTGAAATAAATTCAGTATCTGACAATGGTTCCAATGGGAACATACTTGAAGTTGATCCAGAACACTTACACAACCTACATAAAAACTTGCCAATATGCCCAGTTCATCAAACACCCCCACGGTTCGAAATTAAATAAATTATTAAATTCCTTACATAATAAGGAAAAATATATAAATATTATAGGAATTTAAAACAAGCATTAGCATTGGGTATAAAATTAGTAAAAATTCGGGGTTATAAAATTTCAACAATCATTTTGGCTCAGAAAGTATATTGATATGAATACAGACTTTAAAAAAATAGAGCGCAACGATTAAAAAAAAAATTAAACTAATGAACAATGCAGTATTTGGAAAAAGCATGGACAATATAAGAAAGTATAGATATAAGACTAGTTTTTGAATGGAATGGAGGAGGTGGTGCTCGAAAATTAATTGCAAATTCAAATTTCAAGAAATCGACATATTAACTTCGAATTTAATTACAATTGAATTAAATAAAGTTAAAATTAAATTCAACAAACCTGTTTACGTGGGCATGGCTATTTTGGATATTAGCAAATATTTAATGTATGATTTTCATTATACTTACACATTTCAAACATTTACACAACCTAAACTTCTATACATGGATACCGATTCACTCATTTATGAATTTAATGAAGATCCATATATACAAATTAAAATGGATATTAATAGATTCGACACTTCAGATTACTCCACAAACAATAGATATGGGATACCTCAAGCTAACACAAAAGTTGTGGGATTGTTTAAAGATGAAAACGCAGGCATGTTAATGACTGAATTTGCTGGATTACGTTCTAAAATGTTCTCATTTGCATTAGATAATGATCAATCTTATTCTAAGGCAAAAGGTGTATCGGGGATTGTGACAAAGCCCCTGCTTTAGATGATTACAAGAGAGAACTTTTTAACAAAACAAAATCACATAAAATGCAAAATAACATTATATCAAAACAACATAACATATGTACAGTTGAACAAAACAAACTTGTAAGTAGAGTAGCAAGCGGGATCTGCGGCAGACCTTTCTTTGATTAGTGACCTGTCATAATGGCACCTGCGCTTTTTTTTCTGAGAAATGTCATGTTTGCACCTGTGCCACACCTTTTTTTTATTAACTAACTGGAACCTAATAAATATGTCAGGTTCAAAGGAAGGTGCCATTTCCCACGGTACCAGACCTGTCGGGAAATAAATAAATCATTATTTTTTTCCTTTGTGGACGCCCTTTGCGGTAGCGACCATTATTATTGTCCAATGTTTGCACCTGGCCTTTTGTGCAGCTGCCCTTTGCGTCACAGACCCTTTTTATGTAGACTCTAATAAATATGTCAGGTGCAAACAAAAGATTTCTACAGGCACCAGACCTGTCAGACCTTTTTTGTATAGACCTTAATAAATAAGTCAGGTGCAAACAAATGATAGTCCCACCTGCACTGGCCCAGATCTGTCAGGCAGACTCTAATAAATGTCATTATTATTTTCCTTTGTGGGCCATTGTTATTGTCCTACTGCGAAATGAGATATCGTTTTTGAACCTGTCCTTTTGTGCAGCTGCCCTTTGCGTGAGACAAAAAAGTACCTTTACGTCCAACTCTAAGGCGTTAGATTGTACCAGACCCTAATAAATATCCGAATCTCTTAAGTGTTGGATAAAGAAATTATAAAATAACTTTAGCGCAGTGGACTCTACGAGAGGGACCCTTTGTTATGTCTTTACTATTTGTAAATACACCGAACCATTTATAAAAAGATTCAAATAAATAACTTATTTGTGTTATTTCTGTTATATAATGGAATCAAAGCCATATTTAAAAGGTAAAGAAAGATGCGTAGAACAACTCTTCGGAAAGAAGACACCATTGTGATTTGTGCGGTTTCTGTGATACCGGGTGGCATAGCTCAGATTGTACCAGACCCTAGTAAATATACGAATGTCTTAAGTGTTGGAAAATAAATTCTAAAATAACTTTAGCGCAGTGGACTCTACGAGGGAGACCCTTTATTATGTCTGTACTATTTGCAAATAGAGCTGACTATTTATAAGAAGATTCAAATAAATAACTTATTTGTATTATTTCTGTTACACGATGGAATCGAAAGCTATGCTCAAAAGGTAAAGAAAGATGCATAGAACACCTCTTCGAAAAATAGACACCATTGTCGATTGTGCATTTCTGAGGTACCGGTTGGCATACTTGTTTACAAAGGGATTTAACATGCGTTTTTCAATGAGCATTACTTTACATTATCTATGACAGAAATATAAAAATTGATATTCTGCATTTAAATTAATAAACATAAATAAATGTGCGTGCTTATTACTGCAGAAATTAGATTTAAAAATGATGAAAATGTAAGCAGCAGTTTCAAGTCAAAAAAAAACTGTTTACGTACGTGTACGAAATCATGCTACAGTACAAAAGATGCAATATTTATAAAATTAGCAATATAAATGAATAAAGGAATTGTGTACTAAAAAAATAAAACTGATTATACGTCGAAACCATAGTTTTGTTTCAAAAGCTAACACCCGAAACCATGCAATATGTGTAGAGTTTATAAAAATGATCTATAAAATTAATATAGCAATAAAAGATTAAAAATGAAATAACTTATTTTTATTATTTCTGTTATACGATGGAACCAAACGCTATGTTTAAAAGGTACCGAAAGAGCATAGAATATCATTTCTATTGTTGCGAAACGTATATAAGCGGCCCGTATTTGAAGGGTAGGTACTCAGTGTTATTCGACCAGTAGACCCACGATGAACCCTCAAAATAAACCAATGCAGGCTGTCCAGCCATGTCACATTCGACTTGCCAAATAAATAAAATTTAATAATTTCAATGTTAAGATGTATTTTATTTTACATAGTTAATATTTATTATTATTATTTATTTATTTATTTTACTTTGTTTATAAGAATCTCGGTGACTGTGTATGTAATAAGCGACAGCGAGGAGGAGGCGGAAGAGACCCCAGTCGTCAACGAAGATGATGACGACGACGTCTCGATGGAGGCTCCGGCGTCCCCATCCGAGTCTTTGTATATCATTGTAGGGATTAGTCCCTACATAGATATGAAATATGAGGTGCGGCTTGCACGGGGACGGCAGATTATCTGTTTCAAGGACTGCCGAATGTTGGCTGAGGCCATGGTGTGACGTGTGTGAAAAGTTATGTGAGTTAGGGGGGTGGAAGGATTTTTAAAGGATGTTTGGGACATGTCTAGATTATAAAGTTTTAAATTAAGTTTAGATATTAGGTTTGTGAAGGATTTTATAGTTAGTACGAATAGGTTAGTTGTTGAGATTTAGAGTTAATTTTAAGATGTAAGTAATAAAAATTTTATTAGATTTAGAATTAATTTTAAGGTGTAAATAATAAAAATTTTATTAATCATATTTTGATGCGTACCTTATTGATAAGTTCACACATTCTTATAACAGTTCACAGAAAAATAGCATTCGAATAATCCCTTAGCATACCTATCATTTTTTAACTTATTATTATTGCAAAATTTAAACAATTTTACGAATTTCTTAAGTGTATGTTCTTTTATTTTAAATAATAGAAATTATAAACAGATTTGTCCGCATATAGTGGAATACAAGTCTTGCAATAAAATTGAATTATACGTCCAGATTGGCGTGGTTTTCCTTATGAAATTCAAATGATACATATTTCGATGCGGTCTTCCATAACTGTCAAAATACACGCCTCTTTATTCGCGATCGATAAATATAGCGACCCAGTGCGATCCAGGTAGGGTATCTGGATCGTTATTAACGATGATTGCACAGGGCTAGTTCACTTTATGAGGCAGGCTATTGGCAGCATAGACACCATAGTGTGCGATATGACGGAAGTGATTCCTGAGCATTTTCTCGATATAACCCGTATTCATCTCTGCAATTGATAATGTGCCAGGTTCTGAGATGCAATATGTTTTCTACAGCACATATCATGTGTCTATGAGAAACTGACACGGACAATCCCTGGTTGGGAGAACTAGAAGACGAGATGTAGATGGAGGAGGCAGCCCAGGGTATGAATATACCACCGGCAGGCATAAAAAGAGAGAGCGTACCTGGATATGCAGGGGTACATGGTTGACGGAGAAATCTTGCCGAAGGAGGTAACGTTACTGCTGGACGGAGGAAAGTGCGCGCACCTATTCCTGCAGGAACCCTACCCTGAGAGAATTGTGAACCAAAAGGGAGCACAACATATCAGGTACGCCAGACAGAATTTACACGGGTTGGCCTGGAAGAATGGCATCGCGAAACAAAGGCGCGGCATCGCACGGGAAGCCTTGAAATTGGCAGGAATAGATAAAGTATTGTCACGCCCGTGCCAGGCAATAGGTCATCAGTGTCACGCCGGTGGCAGACAATAGGTCATCAGTGTCACGTTCGTGCCACACAATAGGTCACTCACGTGTAGCAAGCACCACTCAGGTCATCCGCGCGTAACAAGCATCACACTTAGGCCTAAGTAACAGGAACGATGACCCAATAATACCTGTCTACGACTTATCAAAGCGACACGAGCATACTTATTTCGTAAACCCTAGTCCAAGCCAAGGTTACCTCCACATATCAAAAAAACCAATACACTCGAGACAGTCTCTCAGTCGAAGCCTTAGAGATACTATTCAAACTGTTTAATATTAGAATCAATGCATCTTGAGCTCAATAAGCTTAATCCTGTAAGTACTTATTTTCAATAAATACCAAACTAAACGTATAACAATGTATATCTGTGTAATGATATAGGTCAGGGATGGCGAACCAATGGCACGCGTGCCATCAATGGCACGCGACACAATATTTTGGGCACGTCACTGATCACAAAATTCATTAAGATGCACTACGAAAAAGTGTGAAGTAGGTATTATATGACGAGTGAACGCGAGTGATCCCTACGCTGCGGAATTTTCGGGTGCGGTGCGCGGGTTGCAATACGCGGGGTACGGTGAGTAGGTTGGTGGCTTTAGGTGGGGCAAGCGAGGCGCTCGCGAGTTTATATTGCTAATGACGCATAGTTTGCTTATGCAACATAATAGTGAATTTCGTTGATATAATTGTATTTTAAAGTTTATTTGAGTTTTATCTATGATTTTAACTGTTATTTAATATGGCTAGTTCAACAAAAAAACAAAAAGTGCAAGATAGTAAGAGTATCAGAGAATTTCAAACTTGGTGGACAGAGAAATATGGCATGATTAGTAAAGGTGACAAGGCGGTGTGTGTTTTATGTTCTGGAACAGTGGTATGTAGAACATCGTCTGTGAAACGGCATTTTGAAACAAATCACAAATCCTTTAGTCAAAAAAGCGAACCAGAGCAAAAAGAATTAATTGCAAGTGCATTGAAAGACAGAAATAAACAGTCAACATCTATGATTAAATATGTTCGCAAAAATTGTCATACGAGCGCAGCAAGTTACGCGGCTGCAAATGTCATTGCTCGGCATAGTAAACCTTTTCAAGAGGGAGAGTTTTTGAAGGAAGCTTGGTTAGCATGCGCGCCCTCTCTGTTTGATGATTTCGATAATAAAGATAAGATAATTCAGCGCATCAAAGATACTCCTCTGTCCAGAAACACAATAAAAGAAAGAATCTTAAAACTGGCCGAAAATGTAACAGATCAACAAAAAATTCACATTAGCTCTGCTTCTTTTATATCGCTATGTCTTGACGAAAGCACTGACGTCACTAAATCTGCACGTTTAGCTGTTTTTGCTCGATATTGCGTTGGAAACGTCATTAAGGAAGAATTAATAGCGATAAAATCGTTGCTAACAACTACAAAGGGCACTGATATTTGTACGGCTGTTAAAAATTCGCTTGCAGAAAAAGAAATTGATTTGAAAAAAATTGTTTCCGTAACAACTGATGGTGCTCCAAGTATGGTGGGTAAAATAAATGGTTTCATAAGTTTATTTCAAACAGACGTAGGGCATTCTATTCTTCAATTCCACTGCATCATTCACCAACAAGCCTTGTGTGCTAAGAGTGGTTTAACATCTCTTGATAATGTAATGGCGGTAGTCACAAAAATGGTCAACCTCATCTCGTCGCAGGCTTTAAACAAGCGGAAGTTCGATGCTTTGTTAGATGAAGTCAACTCAGTGTACAATGGCTTACTGATGTATAATAATGTTCGCTGGTTGAGTCGCGGGAACGTACTTCAAAGGTTTGTTGATTGTTTGGAAGAAATCAGACTGTTTCTGCAAAATGAGGGAAAAGTTGAAGAATACCCACAGTTGTTGGATGTTATGTGGCTTTCAAAATTGATGTTTTTTACAGATATATGCCAACATTTAAATAACTTAAACATGAAGCTTCAAGGCATAAATAAAACAATTATCGTCATGATAGATCTCATTCGCGCTTTTGAGGCTAAACTGCAAGTTTTCAGGAACGATATTATCACAAGAAACTACTAGTATTTTCCAAATTTTAAAAAATATATCAACGATTTAGAAATACATGAGAAACCAGACGAAGACCAAGTTACTGAAGAATTTATTTCTGTGATTGATTCTTCAATCAAGGAATTTTCAGCGAGATTTTCTCAGTTCAAAGACTTATCGGAAATACTCAAGTTTATTATGTACCCTGATGTGACATCATTTGATAAACTGAATTTGTCCCAATTCGATTGGTTGGAAATTGAAGAATTTGAAATGCAGCTGATTGATTTCCAGTCTAGTTCAATATGGGTTCAAAAATTTATTGAAACAAGGAAAGAGTTAGAATTAATTGAAACAGAAAGATTGACAAGTAATATAAGTGAAAATTCTAATAACAAAATTTTGGAAACATGGAATGCGTTACCAGACACATTTATTGTTTTGAAGAAGCTGTCTCATGCTATTTTAACAATATTTTCATCAACCTATGCCTGCGAGTCATTGTTTTCAGAGATGATTAACATTAAAGACTCGGTTAGAAACCGTTTGACAGATGACTCCAGTTCAGCATGCATTCTGCTAAAAGTAACATCTTACAACCCTAACATATGTTATTTGTCATCTAATCTGCAACAACAGAAGTCTCACTAATTTTACTTTAATTTAAATTACGCGCATAATTGTAACATGGCAAAATGTTCCTATTTTTTGTAATAAATAAAGAGTTTTGAGTTGATAGAATTTATTATTATTATTTTCCCAATAATCACATAGTCAAAATTATTTGATGGCACGTCTATGACCTCATTAAACTTTTCTTTAGAAAAATGGCACGTTGATACGTAACGGTTCGCCATCCCTGATATAGGTAATCACCCTTCTCATCCTCTCGTGCTTGACTCCTGATATGATCCAAACCCTATAGGTCAATCATGTTAAAATTTACAACAAACAAAGAAATTGAGACATTTGAAGAGAAAATACGAAATTTACTTTATAAAATCAGTATATCTAAATTGGGAATAAATTTGAAATTAATAAAAAAGGATACAAGCTAGCAATCACGTACACAGAAGAGTATTAAGGTATCATAAATAGTATTTTCATATTGTATCTTCAATAAAGATAGAATCCCAATTATATGAAATAATATTGAAAAAATTGAACTTAAAAGACCAATACCAACCACCTCTCGCATGGGAAGAGAAGACATGGTATTTTGGCACATAAAGCGTCGATATAGCTATGGTATAACTTAAGGGTGAACAAAACATGGATATATTCTCACCTAGATGTGACCCACACCGCGATCGGTTATGTGCGTTGTCAAAAACGTACGATATTAACGCCATTCCTTCAGCATGCACAAAATTCCTTCTCATGGGCGAACAGTAAATGAATTAGCTCAATTTTGTCCAATCTCTTGCTAAACGAATGATCAGAGGGCTACACTTATAACTCAACGAAGTCAATAGAGGGAACATAAATTACATTTCTGAACGATTTTGTGAATTTTTATCTTCAACAGATTCATATTGTTGGTAATGTAAAAGACAATTATATTTATGGCGTCACTGATATAATTGCAGTATGTGTCATTAAACAATATAAATTTTATCTGAGACAAACCAATTATGGATTTATTACTTGTTATAAACCATACTTATGAAAAATTTTTCAAGTGGTAACGATAGTCACGTGTTTGTGAAAGGCGACGAAGAGGATATATACCTTATGCCCAGCAATGAAGAAATATATATTTTCTTTTCTAAAAAGATTAAAGGCATTTCTCTTCGTTTCCCCGATTCGTTTAGGTAAGTTTAAAACAGCAAAAAATTAAATACATTTCTCTTAAATATATTATTTTTATATTCGTGAGCAGCGCTCTAGACAAACTTGTTATCTATATGGACCCAGAAGCGTTCAACTTACTGCACAAAAATTTCCCAGACAACGTGAAATTCAAATAATTCTTCGGTCCTTTTAATAATAAGGAATTTAGAGGAAAACTCATTTTCTCCCATTAAAATCTTATCTCTCTCGCACGATAATTTGCCATTATGAAATAGAAAATTTCATCTCCTGGTCTCCCCACCCATCACAAGCTGATGTAATCGTCGGGGCTAACCAGGATATATAGCCCCCTCACCTGGCAACAAACTCCAGAACACTGCGAGCCACTTTCTCCAACGTCTGAAAACTTACCTCCAGGATCGTGGGACCCACATTACCGGTACTGAGAAGGTAACGACAAGCCGATTGGTCAGATGGGACCTCCCGTATCGGAAAAATCCGAAGCCGAAGTGGTGTGTTGCGTGAGCTCTACCACCAGGATCATCTTCTCCTTCCTTACGGGTGAGAAAAACAGAAGTAGGAAATGACCCAGAAGATTGGGCCCTACCTTCTGGTAAAAGAACAGATCTTGAACACTGTGTTTTTAACGAGGTACCTTCCTCACCCATTGGTCGCTTCATAAGACCAGCTGAGTTGCTGCGGGTTAATTTTAACCCTCTACCCGTAGGGGAAGGCTAAAATAGAGAATTTAGAGTTTCATAATTACACAATATAAATCTGTGAAATTATTTAATGAAACAGGGCATAAGGGATCACTGCAATTCAAATTTGCAAATATACATATATACAATATACACCGATATACATTTGATGGTACAAACAAGTATGTCCAACATTTTGAAATAATAAATTTTTATGCAATTTGTTCATGGAAGGAATGGATCATAAATATATGCAATTCTCGCATTTCTTATTTATTGCAACTGTTTCCATAGTTCGAACAGCCGATGGAAAATGGTTAAATTCTAGAATTTTATGTTATGCTGGTATTATTCGATATAAGCGTAAAATTTCTTATTTTTACTGCCTACTTATGGAATTATGTCAAGCCGGTAAACAATCAAACAACAGTTTAATTTTCACAATTTGTTAGATTTTTTATGGACATGTTACAGGTAATCTGTAAAATACGAGAATTATTAAATATTGCTGTAATTGAGTATTTAGATCCATCGCATATTAAAATCATTCACAACAATCAATCTAAACGTTTTCAATCAATTCATATTTGTCGAGATCATTATATAAAGATAATAATAAATTGGGTTTATTTTTGAAATAAAGTTATTTTATTTCTATTATATAAAATGAATTTTGTAAACCTATAAGTTATCAATGTTTTGTGTGCTTTTCTAGCAGTATACCGAAGATATACTCGTATATTGTCAAGCTTGGGTCACACAGTGTCACGCTTGGATCACACACGTGTGTACGATTTCCCCATTAGTCGGTTCACCGTGGAAAACAGGCATCTGCTAGGCCTAAGTAACAGTAAATATTACCCAATCGTATCCATCAGCGGAATTCCAATTATCACCTAGCCTTATCAAAACATCAGGATTACACATATTTCGTAAAGCTTAATCCAATGTCAAGGTTACTCTCACATACCACAAAACCGACACATGGGAATAACGAAAACCTATATAAGCTCCAGTAAGAGAAACTCAGGACAGTCTCTTATCTAGTGTCTAAGAGATATTATTCAGTCTGATTTAACAAGTGTACTATTGTAAAGTGTCGATCATGAGTTTGGTGAACATAATCTAGTAAGTACTAAATACCGCAATAAAATATAAAACTGAACATATAATATGTAAACTTGTATAATTATTTAAACAATCGTTCTTATCCTCGTGTGCTTGACTCCTGGTATGATCCAAACCCTACAGAAGTTACAGTCTTGGACGGTAGTAATGATAATAAAGTAGAATCAAGTAAAGTAACGTCATAGCCAGCCTCCAGCCGTGGCAATGTGAATATTTCTTTAACTAGAACTATTAAAAGGAGTAACGATGATGAACATGTCGACCAAGCCGATGATGACTTAGATTATAATGATTACATATTGGAAGAATCAACAACTTTATATTGTCAATAGTAAACTTCCCACTGCCACATCAAAAGTGAAGTGAGTACTAGTGAGTTATGTATTTATGGCAGAAACATTGGCCATAATTGGTACTGACTTCAGCGTTCTTATTGGTTTAAACTTAAACGAAAATTAGAACACGGCATTTTCTACTGATCTTGAGAAAAATATAGTAGTACTTATTAATATTTTATGAATTGCGGCAGTATACATGTCAACTATAACCGGAATCCTTAATAAACGAAATAACTATAAACATCACCGTTCTGGACAAAAGTAAGGAACTGGCTACTGTTTCCCTAACTAATGAACTAATCACTAGAATAGATATTTTCCATGTAAGCAAGCATTACAAGAGACATCACAAAACGAGATCATGAAGCCTTTAATAAGTTACAAATAACTATCACAAGACATTCTATCAAGTCAAAAATTCCTTCAGCTTCTGATATAACACTACCTAGACTACCAATGGTATGCCCATTCAACACTCTTGTAGATAAAGAAGAATCGTTTTCAGTAACAAGCAATAAAATATGAATTCCCAGCTCACAGTTCTGTTTTTCTAACTACATTTCTTCTTTGCTTGATTGTAATTGTTTAAAAGAATCAGTAGTAGTGTGTATTCTTCATACACAATGTATACCAATGCCATCTATCATACAAAATTCAGAAGCCTAGCCCAGGTAAGGATAATGTTAGTCAACAATTAAATAAACACCACTCCAATTTATTCAGAGATGCAACAAAGTATTCAGTCTTGGCTAGTAACAATACACTAGTCGCTTCATCAGCAGTAATAAATTGTATTGAAAAGGTGAGAAATGGGGTCAAATAATTTCACCTTATTTCACACATGGACAAGGGTTTTCTTTTATGTTGAAGAACTTTCATTAGACAATATACCTTGAATATAATTAAAATGTCATACAGTGACACTATTTAGAAATATGAAATAGTATAATATCCTTTTATTAAATACTATTCTTTATACTTTAAATATAACTAAAATAAAACAATTGGCGAGAAACACTAAATAAATGTGAATACTGTTAATCAAAAATTTACATATAAACTATGCAAAATATTTGCTGTAATTAAATTAATTCAGTGTGAAAACTGTGATATTGTTCCCCATAAAAGATGTTCAAAGAAGAAAGGCCTTATTATTAAAGAATCGCAACATGATGTTGCAACGATGATGACTGCTTTGATACCCAATGCTCAATTCGAACTCTTCAATAAGTGCAACAAGAGAATTCCGGAATGAAATTGAAAAATTAAAACAGATTATTAAAGAAAAAGTCTCAAGCGTTAGTAACATGTGTGTCAAGATTGTAGATATATCAACAGTAATAGCATTGTTGCAAATTCAATTATAAAATATACAAATAGAGTCACCTATTTTTAATAATGACATCAGATTGCAGTAAACATGTAATTTCATAATATTTCTCAAGTTACTGGCAGATACAATAAAAGTTCCGAAATCAATCCGAAAATGTTATCCTTTGAATCGCGAGACGCAAAACAAGAGCGCTAGATTTCACTGACAACGCATTCAACTAGTGTTGTGGACTCATGACAGAAACAAAAGTGAAACTATTAGTGATGAACGAGAGGGCACTCGAAAATACGGTAAATAGTTTTCAAGCAGGAATGCATTAAGAATTCAAACACTTACTGAATATGAGCAGTACATTTATAAAATACGACACCGAAGTGGAAGGTGCATTCACGGATTTTGTCGATAGGGTCCAGGGCGTAATTAGGATCTGGAGCCAGCTAACCGTTATAAAAGCTGGCAGAATTGTAAGAGACGACTAGGACGCCATCGCATCATTCCCGAGACACTTTATGCATACGTATAGCAAATTACGCTTATAAAAATAAATACTCATATATTTGTTAATTTACAAAGTTTGAAATGCGTATACCAAATTACGCTTACAAAAATAAATACACATATATTTGCTAATTTAAAACGAAATACTTGTTCACTGTTTCACTTATTCGGTTTTGTCAACTGATATTGTTATTTAATTGACACAATTCATTTTAAAATATATTTTATATGAAATAATAGTTTTTATGTAAGTGTTTTTGGTTCACTTTCGTATCTTCCTAAGTCGCTTGGGAGGAGATTGCAAATTTAAACAGAAATATCATAAACAAAGAATACAGGATACTTTAAAATTAGGTACTCTTTTATTTTAATGAACTTTCGTAACAGTGGATTGTGACAAATATAATTATAATTACAAAAAATAAAGGAATCTTATATTCCTTTGATTGAATTTTTAAGAATGTGTAAAATAAGAGGTAATAATAAATTACGATATATGCACATTATATTTGAAACTTGCAAATTACCGTAGGATGTTCAACGTGGGTGAGCCGACTATATTTCACTCAAATAGATAGATTACAAATAAACAAGAAAACCTTATCATCGGTGTGTCGCTTGATATATTCTAGAAGTTCTTGTAGACAAAATTATTTACAGTATATTAGAAATATGATCCAATTTAAAGTATTTAATTTATTATATAAATTAATTTGAAAATCTATGAAAATACGACAATCTCGTATATAAATATATTTAATACCTTTTGAATTTACTTAATATTCAAGGCATACAATTTTTATTTATATATAAGTAATATCAAAATAAAAAATGATAGCTCTCATAGCATATCAAAGACTAGCGCGTTAATTTCTGAATTTCATACCTTGACATTTTTCTACGTAGTCTCTTTTCTTCAAAGATGTTCATGAAGCCTGCAATTCTTCATCAAGTTATCCATTGTTCCACAATATAAAATTGACTATTGATGTAAGTTTGAATATCGCAGTGTCCAGCTCAGTATGCACGTACGTCGTTTTCAACTAAAAAATAATGGAATTATTAAAAATCGTATAACAATTAATTTAATGAGAACTACCATTACATGACAAATATATATCTTCAGAATAAATTATTGAAATAATATTAACGTCTAGAGTATTTTCTGACGATTGAAAATCAACTTCACTACTCAAATTTAAAGCACGGTCTCCTAATCGAGTGTACAGTAATTCTACCTAAGATTAAGTACGAGAAATCATTTCATTTTACATAGATTTTGAAGAATTGGCAGTTTTATTTTAGAGTGACAAAACTGATTCTGTTAAAGTTCCAGATAAATTGTTCTCACAATGGTAATTATTTAAAACGGCTTCACCTAGCATTCGTTTATTAGCGAACATGTTATAGTACACGCGTTACAATTGAGTACAGAAAACTGAATTTAAACATTATTTAGTTGATAATCAAATATATTATGCAATCGCAATCATGTGTCGATTGACAACTACCACGTGATATATCCTAAAAATATATTCGAACCTGATCGTGTAACAAAGAGCTTGATATATAATGAATACATTGACTTACAATAATATATAATATCTTAAATTCAAAATCGCTCTACTTACGCATGAATTACGTAAAGTGAATAGAAATCGCGATAAGATTTTAATAAAACAGAATATAGAGTGAGATATGTTTTTGTGTTGTTTTTAAAAGTAGTAGTGGAAGTTAATATAGTATATTGTTTTTTAATTTCGTGGAAATAAAAGGTGAGAATATTCGGAAAGTAGGTATTCAAATATTAGAAACATTTTTGAACGAACTAAATATTTTTATTTTTAAGGGGTTTTTCTACGGTTAAAGCCGTAATATTATATCCTTTTTTAAAATCATTACTAGATGAGGAGGAATAAAGACAGAGTCATGATTTTCGGTGTACAAATTTATTTTATGTGAAATTTATGTATTATGTTATAACATTTTTAAAAAATACAATTTTGCGGTCGGGAAGATTGATTGATAAAGCGCGCTCGGCAGAATTTCTTCATCTGCACGGGATCACAACTTTAATCTTCAAAATAAAAACAAACATTTTTCTATTAGTGGGCAATATTATTGACGGTAATATGTTGAGTTTTGAACATAATATTTATTTTTACTACGTTTTTTTGGAGTTTTACGGTTTCAGCAATAAGGAAATCCCTTTAAGTAACCATATTTAAAAAATGACAAAATTGTCTTTAACTTATATACATATGAAGGTTCAAATATTCATTGAATTTGTTAGTGATGCTACTTGTGATTTTTAAGATTGTTGTGTCATTCTAGAAACTAAGGCACACCAGCAAGAAAGCGGTACTATGCAGCTACAGCTGTTAGAAAACATTTTTGTTAATTAGCACTTTGATAAGACAGTTATTTGTTATATTATATCTGTTCTTATTGATGGTCGATTTCGACCATGCGATTTGTGCGAAAATAGTTAAATTAGAGTGACATCTCTAACAAATTCAATGAATGTTTGAACCTTTGCTGTACTTTATTAACTATCACCAAAATTATACAAGAAGACATATATTCATATGTATATAAGTTAAAGACAATTTTGTCATTTTTAAATATGGTTACTTAAAGGGATTTCCTTATTGCTGAAACCGAAAAACTCCAAAAAAACGTAGTAAAAACAAATATTATGTTCAAAACTCAACATATTACCGTCAATAATATTTCCCACTAATAGAAAAATGTTTGTTTTTATTTTGCATATGAGAGTGTGGACAATAGCTTCCCAGCCTGTGATTGGCGCCACCATAGTTTGTCTAAATGTTCAAACGAAATGCATTGCGTTATATGGAGCGCGCGGCTCATATTTTCTTATACTCTTTAAATCTAAAGGACCAGATAAGATAATAGCACCCCGTATTTTTTATGTTATTTCTGAATAAATTCTGCGTATTTTATTCCGTGACAGCATAGGTCTATCTATTATAGAAACATTTATACTAAATTCCAAACATTTCGCGGGCTAATATAACCATTTGTGCTGTATACTTGCAAGTATATTAGTGTTATACATTTCGCGAATCTCTAAAAATAAACACTGTTTATTATGCTTATTGCATTTACTAATTCAAACTGTGTATTTTAAATTTATGTTTATACCGTAATATTTGAAGTAAAAACAGTATTTCAGTGCGTATTGCTCCCAATTATTTTAAAGGGTTACAATTTCATACTAAAAGCCAAGAAATTAAAACAAAAATACATAGGTATAATCAAATTGCTTATTAAAATAAATATTCAGACAATCCTCCAATGCACGAAACAATAGTATTCTCGGAAATTATAGAAGCTACAAGGTCGAATAAATGGGCAGTGTTGTGCAGCGTTTAATGCTTATTTATATTAAGTTGAGTAACATTTAAAATTTCAAACAGTTTGAATGTTATCAATAAAAGAAAACTGAAAATCGTGATTTTTAAAATCTCAAATAAGTGCTCAATTATAGAAGATAAAAAAAATATTTTCTATAAAAGCTGCATTATGTTACATGTTGATTTTTAAATTATTAACTGAATAAAATTCAAGATATTCATATTATCATCCTCATTTTAAATGGGTATCATCTTGGATTTTCACGTGGTTGAAATGCTTTTTTGTACAACGATGCATTGCAATATATGTTTATATTAAAGCTATTAAAGATGTTGATTAATTTCAGTTTAAATCAAATCAAGGATATATATATATATATATATATATATATATATATATATATATATATATATATATATATATATATAAATTTAATGTAGTAATTTATAATATATCTAATTGTAAGTGGTAATTCATACAAGAAAATTAAAATAAAAGAAAAATAAAAAAAACGCGACCGTTCAAGAATCGAGAGTCGCTTATATATTCTATAGTATTACAACAGTAAACGTAATATCCATGATAAACCTTTTTTTTCTATCTGTACTGACACAGGGCTCATCGATCCCAATTATTCTAATACTTCAGAAATAACTATTTATCTATTTTTATACAATGTTTATCTTTAAACTATTAAATTAAATGGTACAGATACTAAAACATAATCGATTCATTTGATATACGCTTAAATATTAAGCCATATAAAATACTGTAACAAAAACTCACTGTGTGTTGTGGTTTCGAAACTCGACTATGTTATCGACATCGGAAGAGGTATATATGCTCCTTTTCATCTGCGTGTTTTCTTTCTATTATAAGTCTCAATTTGTGAACTTTTCCATGTGTATCGCCTTCCTTTGGAATAGTGCAAATTCTCCTTGTTTCGCTGTTTATATATTTGCATCTTAAAACGCACTATATAGGAAACTTCTTTTACTACAATATATAAATTGTCCAAAATTCTGCAACAAAAAATTTATATTATAAATAATCACTTAAATATATTATAAATCAAGCTAAATAAATAACAATTCACCCAACTAAATAACAATCTACTAAAACAAAAATAATCATCAGCATGGAAAATGAATTAAGTACAAATACAAAATGGACATGATGTTGCCTATAAGAACAAAATAGTATGGCTACTATTGTAAAGAATTACTAGTACATACTAACAATCTTATTTCATCCCTACGCATAAAAGAGCTTTTAGTATTAATCAGTAATTTCTACATTAACGTATTCTGCACGCAACGATGCAAAATGTACTAGGCGTTGCCCATAGAAGCAAAATGGAGTAGCATCCATTGCAAACACCTAATATTTACAGTTAATTTTTAAATAATTTTACCACATTCCCATCCTCAATTTGCTCGCCATATCTAAATGCAACAGTTTTATTTTGTTGACATGTTCTCACGTAATATTTAATAACAAATACAAAAAGATATTATAGCCAGATTTATAAATGTGACCATAATATTTATTTCTAGGTAGCATAGCATACCTATATTCTAATTGCACTCACCGTAGATATTAAACTATGATTTATAAAAACATTTTTTATTATAACAGCGGAGGACACTTTTCTGCAGGTGTTTACAGCAACACTCGCAAGGCAACAAGTGTTTAGAAAATAGCAAGCAGCGCTAAAGATCTGCGCGTTACCGAATAAGGGATGTACAAAGTTATGTGCCGTGAAATTGAAACAATTGAGTTGTGACAGCGAGAGAGATGCAATGCTTCCCCTTCTCCAAATTCAAAACCGGGGTATAGCAATATGAGATATTAGCATTGTGTAAATGGCCGAAAAATGAAGTAATTGTGGTATGAGCTGAATTTCAGAGGTATAGCGGAAGAATTTTGCAAAACGTTGCATTGCCACCACACATGCCCAGGATGTATTTATGATATAGAATTACTTTTGGTTTTGTTAAGGGTCGAAATAAAAAGTTATTTACAAATGAAAATTCAAATAAATTACACTTCAGTTCAGACTAGCTGCTGTGAGCGCTGGTGGTGGTAATATCTCTAAGCTCAACCTGTCAAATCTGTTAGATATTATAACTTTTACTCAACGTAATGGACCGATAGCAACAAGGGATATTGTTTAATATTAAATCAAACAATACGGGACAAGAACAAAACAAAATTAATGAAATAAGAGATAAATTTTGAAACATAATCAAATTACAGAAAGTGACACATTGAGTTTCGGGATATAACCACCACATGCGCTCGCTGTAGAACACAAGTAAAAACTATTTGAATTTTCATTTGTAAATAACTTTTTATTTCGACGCTTAATAAAACCAAAAGTAATCTATATCATAAACACATCCTTGGCATGTGTAGTGGCAATGCAACGTTTTGCAAAATTCTTCCGCTTTACCCTCTAAATTCAGCTCGTACCACAATTACTTCACTTTTCGGCCATTTACGCAATGCTAATATCTCATATTACTATACCCCGGTTTTGAAAAGTGGAGTGGGAAGCTAAAATATTCTCTTTTCAATTTCGCATCTCTATTCGAAAAAGTAATGCTATTCTGAGTGTCTGAATTTTATTTTGTACACATGACTTTACGTCATGATTTCATAGCCCTACTGAATCTCACTACCTAACAAGGTAGTGAGATAAGAAAAGTTATTACCTTTGTTATTAGTGAATATTTTGACGGTAAGCCGTGTCGTTTGTTTTTCCTCTATTTTATTCTGTATTAATAAATTCACTTGATTTTTCCAAAGATTATCCTAAAGAGTCGTCTATTAATTTTATTTGTTTTCGTTTAGTTCAAAATATAAAAATAAATCTAGAATAATTCATTTGGTCAAGCCTAAGGAAGAAGTGATGTATAATCAACAACTGAAATATTATTGTCAAGAATAAGGAAATTTCATTAAAAATACCGACATCGACAGTGCAAACAGCTCATCGGTTCTGGTTACCCAAATTATTAAAAATATAAGAATGGTTGCTTTATAATATTTTTTTATTTTTATTGTTTTGTATCTGAATGGCTCATTTTCAAAAAATGGAATTGTTTTCAAAATCTAAATAGTGCGTAGATTACGAAAATAATATCCGTTACAAAATGAGCCATTCAGAAGTTTTGCAAATTGGGAAAATGTACTAAGTGACGCATACTCCTATTTCTGTTCCAATGAATTTTATAACGAATACTCTATCAATTGCTGAGTATTATATCATTTATGAAACCCTGAAAATGTTCGATTATAGAAACATAACCTTCTTGCAAATCAACGGTTAGCTTTATAGGAAAATTAATAGAAATCGTCAAGATGGTAAATGTTGGTTACGCCCACTCGCCATCTGACATTTGTGGAATTCGTGGATGGCGTTAGAACAAAACCCCAGTAATTTATTCTCAGGAATATGCTCAATTATACAACTAATAACGCATTTAAACAAAACCCAAAATACATAAAACATTGCATTTTATTGTTTCTAAATTAATTTTCATAATATTCCACAGAATTATTATAGTTTACATAATGCAAATGTGTAGACAAATTAAAACCTCAGCCGTCTGTCATGTGGAACACCTTCTTTTGAATGAGACTTTTGGAGGATCTGCCAAACAACTAGGGTAAAACGACCAGTTTTGGCACAGTTAAGAAAATTCTCTACTCTTTTGAGGATTAAAAAAAATATGGATAATATATTTATATAATAATTGAAAATTTTTAAAGTTTAAGTGTTTTATAAAGTAAAATAAAAAAATTAAATTGTTTATTGATGTTTTAGGTAATTTTGTTCACAATTTATAATTCGATGTTAAAATGCCAGTTTTGGCACGGTGGTTGCCTTTAAGAGAACAGTCCTTTCTAGTAGTAGCACGGCAAATATAGTTATAAATTTATATATTTTAGCTTGGATTTCCTAAAATTTAGGTATATATTTATAAAAAAACACTTGCAGTAGCTTTATTTTATACATTTTTAAATTATAGAGGTAGGTACTATACCTATCTAAAGCTAAATTTAATATTTATAAAGTTCTAAATTATAAATGTATACAACAATATTACTATTCTTTATCTATAATGCAAATGATATTTTAATTAAATAATAATTTTTAATCGAAATATTAAAATTACTTATAAATAGGTATATTACATCAAAATTTTTAATACTTTTCTTGCATTAAAATTTTGTGAACAATGAAAAATTGAGATCTTTTCTAGTTTTATTTTTTTAGATAAGAATACTTTTCATCTTGTAATTTCAGATAAAAGTATTTTTTCAAGTGTACCGGGTGGGGCAAAACAACCTCCCTAGTTTTGCAAGTGAATTAAAGAAAAAGGAGTCGAGATACAAAAAATTTATTTCAATAAAATAAAGTAGTTACATGGCCAGTTTTATCTTATGTAGTTTTAAAAATCATATCGGCCTTCATTGTCTACACGGTGGTGCAAGCGACTTTGGAAGTTTTGCATAACCCTTTCAAGCATTTCTTCAGGTATACGGCGAATTTCCGTGCGGATTGTCTCCTCTCAGGGAGACAAAGCACGAGGGGAACATTTCCTTCAAAACCAGCATTGATGCCCGCGCTGTGTGGGCTGTGGCTTCCCCCCCGTCCTGCTGAAACCAGACATTCTCGAGACCAAGTTCTTTAAGAGCAGGGGCAAAAAAATTCTGGAGCATGTTCATATAGCGCCCAGAATTGACGGTAACTGCCCGATTTCTTTCCTGTAGTAAAAGTAAGGCCCGATAATCCCTATTCGGGAAACTGTGCACCAAACTGTGACACGATCACTATGCAGAGGCTTCTCGTGGATCACCCTCAGATTGTTTTCGCACCAATATCGAAAATTTTGTTTATTTACACCGCCAGAAAGATGGAAATGTGCTGGGCGGTGATTATAGACTCCTTTTCGCGTATGTATGCTTCCACGGCAAAAGCGCGCTGCTCGTTCGTCCACATTGTGTTTACGACTGAATCCTTTTGTAACACATACACACGGCATTTCTTTCTGCCGCCATTCACGCCATTCCTACCCTGTTACGACCTCTGCTAGCTTCACAATTCTCTGTTGAAACTAGGGAGGTTGTTTTGCCCCACCTGTATAAGAGGTTTTGGTTCTAATTCTTGATTTTTCACATTTCTTTTTACCCTTTTTATTAACGGTGTCATTGTTTTTACCAGTTTTCACTAAAATAAAAATAATTTATTCAAACGAATACAAAAATAAATTAAATAGGTCATGTTTTAGATTTTTATTTTTTATGAGATAAACAATAAAATTTCAGTGTACGTATAATGTAAATAATAACTGATACATACCTTTTAAAGAATTATTTATCTGTAGTTAAAATTTGTTCTTGTTATAAGAAATATGTAAAAACATTAATATTCTAACCTCACTTGCTTACTGTCAGAGAGTCTCTGTTTACTATTTTATTTATAGCAGCGGCCGCTCAATAGAAAAGTGCTGTAAGCATAAAGTGTTTTTTTATTGGTGGCTCTTCCAAATTTCATACCAATTAAAGAACACGTGTTTTTAATATTAAAAAATAAAAAAAAGTCAATATTCAACATTTGAAATGTTTCGATGAACTATTCATTTAGTTTATTTAACCAGGTACATATTAAAAAAATACGTTTTTCTAGTAAATATGATTGTAATTGCTTAAGCTATGGTAACCGTAAACTAACTAGAAATGGCTGTGAAAAGTACAATTTTGATATCGCTAAACAATATTCGTTTTTTTTTTTAATTAATAATTTTAAAATGGACGTTCTAAAGGTTTTTTCTTGTTTAAAACTATATATAAATATTTAAATCGTTGTTATACCTACGCATTTGCACAGTTTTAAACGTATAAAACCAAGTTTTTGATACCTGTGCCATTACTAGCGATGTGCCAAAACTGGTCGTTTTACCCTATGGTATTGGGTTTTGGGATCTAATTAATAAATAACAATACAAGTTTTATAGTAAATCGGGCTCTTTATTATATCTACGGTCTCGGAAAGTTTATAACTACGCTTTACCATTACAGCATCATATACGAGACTGCCCAAAGAGGTTCGTCGTCAGATCTTAAAATTATAATACCCTACAATATTCTGATTTAAAATTAAAGTTATTGATATCGGAAAGAATATCAAATTTTGATTGTCTTTCTTTCTTAAATTTTTTAGTTTTAGATAACAATGATCGTTTATTTTTATTTAAAAGCTGAACACGTTTTAATTTTTTACGTAGCAGAAAATATTTTTTTTCGGCAAGCTAAATCTGGGGAACACTTGCTGTGCAGCTTAACTGATTGTTGGCTGACTTTCCGGTGTTGAAGGCAAATTAATTTCATCTGAATATAAATTACTATATTTGAGTTTAGGAGACACTACTTTAAATTTTGATGGTGATAATGGGATTAAATTAGAATTTATCTCTAATACTTGTACCGGTACAGCATTGACACACAATTTATTTCGCAAAGTATTAACAAATGAATCGGAATTGAAATGATCCGCACAAATCAGTTGAAGCTTAGCAAAAGGCATATCGATAAGTAATGAATTTCCTGAAATTAAATAATTGTATAATTAAATTATTTGAAACTTGTAATTATTTAACGAAATAGTATTGCATTACTATTAGTATAGAAAACTTATTACCACTTCTTGCGACCCATAATTCACACTTTATTTTAACTTTGACTGCAAATTTAAAGAAAGATAATTTGGGATGGTCCATACGCGATTTATTACAATTAAAATAAACACACTTCTGACCAGACATCTTATATTAATTTTAAATAAATTTGGAATTGATATAAATATAACAAAAAAATCACCCGCTAAATATACATGCAATTGTATACAAATGAAACAATCCGTAAAAATTCACGAACTATTCAATATAAGATCAGATTTCTTATCGAAATAAAACGGAAGCTGTCGAACATGTATGGTTTTAGCTTCAGGGGTATAGCGTTTGCCATCTCTAGTCCGGCAATGGTATTAACAGCAGCCCCCTCGGGTGCGGCAATGGTACTACAATATTAAGCGCTGCATAGCTTATGCATACGTCTGTGTATATTTGTCTGTGCTATGGTGCTGCGACAGGGAAAATTTTTAAAAATTATCAGCAATGTCTTACACAGAACTCTAATACGCATTTTATTTAGATCACATATTTTTATTATTTTTCTAATTTATAATGTTTTACTAACCATCGAAACACTTTTTCCCTAAATATATTGCTCATAATAATTATTAAAGTAATAATTAAGAAAAAAAAAATTAAATTCCAAATTATTCGAGTATACTGTTTTGTTTGTTAAGCAATTGACAGGCGCTGATGATACGATGAATGTAAAGATAAATATAATAAGAAGAAATATAAATAGCCATTATTTTGAAACTAGTAGTCATTTTGAAAAACATTTTCAAATAAAAGTCATGAGAAATATTAATATCTTTGATTTTTATCTTTACAATTAAGGGTCTAGAAACAATAATGGGACATTTCAACATTTACCGACCTCGTTGCGCGATTATTATTAAATACTCGTAATTCTGGCAATTATCAATATTTTGATCTGTAACTGTTCCAAAATCTTCCTTATACATCAAGGAACAACTCTCCTTTTAAAAATATTTTTGAAAAGCATCGGCCAGTAATGCGACAATACACAAAAGAACCTTTACCCTCCAAGAGAATGTAAGTTTTTAAAGATATTTTATAAGGGTTTTTCTTGGTCAATTTTGCGAAGGGTATATTTTGCGTGATATCTAGGAAGTGACCGATGCAACAAAAAGCTATATAGTTTATATTATGGAGAGAGGGTAAGTACCCTTTTTACATAAATACAAGTAGCGCCGAGAAACGCTCTCGATCGTTTCCAACTTTTAGCCTGTACGCACTAGTTGTGATTTGTTTCATTTATACGTTAGATTCAGTGTTCCTCATATAAAATGGGAAAATTTAAAGGTAAATCATCTGCAGGGTCATGCACCGAACTTTCTTATACGCATTTGGGTTAAACTACATCGTAGTTTCATTAATTTTCTAATTTATAATTTTTACTTTCTTATACGCAGTATAAGTAAGTATTGTAATCATGAAAAATTTTGACCTCGAGATTTTAACGGAAATATACGTTTTGACCTTCCCTGAATCGATTCCAACTAATTTTGGAATGACGTCTTATGTGTGTGAGTGTATGTGTGTGTGTGTATGTGAGCGCTCTACAGCCCAAATGGCTAAAGGGAAAATTATGAAATTTTAAACTTAAGATTTGTATGTTCCTGGCACGAAAACTTCCTATTTTTGAAAACCGTATTCCAACCAGAAGTGCATGTTTACTCTAGTCATTTTTTGCAGTTTCTGCAATTACTCAAAAACGGTTGCAGTTACAGAAAAATTGTTACAATGAAAATTATAGATATTAGCATTTTGTACAACTTTTATTTGAAACTTTTTTCTTAAACGGTTCCGGAAACAAGAAAATGGCTCTTGAAATTTCTTCATATTACATTTAATTTTACATAAATCGTATCATCTACGCCTGTCAATTGTTTATCAATACATCTGCAGTGTCATGCACCGAACTTTCTTATACGCATTGGGTTAAACCACATCGTAGTTACATTATTTTTCAAATTTATAATATTTGTTCTAACCTTTAGATCGCGTTAACACTAAATATATACCTTAGAATATATAATAAATGTCAAACTTCAAATTATTTAAGTCTATTTTGTTAAACAATTGACAGGCGCAGATACGATTTATGTAACAATATATATAATTAGCAGAAATTTATTTTGAAACCAGTACTTTTTTGGAAAAAAGATTCAAACAAAAGTTGTGCTAAATATAAATATCATTAATTTTTGTTTACAAAAATTTTCTGTAACTGTAACCAATTTTGAGTAATTGCAGAAACTGCAAAAAATTACTAGAGTAAACATGCACTTCCGGTCGGAATATTGTTTTCAAAAATAGAAGGTTTTCGTGCCAGGCACATACAAATCTTAAGTATAAAATTTCATAATTTTCCCTTTAGCCGTTTGGGCTGTAGAGCGCTCACATACACACACACACACACACGCGCAGACACACACACACACACAGACGGACGTCATTCCAAAAATAGTTGGAATCGATTCAGGGAAGGTCAAAACGTATATTTCCGTTAAAATCTCGAGTTCGAAATTTTTCATGATTACAATACTTACTTATACTGCATATAAGAAAGTAAAAAAACAAAATAGACTTAAATAGTTTGAAGTTTGACATTTTATATTTATTCAAAGAGATATACTTAGCGCAAAAGTGTTCCAAAGGTCAGAACAAATATTATAAATTAGAAACATCTGCAGTGTCATGCACTGAACTTTCTTATACGCATATGGGTTAAACCACATCGTAGTTTCATTATTTTTCTAATTTACAATATTTGCTCTGACCTTTGGAACACTTTTGCGCTAAATATATATCTTTGAATAAACATAAAATGTCAAACACACACACACACACACACACACAAACACACACACACTCACACACACACATACACATACAGACAGATGTCATTCCAAAAATAGTTGGAATCGATTCGGGGATGGTCAAATCGTATATATCCGTTAAAATCACGAGATCTAAATACATATTTCATGCTTACAATACTTACTTATACTGCGTATAAGAAAGTAAAAACTAACGTGTACGAATACTCTCGAACGGAGGAGGTCGCTTTGGCGAGACTCCGGATAGGGCACACCTGGTTGACGCATGGCCATCTTCTGCGCCGTGAGGAGGCTCCGATATGCGAAACGTGTGACAGTGGTGCACGTTTTGTTGAGTGCTTCCAGTTTACCGAGCAGCGAAACAGGGCGGGTCTGTCACTTGACTTGGCGGTGGCCCTAAATGACCATTCGCCACTCATTGTCAGAGTCGTCCTGTTCCTCAGGAATACAGGTCTATTTGCCTTTATTTAAAGGTGCTAGTTTTGTCTTTTATTTTATTTATACACGCATTTTTTTTTTTTAGCATTCAATAATAGTTTACATTATCTTTTATTTTTTAAATTTTAAGTATGTACATTTTATTCATTTATATATACATTTTTGATCCTCTTTATTAATATTTTACATTTAATAGATTTTATGCTTACAATTTTATTTTTACACAACATATATTTTAAATGTAAGTTTAATTCATTCTATAGTTTATGGCATGAATAGCCCAAGACCTACCTACCAAATGCGTATAAGAAAGTTCGGTGCATGGAACTGCAGATGTTTTTGTTTCAGCATCTGTTATTTTATAGACTCTCGCCGAATGGCACGAATAACAAAAACATGGGGACACCCCCTAATAAATTAAATGAAATTTTAAATAAACCAATGTCATTTACCAAATATCTGTGCAATATAAGAAGTAAAAGCAAAGAGACTAGTTAAACTGAAAGAAAATTTATTATTTCATTGCATAATTAGTGCATTTCATTATGAAAGATTTGGAGTATCATGCATAGGCCGCATTACACAGTTTAAAATAGAATTAATAGTTTTCGTGAATCTAAAACATCAAAAAATAAAGACAGAAGTAGCCCGGTCACCAGAGTCAGTTGCCTTAATCGGCGGAAAACTGTAAGGAAAATTAAAGAAATTCCAAAAATTATTGCACCAAAATTTACTGAAGAACTGTAAATTACCACTGAAATATATTTGTGTCCATGCACTATCCGAAATGTACTACGATATACTGGGTATCATGTCCGATCTGCTCGAAGAAAATATTGAGATTACGAAGTTAATTGAAAGAAGCAATTGACGTTTGTTGAAGACTTCATAAATGGAAAATTTAGCTTTGGAATAAAGTTATATATCCTGATGACTCAAAATACAATAATTTTGGTTCGGATGGTAGCGGCACTTAGGGAGAAAAACACATGTACTTTTATGGGGATGCATGAGTTTTGCGTTTGTTAAAGATTTCATAAAATGACAATCAAGCTCTAGAATAAAGTTATATATCCTTATGACTCAAAATACAATAATTTTGGTTCGGATGGTAGGGGCTGTTAGGGAGAAAAACACAAACACAATTTGACAAAATAAGCTTACTTCGGTTCGTAAAACACGGTGGCGGATATGTACTTGTCTGGGGATATATGAGTGTTGCTGGTATTAGAAAACTACACTCAATTGATGGGATTATGGAGAAAAAGGGAGCCATATTCATGCAAGACAATAATCCAAAACATAGCGCTTGGTACTCCAGATTGTGTATCCTGTTTAATACACCAAGTTATCGAAAATGCCTTCCGAATCATCAGACATTAATATAAATGCGCATTTATGGACTTGAGATGAAAAAAAATAAGATAAACGCTAATTTCTAATAAAAACTATTTGAAAATTGAGCATCATGAAGAATGGGGTAGCACTTCAATATTTCTTACGGTATATTTGGTAAATTTAATACCAAAAAGACTCCTAACTATTATTAGAGCCAATAGATATCCAAAAAAATATAGGTTATTTGTGTATAATTGAAAATATTACAACAAATTGTTACATGTACGAATACTTTTTGCGCGTTAATTTGGATAGTGAAATTGGTTTGTAATTTTTATTTCCACATTAATATTATGTTTGATGAATCGTTTTGGTAAATTAAATAAACATATTACTCCATACAACTCCACATATTTTTATTTTTGATCTATCTTCTATAGTTTTTCTTTAAATGTAGTTTTATTATGAAAACTTGACCTGTATGAATACTTTTTCAGCTCACTGTATATTTGACTACATTATGAATTTTTATCATTAATAAATATGTGAAGTAGGGGCGCTAGTAATGTTTAACCTATGAAGGTTTTTAGAAGCAGCACTACTCGGGCGAAAAGGTTGAGCAGCCACTAATTGACCTGGGACAAAAGCGATTATAAATCTGCAATATATATGCTCTATATCTACGATGTTCGATAGAAAACTGTCTATTTATTGCGATAGTGAAAGATTCATGTCTATTGATCGGCTTGTACTATATTACGTACGGTATTATTACTCTTCACCACAAAAATTTTAAAAAAACCGGAGGGGCAGTTTTGGGCAGCTAATTTTACTTTCTTATACGCAGTATAATTAAGTATTGTAATCATGAAAAATTGCGATTTCGAGATTTCAACGGAAATATACGTTTTGACCTTCCCTGAATCGATTCCAACTATTTATGGAATGACGTCCGTGTGTGTGTGTGTGTGTGTGTGTGTGTGTGTGTGTGTGTGTGTGTGTGTCTGTGTATGATCTCTACAGCCTAAACGGTTGAAGCTAAAATTATGAAACTTTAAACATAAGATTTGCATATGCCTGGGGTGTGCACCTCTTATTTTTGAAAAAAATATTCAAACCGGAAGTGCCTGTTTACTCTAGTCGTTTTTGGCAGTTTCTGCAATTACTCAAAAATGGTTACAGTTACAGAAAAATTTTATGAACAAAAATTAAAAGTATTCATATTTAACACAACTTTTGTTTGAATTTTTTTTCCAAAAAGTGTACTGGTTTCAAAATAAATTTCTGCCTTTTATATATATTTTTACATAAATCGTATCATCTGCGCCTGTCAAATGTTTAACAAAATAGACGTTAATAATTTGAAGTTTGACATTTAATATATATTCTAAGAAATATATTTAGTGTAAAAGTGATCTAAAGGTTAGAACAAATATTATAAATTAGAAAAATAATGAAACTACGAAATGGCTTAAACCATATGCGTATAAGAAAGTTCGGAACATGACAATGCAGCTAGTTTGTTAACTCAATTTACCAAAAGATTAAGCTATTATGTATATTAAGTTTTTTGTGGAACTCTGTGGAAGTTATAGCTTTATCTCTAATTATTCAAAAGCTTGTCATGTAGTTTAATATATATTTTAACAATATCTATGTATCAAATACCAACTTATGTGCTATTAATATGACATTAAAGACACATTTATATTTTACGTACTTTCAGTAGTATACTGCGTATAAGACAGTAAAAATAAATGAATAAATGTACTCTTTTTATATTTGCAAACAAAAGTTGTGCAAAATAGTAATATCTCTAATCTTTAATCTAATAATTTTACTGTCAGTGGAACCATTTTTGAGTTATTGCAGAAATCGCAAAAAATTACAGGCACTTCGGGTTTAAATATATTTTTCAAGAATAGGAGGTTTCTTGCCAGGTATATATGAATTTTAAGTTGAAAGATTCATTTACTCACAGAGTAAATTGGGAAGATATTGAATCCTGTTCGCCATAAGACTACATGCTGCCATTTCTACATGAAATGCTGTATAGTAACCTCGTGTAGAGAATTTCTAAATTGTGTACTTCATTAAACATGGAACCTGGCTAAATTTTCTATCTCATAAATTTCCATCGAGAAAATAAAATAGTGATTCTTACCCCAAAATAATATATATATATATATATATATATATATATATATATATATATATATATATATATATATGTATATAAACTCTGAGTTTACACTCAGATATGCGGCGGTAAATAAAACGGTACTAATTTGAGATTTAACTGAGGTGAGCTGAGATTTGTAGTAAAACGAACGCTACTTAAATTACATTCAACCGTTTAGGCGGTAGAATCCGTTTGCGCGCGCACACTCACAACCTCACAGACAAACGTCATTCCAAAAATAGTCAGAAACGATTCAGGGAAGGGCAAAAGGTGTATTTCTGTTAAAAACAACCCTATTGTGTTTGAGAAAATTTAATAAAGATTGTGCTGAAATAAATAACCTTTGCAGAACATTTTCCGAATTCATGGCTATTGAACATAACCTTAAACTAAAATTCTCACAGATATACCACAAATAACGCTATAAAATAAAAGTAGGAAAATTTATAAAACAGAAGAATTCTTATTTTTTATTAATTAATGTCACCAGAAACGATGCGCGGATTGCATTGCTGAACACGGTATTTTTGATGAAACTTCATTATTCCTGAGAATAATATTACAGTTGTTAATTATACATCGCTTCTTCCTTACATTTCACATAAAATAATAAAGAAAATAAATTGATAACGACCTTAAATCTGAATATTAAGTGGTTTAAAAAAGTACAATGCCATTATTATTAAATAAATATGTGTATACAATTTAATTTTTTTTTTATATCTTTAACTAAAAGAAAACACTTCTTAACCAAGCAAGAAAATAAAAATAAATTTAAAGAAGATTTTATAGAATAATCTTTGCAAAAAACAAATGAGGTTATTAATGCAAGGTGAAATAGTATTCCTGCCATTTTACCTAAAAAAAAAAGGAGTCAACCTCGGAATTAAACGGAATAAGCTGAAAATGTGTACAAACCCTTATTTCTGAATTCTAAATGTTGTCTCAAAAGTCTCATAAAGTCACGTATGAGCGTCCTTAGATATTCAAGGTCAAATGTAGCGAAAATCAGTTTTTGGAAATATCTCAAAAATGCTCAAATCGTATTTAGATTTAATATAATTTAATTTATTAATAAAAATTGTTTTCTTGATTTATTTCCTACTTAAAATACAATTCTCCTTAATGATATTATAATTAAATTGTATTTAAAATAATTCACTTAATTACATTATTATTTATATGAAAAAGGTAAGTATCATTAAATGACTATTTGATGTATTAGTAATATTGATGAATAAAATGTATTATATAGTTAATCAACTGATATTTAATGAATAATTAAGTTTAAAAACAGTACTATGAACTGGGATTCGCGATTGATCTTTGCGCTATGGCATGTATAGCTGAGCCGCTCCGCACTCATTGCGCTCTATCCTAAAAACGGTTAAGCATATAAAAACTTATTTAAGACAAAATTTGTAGAGAATCTTATACTCTACAACTTTTATAAGAACTATAAATACGATTTGAGCAAAGGGAGCGAGATATTTCCAAAAAACTGATTTTCGCGACCTTTGACCTTGAATATCTAAGGACGCTCACACGTGACCTTATAAGATTTTTGAGACAACATTTAGAATGCCAAAATAAATATTTATACAAATTTTCAGCTTATTCCGTTTCATTCCGAGGTGACATCCTAATTTGACTGGGCTATAGAGGAAAAACAAACGATACTCACAACCGTCAATTTATTTACCGTAATTTTACTACAGGGCCTCGATTCTAATTCAACAAGTCAAGTTGACTTGGGTTTTACTCTTGGAATACGACACGTAGCCGCCTAGTGGTCAAACGTAAAAGATCCAACATGACGTCATTACATTCCGAGTCTTGGCTTAACAAGTCTATACCGAAATTGGTCTTGAGCTGTTCAACTCGTATAGAGTTGTGACAGCGAGAGAGATGCAATGCTTCCCCTTCTCCAAATTCAAAACCGGGGTATAGCAATATGAGATATTAGCATTGTGTAAATGGCCGAAAAATGAAGTAATTGTGGTATGAGCTGAATTACAGAGGTATAGCGGAAGAATTTTGCAAAACGTTGCATTGCCATCACACATGCCAAGGATGTTTTTATGATATAGAATTACTTTTGGTTTTGTTAAGGGTCGAAATAAAAATTTATTTACAAATGAAAATTCAAATATTTTACACTTTAGTTCAAACTAGCTGCTGTGAGCGCTGGTGGTGGTAATATCTCTAAGCTCAACCTGTCAAATCTTAAAGATATTATAACTTTTACTCAACGTAATGGACCGATAGCAACAAGGGATATTGTTTAATATTAAATCAAACAATACGGGAGAAGAACAAAACAAAATTAATGATTAAGAGATAAATTTTGAAACATATTCAAATTACAGAAAGTGACACATTGAGCTTCGAGATATAACCACCACATGCGCTCGCGGTAGAACACAAGTAAAAAATATTTGAATTTTCATTTGTAAATAACTTTTTATTTCGACGCTTAACAAAACCAAAAGTAATTCTATATCATAAACACATCCTCGGCATGTGTGATGGCAATGCAACGTTTTGCAAAATTCTTCCGCTTTACCCTCTAAATTCTGCTCGTACCACAATTACTTCACTTTTCGGTCATTTACGCAATGCTAATATCTCATATTGCTATACCCCGGTTTTGACAAAGTGGAAGGGGAAGCTAAAATGTACTCTTTTCAATTTCGCATCTCTATTGGAATCTGTAGTTTGAGGTTAATTTTTATCTTGAAGTTTTTTTGACATTTCTAGGTCAAGTCCTTCAACACAAAAATTATCACTAAATAAAATAAAATAACTATTTCGAAGAGGTAACGTAAATATTCCTTATATTATATGTAAAAATCAAAGTCTGTAAGGTTTCGAATCTAATATATAATTATTCTTTATTTATTAATGTTTCATAGGTTTGGACAGTTGTTCAAAATTCCGTAGAAAAAAGCCTTCGCTAATGTGGAACGGATTGTGGTCCGTCGTTAGATATAATTTTATACGACTTTGATAGTCAGATACTTGAAATAAGTACCGAAAATTCTGTCTATGGATTAGATGGACCGACGAAGTTTCATTAGACAGAGAGGATGCTATAACAGCGGATCTACCGCTGATGAATATATCCGAAGCCGCACCATCTATGTCATTTGTTGATGCTGAGAAAATTAATGTATTTACAGAAAATATATATCAATAAAAGTTTTTATGAAACATAACAAAGTATACTTCAAGTAGAAATTATATTAATACTATTCAACAAATTCACGTTAAGGTACATGCTAAGTATACTTCATTTATTAGTTATGTCGTTTCAAATAGTAAAGGCTTAGAGTATTGAATATTTAATCAAAAATTATACATTAACAAACGATTTGTGTGTCCTGGAAATCCCACTACTAATTATATGTGTTCCTACGGTATTCCCTTATTTTGAATTCCCAGAACCCAAAAGTACCGTATAAATTTAGCGTTTCTACCCTAAACAAAATGTATAAATATAAGGGCGTTCTTGCATTCAAATAATTGCACTACTATCGGAGGTGACTTGGTGATCAATTGTACAATGTGAAATTACGATTAGTTTTATGCAAGTTTCCTATTTGGCAAGTAATAATTTTATATTTCTGATTTTATAACCTTCAATTAATTTCGCAATGTATTGTTGTGGTATAATATTCGCGGACAAATTCAAATTTTCATCATTTTTTTCATTTTCAAATTTAGCGCTATGAAACAAGTCAAGACCGCATACGTCATCAATAAGTTAAGATCTAGATATTGGAATGAATTAGAATCGAGGCCCAGGTGGTGAGATTCAGTGGAGCTATGAAATCCATGACGTCATGGCTTGTGTACAAAATAAAATTGTTTTGAATTGATTCAACTTCACGACGCAACACTTTGTACATCCCTTATCCTGTTACGCGCAGATCTCTAGCGCTGCTTCCATTTTAATAAACAATTGTTGCCTTGTGAGTGCTACTATAAACACCTGTGAAAAAGTATCTCCACTGTTATAGTAGAAATACGTTTTTATAAATCATAGTTTATTATCTAAGGTGAGTGCTATTAGAGTATAGGTACGCTATGCTGCCTAAAAATAACTATTATAGTCACATTTATAAATTATCTTGTATTTGCTATTACATCTTACTAGAATATGTAAACGAAATAAAATGATTGAATTTAGATTTGGCGAGCAAATTGAGGATGTGAATGGGGTAAAATTATTTATTAATTAAGTGTAAATATTAGGTGTTTGCAATGAAAGCTACTCCATTTTGTATCTATGGGCTACACCCAGTTCGCTTTGCTTTTGTACTAATTGCATCGTTGCGCCCAAGCACACCATATGTTTGTTTAGAAATTACCGATTAATAAAAAAAGCTTTTTTATCTGTAGTGATGAAATAAGATTGATAGTATGTACTGGCAATTCTTTACAATAAAAACTATGCTATATCATTTTATTTGTACTTATTTCATTTTCTATGCTGATGATACTACATTGTCTATGCTAATAATGGAAATCAATGAAACATTATGAACGAAATTTTTGTTGGTTTGTGATTGGACCTCCCTGAATTGTTTTTTGCACTACAGTGTGATTTCCATGTGTACATGGAAAACGATTTTTATATGGTTTCACTCATCTATTTCTATCGTTAGGTGCATGGCTTAAAGTCACGTATTTATTTCCAGATAGAAGTAATGCTCAATTTAACTATTTAAATAGTTCGAGATAATATAATCTACAACACATAATGGTTTAAATAAAATTTAAGGTTACACGTTATTGGCGAATTATTCGTGTTAATATGGGTTTCAATATTAAATATCATATCTGCAAGTTTCAATAACATCTCATGTAAATTTCAGTGGCGTTGATGTTAAATTAAGTCTATGATTTGTTGATATTTGCAACTTACTTAAAGATTTTATTTTCACCAATTTATTTCGCTTACAAAGGAATTCAGTGATAAATAAATATACTCTTTTCAAATTCGGTGCTGATTTAGAAGATTCATATTTTTGGCATTTCATGTTGTTTTAATGCAAATAAGGTAGAGTTTGGTTAAAGTATGCAAACGGTTTAAACTGTATTGCTCTTCCTTTTTTTTTTAAGAATTTCAATGAATTTTTATTTTTTTTGTGTTATTTATACCGTATTTAAGTGATTATTTAATAATATATATTATTTGTTGCAGAATTTTGGGCAATTTATATATTGTAGTTAAAGAAGGATCGACAATGGTGCATTTTAAGATGCAAGTACATTATCAACGGTATAAGGAGATATGTAACTATTTCAAAGGAAAATGGTACACTTGGAAAAGATCAAAAATCAAGAGTTACGTTAGAAAGAAAACACCCGGATGAAGTGGAGCCTATATTCCTCTACCGATGTCGGTAACATAGTCGAGTGTCCAAACCACAACGCACAGTGAGTTTCTTATTACAGAATTTTATATGGTAAAACATTTAAACATATCTCAAATGAAACGATTATGTTTTAGTTTCTGAGCTATTTTATTTCATAGTTTATGGCTAAACATTGTTTAACAATAGATGGATTATTAATCTTGGAGTATTTGAATATTTTGGATGGATGAGCTCTGTGTTTTTGAAGTTGCTCAGAAATATTCTGTTAAGATAACATAGGATTAAATATCAGTATTTTAAGGACGTTAACATTTTTTTTTAATCTATGTTTTATTTTTATAACTATTTTTAGCTATTAATAGTTAGCGTGATATAAATTCTTTTACAATAATTATTAAAATTAGTACAAAATATTGCACAGACACACACACATACATAGACACACACACACAGACACACACAAGCACACACACACAGACGTCATCTCAAAAATAGTCAGACTCGATTCAGAGAGGGCCAAAAGATATATTTCCGTTAAAATCTCGATATCAAAATTTTTCATGATTACACTACCTACCTATACTGCGTATAAGAAAGTAAAAATACGGATTGCAAAGTTCAGAGAATTCGAACTTTGGAATTCGAAATCCAATTCTGAATTCGATTTTCGGACTTCGAAGTATTCATAATTAATAAATGAAATAATCTTTGTTATGTTCCATGAAGTCATGGATTTCATTCATATATCAAAAGCTGTTCACTGCCTCATTAGCTTGTGATATCGGAAAAAATATGCTGAAGAAAGTGGCAGTTGTAAAACTCTTGCTTTGTCAGTATTTTGTGCAGCTCCAATAAATTTCAATTACAAAATAACTGCCAAATTAAGAACAGAATTATGTCTAAACAAACAAATAAGTTAGTTGGATAACAATAACGCGAACTAGGGATTATAGAAGTTGTAAAAGATTTTACACGCGCGTTTCACAAGTGTTACGTCATTGTGATTTTGAATTTAAATTCAATAATTAGAGGTATCATAGAGATTTAGTGGGAATATGTATCTGAAAAAATAATGTGATTTACAAAATAATAATAAAACACTTGTTAAGTTTCAATTAGTATATTTTAAATATTGATACATATTTCGGCTTCTTAGGCCATCATCAGAATATGAATACAATGTACAATTGTATTCATATTCTGATGATGGCGTAAAAAGCCGAAATATGTATCAATATTTTAAATATACTAATTGAAACTTAAGAAGTGTTTTTCTATTCTTTGGTACAACATGTTTCAACGAGAGCCAACAGCGTTATCAATTGATTTTAATGGGATTTAAATATGTGAATTAGAAATATGTTCTCATAATGACCACCAATATTAGCAAATACATTTCTACAAATAACTATCTTATTTCAATGCTAAGTAGCAGAACGGTTTGCTAGTAGCTGTAGCTGCATGGTACCACTATATTGCTGGTGTGCATTAGTTTCTAGAATGACAACAATCTTAAAAATCACATGTAGCATCTCTAACAGATTCAATGCATGTCTGAAAGTTTGCTTTACTTTATTAATTACCACCATATTTATATAAGTAAAAGACAATTGTGCCAATTTTAAATCTGATTACTTTAAAAATAAAAATATACCTAATTCGCAGAAAAATAACTCAAATCTTTGGATCCTTTCTTTCCGAACATTTTCTTTTTATATTTCCGCGAAAATAAAAAGCCATATAATATTTAGATATTTGAAAATCCATTATTATTTTTAAAATACTGATATTTAACAAGAACACTAAAATATATACCTCTTTGTATTAAGTTTTATTAAAATCTTTTCGTAATTTCTATTTACGTGAGAGTACGTATCTCACGTAAATAGAGGGATTTTGAATTTATGATATATATTATTGCCGGACAATGTATACTTTGTATCATAAAATGATTTTCTGTAACCAATAAACAAGTAATGTAAACCAAACTACTTGTTATACGATCAGGTTCAAATATGTTTATAGCATATGTTATTACAAGGTAGTTTGACACATGATTGCAATTGCATAATATATTGTTTGAATATCAACTTAATAATGATTAAATTAAGATCTCTATCCAATTGTAACGCGGTTGTCATAACATGTTCGCTAATAAACTAATGTATCATCTTTGTTCTTTTATGTGATACCATTTTAAAAAAATATCATTTTGAGAACAATTCATTTGTATTGCAGAATCACTTTTGTCAATTTAAGATAAAATGCTCAATCTTTTAAAATCCACGTAAAATAAAATTGCTACCCGTATTTAATCTGATTTAGAATCACTGTACATAAGTTTAGGAGGCCGTGCTTTAAATTTGAGTGACGAAGTTGATTTTCAATCGTCCGAAAATACCCTAGACGGGAATATTATTTTAATGATATATATAGATATATATTTGTAATGTAATAGTAGTTCTCACTAAATTAATTGTTATACGATCTTTAATAATTCCATTATTTTTTAGTTGAAAATGGCGTACGTGCATACTGAGCTGGAACCTGTGATGTTCAAACTTTCATCAATGGTCAATTTTATATTGTGGAACAATGGATAACTTGATGAAGATTTGCAGGCTTCATAAACATCTTTGAAGAAAAGAGACCACATAGAAAAATATCAAGGTACGAAATTCAGAAATTAACGCGCTAGTTTTTGATATGCTATGAGAGCTATCACTATTTTTTGGTATTATATGAAAGGAAAATTGCATGCCTTGCATGTTAAGTAACTTCAAAAGGTATTAAATATATTTATATATACGAAGCTGTTGTACTTTCATAGATTTTCAAATTAATTTATATAATAAATTAAGGACTTTAAACGGGATCTCTTTTGTAAAATACGGTAAATAATTTTGTCTACAAGAACTTCTCGAATGTATCAAGCGACACAACGATGATAGGATTTTCTTGTTTATGTGTATTCTTTCTATTTGAGTGAAATATAATCGGCTCACCCACATTGAACATCCTATGGTAATTGGCAAGTTTCAAATATAATGTGCATATCTCGTAATTTATTATTCCTCTTATTTTACACATTCTTACAAATTCAATCAAAGGAATATAAGATTCCTTTCATTTTTGTAATTATAATTCTATTTGTCACATCCCACTGTTACGATCATTCATTAAAATAAAAGAGTAATTAATTATAAATGATCTTGGATTCTTTGTTTATGATATTGCTGTTTAAATTTGCAATCGGTCATGAGTCCACAACACTAGTTGAATGCGTCGTCAGTGAAATCTAGCGCTCTTGTTTTGCGTCTCGCGATTCAAAAGATAACATTTGCGGATTGATGTCGGATAGGTTGCGTCTTTGGCTATAGTGTCCAATTTTTAGGAAAAAAATCTGATTCAAGGATGCGTCAATCTGGTTATAGGTTATTTCGTATAGGATTCCCTAGTGATTGATTATTGAACTGATGTTGCATCTCATTGTTTCATTCTTACAAAAGCAATATTTTTTAATTAATTTAATATTAGTTAAATTTCTCCCCGTACTCTAATAAATTCATATGTTACTGTCTATTGGACTCCATACACCGCCATAGATCGGTAACCATTTGTTATTAAAAAACTTTCTCTCTGTCGCTTAACAGAATAACGTAACGTGTACCGTGACGGTAGATTATTCTTTCTAGAGTGAATCTTGCCACAGCCAACTTCAGTAGGGATTAGTATCTTATCAGAAGTCGAGCACACGAAGGGAAGAAGGGTTATATTACACAATTACATGTTATTGGTTCAGTTTATATTTAATGTGAATAATGTACTTATAAGATTCGGACAGGTAGACTCCTCATGTTTTACACTGATGATTTAGTACATTAAATTTGTACTGCCCATCTGGTGTTTTGAATGTCGTCTTTACTATGTCTGCCTCTTTTATTGTATTCGCCAGTAACCACTAAACAAATCTAGACTTGAGAAATATTTTCAAATTACATGTTTATTGCAAACTGTGATTTCATTATTAAAAATAGGTGACTCTATTTGTATATTTTATAATTGAAGTATCTAACCTGAAATTCACTACTTCTCGTATCGATTTTCGATGAAAAGGAATCGTATCTATCTCTGTTGATACTAGTATCTCTTTGAATTTTGTATTGAATTATTTCATTTCTTCAATAACGGAATTATCTTGACCGACCCTTTTGTACATACCAACCAATTCAAAGTTTAATTGTATGGTGATATTTTCCTTCTGATGTTTTCGAATTAAGTTAAGCACATTGTCTTTAATCGCGCATAGAAATGTTTTGATGTCCAATGAATTCTTATTTTCGATTTTGTATGATATTATTATTATTTTTAAAGGGTGTTTGTATAACTGTAATTCCGCCTTCACAATTTTCACATGCTGCTTTTAGCTTATGATAATTACTTTTTAAATGTGCATTATGGAATGTTTTTTTCACTTGAATATTACAAATATCACAAAGTTTCACTGTTTCTGCACAAATTTAAACTTTTTTCTTTGGTGGTGTATTTCTACTGTTGCTTCCAACGTTATTTCCAGTAGGCAATGAAGTGGAAGGTTTATCGTTTTGTGACGTATCACTTATATTATGTAAAAATTTTAAATGTGATTTTAGTGAGAGTTGTTTATATCTTTTCCCTCAATATTGACAGGGTACTACTTAACATGTTTTGTCACATCTTTATTTCTAGTGCCGCGTAACACTTTATTTCGACTTGTAAATACGACCACATTTGTTGCAAGGAAACATTTTCCAATCATTACTGTACCATTCACAGTTTATATTCTCTTTTAATAATATTTTTTATCTTTTTACAATTCAATAATTTTTTACAATTTTCATTTATATTCTGAATAATCTTATTTGTAAAATATTATTTACTTCAGAAACAATTATGTGGTGTTGTAATGTGGTATAACTTATCACCACAACATTGACAACAATATGCAAATTATTTACTAAATGTACCTTGGTAGTTTTTCTAAATGTCACATTATTGTTATCAATAGAATGAATAGGATTTAAATAACAATACAAGCAATATTTAATAGTATGTTATTATTCGTGATACTTTCGTAACATGGATGATTAGTTATACACATAATTTTTTGAGTTAAATTTTCAATAGTTATTTTAAGATCTTGGTTAAATTCCTTAGAATACATACGAAATATTTAAAACGTATTAATTTGTAAATATTTATGTTATTAATGAAATGTCCGTTTAGCTGTAACATATATAAATATTTTAATACACAAAATCAAGAAATATTTCTCACCTGATAAATTCTAATTTGGTAAAAATTTCACTTGCATTTGTCCTATTCATAACTCCATAATTATGAAAATACTTAATTTCTTCGTCTGACAAATAGTCATATCTGGCAGGCAAAAATATTTACTTATCTTCTACTTCAATTATTAATTTTCGGCTATATTTCGTGTTACGTGACTTGGCCGTTTTTATTTTATACACTTCATTTCATTTTAAGTCGGTTATTATTTTAAAGTCGATTTCGATTTCGATTTAACTGGTATGGCCCAGGATCATTTTGAGAATGTATCTATAATAGGTAAAATGTATTTGTATCCTCTGTTTACATTTGCATACGGTTGCATTTCCACGAGGGCTGCTTGCTTTGAATCATTCAAACCCTTTATCACTGCACGTCTGCGCAAAAAATTACGCCGTGCAAGTTTATGTAATTCATTCACAATATTTTTCTTACTCAAACTAGTTCTGTTGCTAGTATTAATTCCACCGACACACTTTGCGGCGTATAATGTCCTTTTATTGGTAAAAACTTTAGTTTATCGTTCGCGACAATAACGCGTCACACCATAGAAACGGGTTTATCATATACTGTCGTCTCGTGTAACGTGTAATTGCCAATTTGTCACCAACTGCCTGGCAAGGCAGTACCTCGGCTAGCTATCTGGGTTATCAGGAGCTGGGACCGTGAGTCCAGAGAAATATATATTTATATTTTTTAATTTAATTTTAAATACGATTGGATAGTAAGCACCTACCGTAATAGGGAGTTATTTCACTGCTCTGAAAGAGATTAAGGGCGCCACCAAATTTGGGGAAGGAAAATGGATTTAGAAATTTGGAACAAAATGTAGGATTAAATGAAATGTACAGTTACATGAAACAAGAATATTAGTTGATAGCATTGGTGAATCTATATAGAGTAAACAAGCTATTAAATTAAGAAAGCACATTTTCCTTTCTTGTCTTTTTTGACATTTTCTTGAATGCTGTCTGAGATAGATTTGGTTCGTTACCTATAAATAGATGAATGGTGGTTGTTACATAGGTGACACTTCTAGAGATATCACGAAAGTTGTGAAATAAGATATCATAATTCAGCCACATTGCCCTCATTTGTGAATAAACCTAATTTTATACAAATAGGATTTAGGTCTTTTAATCCATCATTTGTATGGAATGTCTCCTTCATGCTAATGGTTGAATAGTGAGCGGAGTCCTCGAACGTGTCCATAAAGCTCTTTTTGTCGGACTTTCTAGCACTCTTTTGTGTCATCAGTGTTTGAAACACATTGTGGATGCAACCATACTTAAAGGTCTCAATAACATCTCCTGAATTGTCTACTAACCCAGGAATGTAATTAGAGTAAAAGAGCACTAGGTTTGTTGCTTCTATTTCTGAAGATGTTCTTGGACAAGGTAGTGGGTAGGGAATAATGTGGCTATGCGGTTAGTTAATCTTGGGAAAGAAGCAGACAATCTCGTTTAAAATGATTCAGAATTTCCATTCGATATTTTGTATACCTTTTCCTTTATATGTAAGATTAAATTCACAATTAGTAAGTTACGAGTTTGTTTGAGTTTATCTTAAATTTTATTCTGAAGTATAAATAGTTGTTGATTAATATAGGCCTTATCGCTTAGCTTTAAAGTGTTGCGGTTTTTTTACCATAAGCCTATTTGTATATTTGAAATATACCGCATCACTATCGTTTTCAGGGTCATCCTTAATGCCTGTTAGACGATTGCCTTTTACATCAAGTATTTTCCGCTAAAATTGTCTTGTTGGTTATGATAAATGATATTCTCCTTAAGAGGTAAACACCTATTTGAACGGTCGAAAATTTGACTTTTTTGATGAGTTTTATTTTTCAGGCTGAAATAAAATAGTCAAAATCAAATTTTAAAGCTTTATTATGCATATATTGAGGTTTTGGTTGCGTGTAATTTGATAAGATCAGTAAAATAATAAAAATAATAAAAACGACAGAGATAAAGTATATACATATATTCGCACTCCTTATTAAATATATTTACAGGTCGGTTTATATGAAATTTACAAATAGTATGGAGACGGGGATCAGCTGGATGGACGCGGCTTCTATTAATGGTCTGCGGTCTAGAATAGGGAACTTCTATTGGAGTCAGGTGGTACGGTATGGATGCAGGAAATGAAGGATTGTTGTTGGGATGAGATGGTTCTGGTGATGGCGGTAGCGGTGATAGTAGCTTCGGAAAATTCTTTAGGAATTGTTTTTCAGATTGGAATTGCCTCCGATACATTTCTCTTATCTTCTTTGAATCTCTCATTTTGCAGTATAACATTTGTTTTATTTGTCAAAGACATGTTGATTAATATGAAGTTAAGTTGTTCTTATGTTTTGTGGATGTCCGATGTAATATATACAAAAGTGTGATGTGGGTTGCTGAATATAAAATGAAACTGCTTTCTTTATATTTCGCGGATGTTGTATATATATACAAGAGTGTGACGTGGGTTGCTGAACATAACCAACAAAGTGTAAATGTTATTGATATTAAATATGAATAAAGTGTATTGCTGATAATTCTTTCTGTCCTTGCGGTTACAGAAAAGTGTATTTGTTGAGGTTATGTAGTGAGAGTTGTCGTGCGCTGCTCCTGACCTTTCGGTTATCGGGATCTGACATACTCTGGCCAGCTTGCGACGGCGCACCGGTTCATATACCCGTGGCCGTGCCCGCTGACCTAGAGTGGGGGTATCTGCATCTGTCAATTGTTTTAACAGCCGCCTATGTTTGTCTAATGAAAGATGCGCATAATCTTGCGCATTGATATGCGACTGTCAGTTGATTTGACAGCCGCCTATGTTTGATGATTGAATGAATTCACTACAAGGTTTACAAAACAATTTGTTAAATTGAGTGATAGTTTGGTGGGCACTTGATGAAACATGTTTAAAATGAATGAGTAATAATAAATACATGTGAAACCAATCAAGTGTCTAATTTATTCATTTTAAAACAATTTGTTTTTACCGCTATGCCAGCCTATTATACTAGCGAAGCCATACAGCTACGAGTAGCCTCGTTTCCTCCACGATCCATCGCCCGATACAGTTAGTCCCTCTGTTTGCCCTTTACTCGCACTTATATATATTTTTAATTTCAAGTGCCTGTTTTGTTGATTTATTACGAACAGCTTCAGTAGCTGTTAACACATGCTTAATAATCGCATCGTATGTTGACTGATACACAGGCTTTCCGATATTTATAAACGCACAAAACTTTGAAATTCCGTAATGCCCGATTCCAAGTAAACGCATTGCAAATATAAGACGTCGATTTATGTCATAAGCATGAGAATTATGAATAATGGGACAGCTAGGAATCGTTTTACTTACACAATTATTACATACAACATTTATTTTGAAGCCGAGCCCACGCTGGCTTGACTGCTTGAAATTCACATCACTTCCGCACGATTTGCATACAAGTAATTGGGAGAGAGCAGTAAAAACAGCAACAAAATTAATAAATGTATAACCAAAAGATATGTATATTTCAATATCAACAGCGGATGTCGATTGCTTTATTATCTTTTTCGAAGGCATGACGGTTGGGCGGCTTTCTATTACTGATTCTCCTCTTAATACTACCGAAGCACGAATTTTATTGCCTTTCTTGCCACCATATACCATATTACTCATGTTAAAATAATAAAATATACTAGCACACTACAAAAATCAACAGTATACAGCAAGCACTTGCAGTCGAGTAGCTTCGTTGTAACCGTATTTGTGTTACTTTTACAGTTATAGATCGACCACTCGATTATATTTTAGCACACCTGTACTAGTATTATCTATATTTAGAATATGAAACAGTTTCGAAAATATTATTACCTGAGCTAGGCAACCCCAAACTGCTGCTACAGACGCGCTAAGCGTTCAAAAGCGTTTCGGAACATCTGAGATTGCTTCAGAAATTTAGCTGTGAAGTTCATTTAAAAAAATTTGTGGACCAAAATTGCTATTGGAAATCATTTCTGGGATGTTATTACCTCAATTAAAACAATAAAAAAAAAAATGGAAAAAAAAATTCTCAAACAGGTGTAACCTCTTAAAGAGTCTTCACTGGCTATGTCTACACAAAGCTATAGCTGTGCATTGTGATGTTGAACCGATGTCTGACCACATTATATTTGTTGGGATTTCATCTCTAACATTACCTTGTCCATTTCAATTAAAATACAATTGATTATTTGTTTCATAGACACTGTACCTGTGTCCCTATCATTTAAGAATAATAGTGCACATTGAAAAATTCTAACAAACTGATACTTCTAATCGAACATGGTTTTTAGTGATCTAATAGTAACATGATGATTCGTTTCCAATATAGAAAATCTCTGTCTATCTGTTAAGTATCTAAATTCAGCACCGAACCAAACAAGACAGCACCAACAGTACAGTTATTATCCAACTTCTTAAGTTTAGATAAATTTTAGAGAGACAACGGCGCGCTTCTAATTGAAATGCAACTTCATACTTGCCACATGCGCCAAGTAAATCTTGAACCGAATTCAAATGTTTTGCTAAATAAATAGCAATCTCTACAAATTAGAAGGCGTGTTAGCTCATTTTAAATATGCCTAATACTTTTGTTATGATACTAACAAAACTACAGTTGAATTAAAATAATAATAGCACTTACTCTGATTTATGAAATTTATAAAACGCAGGATACTCGTTGATGATACTCGCAAATGCACATGTTTTTATCAGGTGTTGCATATTACAAGACATGTGCAAGTAAGGAGTCAAAGGAATGCAAACCTTGCTACGTCGTGTGACGTCTTTGTCCGACTAGATAAAATATAGGCCGATGGACTCCACTATAAAGGCGGTGATTTGGAGGGGGGTTCAATAGCCGGTGGACTGGTTCGTTGGTAGCTTGCTTGTCGCGAGATAAGTAAGTTAAGCGACGCGCTGTGCTATGTGAGCTTGGATGGGTGACCGTCCTAGTGGAGCAGCCCGCCGGTACGGTTCACTAGTGGCGACTCTAGTGAACGGCAGGTTTCCCCCGGGTACTCCGGTTTCCCCTGTCCAGGTACACCAACCATACTGACGCTCGGCCCTGAATCGAAACGTCACCTCTCGTGTAAACCTTACGTCATGTGACTAGTAGAAACAGGGGCCAGTAGCAGCTACAATAGGCAGCTAGTTGCAGCATTAGCGCCTGTGGCAAACAGGCTAAGGTTTCCAAGTGATTAGTTCTAGTAATACTATTGAAATTAACGCGCTTATTGCTTGCACCAAAGTCAAATATCAACAATATTGCTGTTATTACATTTCATAATGTCACGAGCTGGGGGCTGGCATGTGTAACAAACGCGCGTCTTATGAGAACGTGCACGCGTTTGGCTCCCTCTTAACTATATGCGTGTAGCGATGTTTCTTCTATACTCACCTGGTGGTTGGTTTTAGGTGGAATCTTCTAATACACTTGTATATGTCCAGACTAGGATTAGCTCGTGAAAGAATTAAATTGGTACAAATAATAAATAAGAATTTAATTCAAACAATAAAAATATAACAAATATTACAACAAAAATGGATTTACAAAAGATACTGAATAAAAGCTTACGTTACTTACTGACAAAAAACTACTCGCTAATCGCAATCTGGACTGAGACCCCGATGTCAAGCGACATCGCGGTTTTATACTCAATTTTGACCTAAATTCAAATGGCCGATACTGCAAACAAATCCCGACCTAGCAACATTTCGTTAATTGCGGAATGTACAATTTTTTTGCAACTGTTGCTAGATATGACGTAGCTAGTTGCATTTGCTAATCGTGAATTACCTAGCTCAACAAAACTGAACTAGGTACGCAACTAGCTTGATTTGTTACACATGTGACGTGTTTCTAACTTTACTTCAATGTACCGGCCAAGGCTATATTTTCACAGGGATTGGATCATAATGAAAGGTGAACACAAGGGTTGGTCAAGCGTAAATAACGTTGCAATGGTTACATAATATAGTTGTAATTTATTGGTAAGGTAAAGTCTACTTACATAGTTATAACACTATTCATCTTCTCGTGCATTTATATAACACTTAACAAAAATGTAATATATATATATATATAAATATATATATATATATATATATATATATATATATATATATATATATATATATATATATATATATATATATATATATATATATATATATATATATATATATATATATACTGAAGGTATCTCGCGATGCCCGGAGTATGACTGTGTCTTTCCCATTTCTCCCGGGGTCTTTTATAAAATTTGTGCAGCTGGTGTTATCAATTTGTGGTGGAACCACTTCTCGTGGATGATGTCATTTCTAACTCGCATATACAATATGTCGAGTGATACATTTACATAGTTTAGTCGTTTTATGGTGACATGGGGTTAACTGTGTTGCACATACAATATACATTACATGCTGGACGATGTCATAGGGTTAACTAGGGTTAATTACAATATGGCGTTTTAAGTATGTTTTGTGGCTGGCTGAGATGACGTATATCTCAGGCCGTGACAATATATACGATAGTATATCGCGATAGGTTACTAACGTAAATTCTGTGGTGTGTTTTGAATACTTTATTATTAAATATGTGAAACTAACCAAGTGTTCCAATTAATTATTACTTTATTATTGTCACGGCTGGGGGTTGGCTGTGACTTTATTTTATTAAATGATTTGAGGTACCATCCAAGACTGTAACTCCTGCAGGGTTTATATCATATCAGGAGTCAAGCACGAGAGGATGTGAAAGGTGTTTACTAATTCATAACACAGTTATACATTTATACGTTTTAGTTTGGTGTTCTATTAAATACAGGTACTTACATCATTGCGTTGGATGGGCACATGATTTACACTGAATCGAGAGTTTGGTTTAGTATATAGTCTTATATCGTAGTCTGAGCAAGACGATGAGAGACTGTCCCGAGTGTCTCTTCCTCATAGTTTATATAGCCTGTCGTTATCCCGGTCATTGGTTTTGCGGTGTATGGAGAAAACCTTGGTTTGGACTAGGGTTTGTTAGACAAGTATATACGTGTCGCTTTGCTAAGCCGTAAACAGGCAGTATTGGGCCATTGATCCTATTATTTAGGTCATTTGTGTGGCACGGGCCGGGCGTGACTCTGACGACCTATTGCCTAACGCTGACGACCTGTTGGTTGACCCGGACGTGACATTATTTTTCAATATTTGACGTTCCACTGATTGTAATTAATTTTCGTCGTTCTAGTTCGTTGTGTATGTATATGTTTGTGTTGTTGTTCGTGTACTTAATGTGGTAGCCGATAATGGTGATCTCTTTAAAGGTAGATCGCCGGTTTTGTCGGATTGGTATGAAGATAGAAAGACGTTGGTAGAGTTTTTTATTCTCGTTTCATTTGCGTCGCTGCTATTGCCTCGGTTAGTGTTCGCCGAAATTATGTGTATTTGGTTTTGTATCCAATGCAACATTTACAGAATTCGTACTTAAAGAAGTGGCAAAAATAACATTGGATAATGCCGATGCCACACTATCGATCATACACATATGACCGATGGTGAATGATAAATAAGAAGACTAGTTGACGGTACCCGAAGTTTTGGCAGCAATTTGTCAGTGTATGCAAGAGGAAAATATCAAGGTGCAGGAAAATTATGTAATATTATAATATTAAATCTAATATTAAATAAAAATAAACATAATACAAAACAAAAGTAACGTAAACCAGAAAAAAAAAAAAAGTACATGTAACTTAATCTAACTCTTCTAATTCATATTCACTTAATATGTTATTGATTTCGGTTTCCGCCTTAATAACAATTTTCTTATTTTTTAAATTCCTTAACCTATTTGCAACATATACAGCAAAGGCTTCGGCTCTGTCCGTTTCCTTTACATGGACGTTCTTGCTTTTACTCATCTCGTGTTTGCCTTTTAAATTTAATGGCTTCAGAAATGTCTTCATTTTTATAGTCCTCTGCTGTCTTGGCTCGCGATTTCCTTGCCAATGACGACGTTGATGGTGTGACTTGCGACGGCGTAGGAGATAGCATTTGCGGAATATCGTTGAACATCTAAAATGGTTTATATATTAATTTTAGCTTCCGGTAACTACTAATGAATGGAATGAAGTAGAACAAATATTTAGAAACAAGTGGAATTTTCCAAATTGTTGCGGGGCTATAGATGGAAAACATATTAACTTCCTCTGTCCAAAATCGGAAGGATCAATCTACAGAAACTATAAAGGAACTGACAGTATTGTTTTAATAGTGGATGGAAATTACAAATTTTTATGTGTAGACTAGGAACTAATGGGAGAGTTAGCGATGGTGGTGTTTTTATGGCAAGAAACAGTGGACAAATTCCAGATGCCATTTTCATATCATTCGCCAGTACGGAAATAAGCTTCCATTAGAAATATATTATGCTCAATCGTGAACACCATTATAACTTAAAATTACAACTTTTAGATACCAATTTATTTACTGAGTGTAATATCAACTTACGTTTCACAATAAAAACCACCGATAATGTTTCAAAACACCTTAAAAAATCCTCTTCAGAAGCCGGCTTATCCTAACTTAAAAATTTGCGCATTCCATAATAATTATCATTTCATGAAACTTTGTTAATTTACTTCACGTTTAGAATAAATATTCTTGAAAATCAAATTACAACTAATGAAAAATCCGAAACAATCACAAAATATCAAAAATACAACTCATTTAGAAACACAGATAGATAAAACTACGCTAATGGAGGTGCGTATATTTTCTTGCAAATGGCCGACCAAGTATTGTGTTTGGAAACTAGTTTTGATATAAATGGCTGAAAAAAGCGATTACATAACCGTCAATCATTTTCGATCACTCTGTATCTGCTATTTCGAACGTTATGATTCTAGGAGACTGGTCTAATACTAATTGTAACGTTGTATTGTCGGATACAACGAAATGGGTGGTTCGTGTCTAATATTAGTGACGAGACTTCGTTACTAACTCAATTAGAGGTTTAAAGATTTTTGGTTAATATTCAAAAACGTAGTCTATTGTAACAAAGAGATTTATAGAATAAACGAAATATTGGTACAATTTATTTACATTGGTAGAACATCTGTTCTACTGGGTGATCGCGACACTTCTGCTTCTAACATACACCAAATGTTGCATCGTTAATTTATAAACATTTATGTTTCACATGGACTCTGCGTCTTTCGTGAGACAAACAAGTCGCCTTCCATCTTGGCGAACGTGACATTTAATGTAAATTCAGTTGAGAAAAGTTGATAACAACATTTAGAACGGATGTGTAGTCTCAGAAGTAGTAATATAATATGAAATGTGATTATATGGTTATACATAAAATAATACAAAGTAAGACAATGTAATACAAATATTATTAAAACTAATAATTAATATTTATGAGAAATGGGTGATTTTACAACAGTATATGTAATAGATTACGCAATCAGCATCTCTATGTGCCTTACCCTTTTGTTAATTTTCGCGACACGTATGCAATCGGATGCCATTCATCCTTATATAATGGTAGTAGTACCGCGCCAAGATCCTCGCCGGGCGCATCAACTGTAATTTCTATCTCTCTTGTTTGGTTTATTAAATGCGTTTATGGCTTCTCATTCTAAATTAAACTTACTTTCCTATTTTGTTAATTTATATAAAAGTCTAGCTATGTTTGCAAAATTTTCAATGAATTTTCTATATTAGTTACAAAGGCCTAAAAAGCTTTGCAAATTTTTAACTCTTTGTGGTAGTGGAAAATTCACTACCGCCTCTATTTTGTTTGCGTCTGCGCTTAGTCCTTGACCCGTTACTCAATATCCTAAATACAACAATACAACCGAAAACTTAAAAATGCATAGATATAACAATATAATACTCGACTCACGAGCTGCTCAACAACAAGAAAATTGACAACAAATTACATATCCAGCTAATATCAGATATATAATATATTTAAATTATTGTAAAAATTTTAAGTAACATGAAGTGCAAGTTGTTGACGAATGCCATTGAAATAAGTGTTTCAAACAAAAGAAACAATAATGAAAATCGAGATTAGTTTAATTTGTAAGAATTGAATGACGAACATATCTAAAAAAATAATAAGATTCTCCATCCAAATTTGTATCTTCATGAAACAAACTACAATTTGTTGTAGACATTCTTGTCTCTGAACAGCTGTCGCATAGCCTTACAGTATAGTATGCATTTTCCGAGTTTAATATGTAGCATTTACCAAATGTGAGAACCATGTGGTTTGCGACAACGAAACAATATGACAATATAGCTGCTTCAGTTGTATTATTAATAAACGCAATATTTATATCATTGTAATTTAATTGTAAAATTTCGGAAGAGTCTTCAGCATATGAATCCTCATCCTCATTGTTTACGAAGAGTGGTAGATCGGTGGACACGTCCCGGATTTCTGGTATGTTCCTAAATACGTATGTAAAATTTGGTGCCATCTCTCCTGATTAAGATTCTATAAATTTTATTGATATCATATGGTTTTCGTCATTTTTAACTTGAAAAGAGACACCACATAATAGTTCAACTCAACTGGGTAATTTGGTGATAATTCTTGAAAACTGTATTGTTATAGACTTCCAAGGTATTAAAATTAATTTTAAGTTATCAGATATCTTTGATAGACATCTCAGACACTCCCCTTTGCAATTTATTTTGAATGTAATTTATCGTGTTTGCCACAACAGGAACTTAAAAAAATGTCTTACCTATGTAGGTTATTTGGTGACAGGTTAGGTTATTTGGTGATAGTGGTAAGGTTCTAGTTCGGCTTGAAACACCATTTGTAAGTAGCTTAATAAATATTATATTTAGATAAGATTTAAATTTAATCTGCTGGATTTGTTTATTGAATTTAGTGTTGGTATTACATTTTTTATGGGAAAGTGTGTCAATGTTTTCGTTGTTAAAATTTTAGCGGCATGCTTTCTCATTAATTTTATGTTGTATCTTTCTATTTTTGGATTTCTTCCTAAGCAAAGGGAAGTTGCAAAAGCCATAGCGAATACACCACAATCGTAACCATTGGTTTGCCTTTGAACGTCATGAAATAAGTGATCTACACTGTCACCATAGAGTCTATTTAAATACAATACATGATCTGGGTGTAGTATTTTATGAATTAAACTATCATAAATGTTGTTCATATTGCCGTCATAGTATGTACAAATCCAATGGCCTATTTTACCTAAGCTACCACTAAATAAAATCTGCAGATGTGGTGTTCTTTTTGGTATTGGTTGAATACGTTCAGGAACTTGTGCATACCCTGTACTTTGGGGCCTGAAATTTGTGTGTGTTGCTACAATTCTGCCAAATAGATCAATGTGCAAGTCTTCTAAAAATCCTTCTGGATTAAGAACTATATTGATATCTGATTGAATTAATCTATCTGGTATAAAATTGGGACTATCTAATTGCACAATCGGAGTAAATTTAATATCATTTTCTTTATTTTGACGTGAATTGAAAGATTTTACCTCTAATATCAAATCAGTATATAATTATCTTCAATATTTTTATTACTTGAATGTACTTTAATATCTATAACTTTATTGCTATTTGTTAAATAATTTAAAACTGTTTTTGAATTTGCAACGTTGTTTATATCAAAATTATTTACAATTGCAACTATTGGTTTATGATACGAGAAATACGTTTCGCAAACAGCCGATTGAATTTTATTTGACGTTGAAAATATTATGTCAATTTGTGTGTTATTATCAGTTGTGACTATGTTTACAGGCAAGGCAGTAATAAGATTGTATTTTCAAAAAGTTTTGTTAAAAAATGAATTATTGTTGTTGCATCTCATATCAAAATTAAAGTCTCCCATCACTACTAGTTTACTATCGATAATAGATGTCTTGTTGATAATTTCTTGAAAACTTTTATCAAACATAGCATGTGATGTTGATGGTGATTTATATCCAGTAATGATACAATACTTTTCAATTTGAAACCTAATGAATTCGACGTGACATGGAGAATTACTATTTTGTTTTACGTCAAGTACATGTTTTATATTTTCTACCACAATATTATTTTTAACGCAACAAATTATTCCTCGCGAACCACCAGAAATATTGAACCTAAATACTATATTATAGTTTGGAATGTCAACATTGTCTTTAGTATCTGTTAGAGTCTCTGAAAATATTAATATTTCTCCTCTTTGATACCAATCGTCCTTTAAGATATATTTTAATTTTGTAGATAACGAACATACATTTTGATAGATAATTTTAACTCCTTTGGTTTCTTTTAATGTATTGTATGATAAAATAATTTGTTTTTCTGTTCTTAGTTTAGTTAGTTCTAACAATGTAGGACTATCTTATTTTGTTAATGTTGGTGGCCTAAATTCTCCTATAATATATAATCCGGATAGTTTTGTTACTCTACTTAATGTTACGTACATCATTGAACGAGTTATTCGGCGTGAACGATTGAAGTCAACACAAATTTGTTCATACCTCTGACCTTGACTTTTATGAATAGTTATAGCTTCGGCTGGGGTAACAGGGAATTGTTTTCGAATTGTTTGGTACTGTAATTTGTTGGATATATTTAAAACAATTTTACTTTTAACGATCGGTGTCAATTTATGATTGATATTATTTGATTTCATATATTCCATAAAAGATAACCTTGCTTTATTACCAACAACTTTGGAATTAAAGTCTAACCATAATTTATTTGGTTGTGTTGAATTTGGTTCAAAAGTTATTAATTTCAAAGTGCCACACGCACCATTAATCAATCCATCTTCAACATCTATATTACAAGTAATCATGTATTTTATTCCTACTTTTAGTTTAATTAAATATGGTAGTCCGTTGACTTCGCTGGGTTTTTTATTTTTTAAGGATTCTAAACATTTGCTTTTTGTACTGTTGTTAACTTTTCCTAAAATTATGTCTTTCGCCTCAGATTGATATTCAGTACCAGGATATTTTGCTATTTTATCATAATTAAATAAATCAACATTCATATTTTCTGCAAATAACCTAATTGCATTTGCTGGAACTGATAATTCGGCAACTTTTCTACTTTTTATTAAGTTTATATTTTCCACGGTCATTTTTCCAATAGCTAAACTATTTAGAGCCTGAATAAAATCTATTTCATCTTTTTGCCTCATTATTTCTGTTAACTCATAAAAACTAAACTCATCCCACAATGGATTTGTGTGGAAAAACATATCCATTTCATTAGTTTTTGTTACTTTATAAATTGCAGAGTCCATAACTGCAGGTAATTGATTCAAATCTCCTACAATGATTACAGATATTCCGCCAAATGATTCATTAACTCCCATAATTTGTCTTAATCTTGTATCAACTCTAATAAAAAGTGTACTCCCTACCATAGAAATTTCATCGATAATTAGTAATTTTATATTAATTAATTTTTCTCGAATACTATTTGCTAAATCTGTTGATAATTCTGGCATATTACCACTGAACTGAGATACGGGTAGTGCGAATGCGGTATGTAATGTTACACCATTAATTAAAAAAGCCGCTTTTCCTGATGGAGCGCACAATAATACTACTAACTTATCTTTATTTGCACCAGGTATATTGTCGAAATAATTTGTTACTGATACAAACAATTAATTACGGTACTCTTTCCGACACCGGCAGAACCACTTAAAAATATTCGTAAAGGCGTATTTTTGATTTTGAAACTATTCAAAATATGCATGAAAAATTCACGTTGCGCTGAATTTAAATTAAACATCAATTTTAGCAATTCTACATCTGACACTCTAGTTGGACTTGTAAATCTATTTACTAGTTTATCTTTTGGAAGTGCTTTGCCATCCTGTTTTAAAATATCTATTTGTTGCTCTCGCGATAATTGATCGGCATTAAAATCGTCTATCTCTTCCTCTTCTATATCTTTATTTTCATTCTGCGCATCTACTAAAGCTTCATCTAAAACCTCATCTGCAAAAACTGAATATTGTTTTCTATTTTCCTCAATTATTTCATTATTAATAATGTAAATGTTTTCACAATTTACGCTTTCAACTTCATTTAATTCATTTCGCCATGGCAAAAATAATAATATCTGTTCTCTAAAATAATTCATTGGATCCTGCACTAATTTGTATCGCCTGTATCTGATAATTGCAACTTTTGGCCTAGTTTTATATTCAAAATCTAAATTATCCTCATTTTCGATCAAATTGCTATTCGGTCTTTTATTATATTTTGCTGCAAAATCTGCTAAACAAATATTTTCTAGTTTTACTGGTCTCATACTGTATTTTGTCATTATATCTAGCATATACAATCTGACGCGAACATTTGTACGGGCTAGACGTGCGGTTCCTCGCTCATGCGAGTAGTATTGCTTACATTGCAAATAGATAATTACACATACCTCAATTTGTGTATTACATAATTATGCAAACGCAGCAAATTTAAATCGCGAGTGTAATAGTTTTATTTTATTTACGTAACTGGGTCACCGTGGAAGGTGACCCAAAAACAGTTGCTAAAATTATACAAAGAACCGACGGAAAATTTTCAATAATTTCACCACCAGGGAAAAAAGCTATACCAGATGAATTAAAGAATTTGGGATTTATCTCACCAACGCCTAGTTTGTCATCCACCGAGCACGCACGAGCGAAGTCGGCCACTCAACTTAACGCACAGGCTTCAATATCTCACGCACTCCAACAAACGACCAGCATAATGGATACCGAAGGATCGCCCGCCTTCTCAAAAAGCGCAAGTAGATAGAAAACACCGTTTCTAGCACAGTTCAAGGTCTCGCTTCTGATTGGTCGGGCCGTTGTTGACGTCATAGGGAGTGTTGGGTTGACGTGGGTGTAAAGCGGGTTGTGTGATATTTGGGGTACTTAATAAGATATCGCAAATGCATTAATGTAAAGCGGGTTGTATGATATTTGGGTACTTTACGATATTGCAAATACATTAATGTAAAGCGGGGTTGTATGATAATTGTTGTACATTGTTTACCGGGGTTAACGTGAATTGTAAATCGGGTTGTATGATATTTGGGGTACTTTAAGATATCCTAAATACGTGAATGTAAAGCGGGTTGTATGATAATTCGTGTACTTTGTTTTTTTTTGTGAATGTAAAGCGGGTAGTATGATGTTTGGGGTATATTAAATTAGACAAGTAGAGTATACCACAGATTAAATATATACAGATAGACAATATAAATGGGACTACGCGTAGCGCGTTTTTATAGTTCTTTTTTTACCAAGAGATAAAATACTTGGTAATTTCCACGAATAATTATTTTATTTTAAAATCGACGCGTTTCGACTCTACAGTCATCATCAGGTAATTAGTGTTACAAAGGTACTTTACAACAATGTCTACAAAATCTATCACTTATAAACTAAAATTTTATGTTACATTTAGCTGTTCGTTGACTATATATTTTTTGGGAATTAACGGCTTTTCTGATTTCTAAGTTCTCAAGTAAATTAAGTCTGTATCCTTTCGGTTCAATATGGAGTATTCTGTAATCTTTTAATGTGTGTTTGTTAAATGCGATGTTGGGAAAAGCCTGTTGTCTTTGTATTAGTTTCTATAGGTTTAATAAGTTCTTTGAACCGAGTTTTAAAATTTCTGCCGCTTTGACCTATATATTTCACGTAGCATTTGTTTCTAGTATAAAAAATTTATTAATAAAATATTTTAAGGACTTCTTTTAATTTAAATATATTATTAAAATACAGATAATTTAAGAAATAATATTATTTCACTTGTAATTATTGTCTTTTTGAAATAAAACTGTTTTTTTCTATTTTTGTTTTACTGTCCATTACTTTTGTGACCCACTGTATATGGCATTGCAGTCTTTACATTGAATTTCATAAAATCCAGATAATTCGTTTTTTTAGATTTTAGGTTTGGTATTTGCTAATAAACTTCTTAATGTTGTTTTATTTGTGGAAATGGTTTTTATGTTATATTTTATGAAAATTTATGTTCGTGTTTGAGTAATTTTAGGGATATAATTTAAATAAACCCAGTTATTATTTGTATTAATATCTGTTTCTACATAGATATTATTAGAAATACATAAAATTTTTAAAACAAGGTTCAAATAACATATTAAATCTATAGAAACAAATACAAACACAACAGGCTTTTCTCAACATAGATAGATTTTGTAGACATTGTTGTGAAGAACCTATGCAACACTGATTACCTGCTGATGACTGTAGAGTCGAAACGCGTCGATTGTTAAATAAAATAATTATTCGTGGAACTTACTAAGTGTTTTAGTTATTATTATTATTATTATTATTATATATATGTACCAATGATGGGGCTACAATTTTCTGTCCCATTCACGGTTACCAGTTCACGGGAGTAACGAGCTCGGACGACAAGGACCGAAGGGGTTGTTTAAAAAGACTCAACTTAATTAAATATTGTTTATTACAAGTCTGGGATAGGGTCACTCAACCAGATACACGTAGATATATAGGTTAATACAAACACAAATAAAATGATGCAAAACGAAATAGTGAAATACAAATTACACAAAAGCACAAAATGATAAAAGTATAAACGGCTAGTACCAGTTGTACGGCTAAACAAAATTATAGCTAGCGAGACATAGAAATTATAACTTACATAACATGTTTCTTGTAATTATCCTTTTAGTGTGGAACAATTAATTCGACCACTAACACTTTTAAACTCTTACGATTAATACACAATATTGTTCAACTCGTCGGCTCTAAGTCTCAAAACTCACTGTCTGTTTCACCCCCAAGAACCCATCTTTTTACTCAGAGGCTACTTATCCCTACCCCAGATTCTTACATACAAATCAATCCTTAACTATTGGCTTAACTATGACTCTGGCCTTCGCATCTGACGACCCTATTGGTGGAGACCCTCAGTCTTAGCGGGGTGACACTTAAGTTAGAACGGGGCGTAGACTGAACGCTCTTATAACAACTTTTGTAAAACGGAAATAACTTTACGATTAATAATGAATTTAACAACAATTGGAATATTACTAATTAACTTGAATTTAACTTACGTGAGCGGTCAAAGTCGAAAGCCAACTTAATACTAATTACAAAAAAAAGATACTTAAATTCCTAATATTCGTAATCACTGATGTCCTTAACTACAAATGTATTGAAATTACGAATATACTTAAATTACGAATGCACTTGCCCGGTTGTTAAGCATCATATTTCCTGGTGTCGCTTGGGTGTTCTAGGTTGTTTGTTTAGATCTTTGATAAATGTGTCGTCGTTCCGATACATGAGGGAATGCAGTTAACTTTGTTCCCACGTTGGATAGTATACCTTCCCTCATCTGGATACTATTTAGATAGTGGCGAACTGCGACTTCGCCTAAATATATCCCGCTGAGACGACCCGTAAGAGAAAGATCCCACGATTTCTTGACACCGTTAATCACTACAAATCAACCCTCTAATGTCCACACATGTATAATTTTTAAACATTTTCCCACGCACGACTCACACTGTTCTTGGAAGTACAGCTTCTTAGAATTAGCACTGTCACATATATATATATATATATATATATATATATATATATATATATATATATATATATATATATATATATATAAATATAAATATATAAATATATATATAAATATATATATATATATATATATATATATATATATAAATATAAATATATATATATATATATATATATATATATATATATATATATATATATATATATATATATATATATATCTCATAATCACGAAACATTTTCTTGATTTTAATAAAAGATAAGATTTGAACTCGGTAATATCCTTTTTAAAAAATATTGATTTTATTTAACAAAGGATTACAAAGCTATATTATAATTTTTGTGCCTATCATCTACAATTCTGTTTATTAATATGTTGTCTGGCTCTTTAATAACTTAATTGTGAGACATCAGCATTTACTTATCAAACACTGATGCATCCATTGTAGAATGAATATTATAAACATTGTAGTAGCAAATACAGCCTTGAGAAAGTCGAACGTTTGATTCTAATAATGTAGCAATATGTTAGAAAGAGTTTTTGATATTTTCGTAAACAAAATTTTATATTTTTAATATTTACCTATATATATATGTTAACGTATTAGGTTTTGGGATCTAATTAATAAATAACAATACAAGTTTTATATTAAATCGGGCTCTTTATTATGTCTACGGTCTCGGAAGGTTTATAACTATAACTTTTGTATATATGCATGGATATTTCAACATGACGTTTCAATATTTTTACATTCATTTTAACCTCGGATACAATGGAAAATATAGTATACAAAGAAAAATAATAGAACGGAACATGCATCTTAATACTAAGACGGGGAAATACGACAGTACAATTTATACGCAATTAAAAAAATTATAAAAAATGATGAATAGACATTTATAAAAATATGTTACAAATTACAATATTTTATGTATTTTACATATTATAAAGCGCAAACATGCAAAAAAGTTTAATGAAAAACTTTGTGAGCGTTTAATTTCAGCTTCTCTTTGTCAACAATTCACGTTTTCAAATTTGACTTGCTTTACTTTACGTGTATTGTTGTCCGGCAAGAACGACGAGGAGGTGGAAGCTGATTTGTTTTATTATAAAACAATCTTTCAAGCCAACTAAATTTGAAACATGTTTTTAAATAAATAATTTAACTCTTGCCGGGATGGGATGGAAACATGGGATACTTTTGGATAAAGGTATTATAGAGATATAGTCGGATAATTTAACCTGCCGAAGTAGAAGTAATATAAACATTATCGAATGAGTTGTCACTAAATCAAATAGGTTTACTCATCAATGTGGCACCCAAATGTTTAATGACAACTACCTAACTATTACCACAATAATAACATAATATATATATTAATTAAAAAAGATAAATTTACTGAGAGTTTAAAGGCATTTAAAATAATATAATGTGTTCAACCGCAATATTTAAATAAATATTACTATATTTTATATTTGATTGTAAATTAATTTTGATTTAAATTTTATTTGTTGGATATAATACTCAATTTCCTTTTTGCGGTACTTTTATTATTTCTTGCTTCTTCTGAAATCCATTTACATTCTTTATAAATTTTGGCGTTAATTAATAAATTAATAAGTTATAATTTATGGTCATAGCATGTACCGGCTTCGTCAAGTCAGCCCTGATACATATTGTTTATATTAAAAATAATTTTGTTTATTAACCTCCGTTTAAGAAAATTCAAATGTTTAATCTTTTCAAATTCTTTAGAGAAAATTTGTAAACTTAAAAATGCTATATTTATTAATGATTTTGAAGGTTTTTGAAGACTGCCTAAAGGATTTTTAGAGCTGAACGTTTTTTCAATTATTAATAATTCATTTTTGTCTGTAATACTTTCGTTTTCACGAATTAATTGTGCCTTTCAATCGATACATTTAAATTTACCTATGCCTTTAAAAGCTAAATAACTAGCAAAATATAACACGGAACATGATTCTAAATTATGTTTATCTACTTGATGAGCAGGAATATTTAATGGGTGCTCGGGGCAATCTGGAACTTGAATATTAATTATTATAATTTCATTATTATTTTCGCATGCTTCTTTATTTAATTGTTCATTAGAAGTAATCAATTCTAAGTTTTCGTCTATATCATCTAAACTATTTGAAGATTCTGGGGGTTTCATCAAATTAGTTATTGCAATAACACGTAGACTTGTTCTAAATGTTTTAACGGTTGGATTAAAATTAAAGCCGCCTCGTTGGCGTATCATCAATTTTGCTGTTGTTATAAACTGCTGGTTATTTAACTTCAGTTCCGAATTCGATAACATTAAAATTGAATTTATAGTCAATTTTAGTCCGGTAAAACAATCAGGTTGGCGTGGACATCGTGGATTTAATTTTTTAATATTATTCATCATATCATATCCCTCGTTTAAAATATTTATTATATTCGGAGATTTCTCTGAAATTGCACATTTATTGGGATTTTTATCAAAGAGGGTGTGACTGTTTAGTGAATCAAATAATATGTTCATTTGCAAAATAAAATCAGCCGTGGGAACACCGGTATCACTTTTAAGTTCACCTGTGCCGATGGCTGTTCTAATAGAAGCAGCTACACTATGGCTAAAGATTTGTAAAGCTAATTTACAATTCATTTTTTGAAAGTTATTTGGATTTTTATGAGCTTCTGTTAATTTGCAGTTCGATCTCGCTAGTTGACTACATTTATCTATATTATAAGTTTGAATTACGTCTGTGAACGATACTTTATTGCCATATTAAATAAAATTACAATTTAACCAATTATTTCGAACACTTTTGAATAGATGTGGCACATCGTATATGACATATATTTGTTGATTATTAACAGTAAAATAAGGCCTGTCCACGTTAACATTTAAATTATCAAGAGCGCTTCTATTATTCGACCCTTGATCGCAAACAAATGCTTTAGGAGTTAAACCGGTTTTTATCAAATTTTCTATACACATTACAATTAATTTTGTTAATTCAGTATTCCTAACACTGCTAGCAGATATGAATGGTCCTAAGTCTTCAAAACCTTCAATCATATCAAATTGTTTATTATACTCCAAAAATTTTTTTAATGCCATTTCATCAAAGGCTGCAACGCAACATTTTTCTGTATCAGACATTGATGATGCCTTAAATCCTATTTGTTGAAAAAGGGTTGGACTAAAACCAGTTTTAAATTTTGAGTTTGTTATCCACGACTTTATTGTTGAAATAGACGGGAGTATTATACCAACACTTATAAAAAAATTATAGGCTGAAGGTGATTTGAAATAAAAACATAGAGAAAATATTTTTTCCGTTTTGGCCCATTGGTTTTTAGCGCCATGACACATTTGCATTTGTACCAATACCCTAGAATATTCTGATTTAAAATTAAAGTTATTGATATCGGAAAGAATATCAAATTTTGATTTTCTCTCTTTCTTAAATTTTTTAGTATTACATAACAATGATCGTTTATTTTTATTTAAAAGCTGAACACGTTTTAATTTTTTACGAAGTGATTGCTCCCGCGGAGTTTCAGTATCAGAAAATAATTTTTTTCGGCAAGCTAAATCTGGGGAACACAAAGGATTAGATGACCATTGTTGTGCAGCTTCACTGATTGTTGGCTGACTTTCCGGTGTTGAAGGCAAATTAATTTCATCTGAATATAAATTACTGTATTTGAGTTTAGGAGACACTACTTTAAATTTTAATGGTGATAATGGGATTAAATTAGAATTAATCTCTAATACTTGTACCGGTACAGCATTGACACACAATTCATTTCGCGAAGAATTAACAAATGAATCGGAATTGAAATGATCCGCAAAAATCAGTTTACGTTGAAGCTTAGCAAAAGGCATATCGATAAGTAATGAATTTCCTGAAAATAAATAATTGTATAATTAAATTATTTGAAACTTGTAGTTACTTAGAAATTATTTAACGAAATAGTATTGCATAACTATTAGTATAGAAAACTTATTACCACTTCTTGCGACCCATAATTCACACTTTATTTTATCTTTGACTGGAAATTTAAAAAACGATAATTTGGGATGGTCCATACGACATTTTTTACAATTAAAATAAACACTCTTCTGACCAGAACCGTTAGAGCACCCATTTCTCTACCATAAATTAATCTTGTATTATTTGGGGGAACACCCGAAATTATAGTTTCTATTTTCTAAAAGAAATATATATTTAAACTTAAAAGAAATATAAACATAAAAAATTACTTACAACATTTAAATTTAATTTCTTATTTAAAAAATATTTAACAATTCTATCAGAATCTGAAACAAACACATTTTTTTAATATAATTTTATAAAAATCACTGTACTTATAAAAAACTTACATTTTTCTACCATGTTAGCTTTGTTAATGCATGAATTTTTTTTAATAATGATACCACATTCTTTTTTTTCTTATCACATTTTGCATAATATAATACAACAGACTTTATAGATTGGATGATTAATAGGGATAGGTTTTATAAATTATTAAATATAAACAAAAATATATTTTTAACATTTTAAAAGTTTATTTAATATTGTAGTAATAGAACAAGTTCAAGTGAATACATTGATGAATTTTTGTAGAAAAAAAAAATGTTATTACAATTTGATTTACGTTATTAAACAATATGTTAGAAAAATTATATCGGTTTAACTGATGATGATATGTTATAATAATTAAAAGAAATCAATCTATATTACATGTACAAGTGGTTGATGAAAACCATTCAAATATTTGATTCAAACATATAAAACAATAATTATATTCTTAGAAATAATGTTATTACTATTCAACGAATTCACGTTAAGATACATATGCTTAGATAATTATATTCTTGATTACATAAGAAAGAGTACATTGATGCATTGTCTAGAACAAAATGTGTGGTTTTTTGATTAAAAAAATACCACATATCAGCTATCATATTTTCGTTAGGATTAAATATATTGCAAACAAAATTATTAATTTTTGAAGTTGAACATTCTACGCAAAATCGACGAATATTCCAGCAACTACTATCTGTATGACTAGGAATAAGCCATTTATGATAAGTTATTACAATGTGGTTTGAGTTATTAAAGCAATATGGTAATATTGAACTAAAAGATTCATTTGAAATTTCACTTGCATCTAAATTATTATAATCAATAAATAAATCGCTATTGGTGGACCTACCATCATCAGTTAAATCATCATTGTCGGATGAATCGATATCATTTTCTAGATTTACAACTAATGGAAACTCGGTCGACACATTCCAATTTTCTGGTATCTCCTTAAATATATATGTAAATTGTGGCGCCATTTTTTCTCAATAGGTTTAGTTTGTCTCGTAAAATTCTATTTTTTGAATGTGATATTTTTTAAATACTTTGAAAAATGAACCATTTAATTTTGAAATTTCATTCTCTGTTAGTACATTAAAGCGTTTCGGTAGATACACAATGAAGTCTTCAACTTCTAAGCAAATAGATATTCCATATATTGTCGTTACCAGCTTTGCCCCATTAATTGTATATATTTTTGAATCATCTAAATCAAATAACTTTATAATTGTATTTGATTTGACTAAACCAAGTTGGTTAAGTTTTTGGAAATCCATGTCTAATAAATTAATTTTTTTTTAGATTTAATATGTAAAATTTAAATATTATAAACTTACCAATAATTTTTCATATTTTTTTAATTTAATTATAATTAATATTTTAATATATGATTATTATCATAATCTAACCACTTTTTTATTTTATTTACATTACTAAGTGCACATATATAAGGTGCAAAATGTGCAAAACAAGTTTGATGTGTGAAACATTTTTTAATTGACTTATATTCTTCTAAATCACATATTTGGGCGGGTAAGTCATACCAGTTCAAGAACTCTTTCTTTTGTAATCCTTTCACATAAATTTTCACTGCTGGTTGGAGAATTTTCTTAATTATATTATACATCTCTTCATATGGAATGTATCCATCACTCCATTTGAGACCATGATGATTCTTATGTAACCAAATAGCTTGTTTCTTATACTTTTGCTCTAATTCACTCCAAGGAAATGGTGGCTTGAACAGAAAGTGTTGTAATTTACTCCCATCTCGAGATAGAATCACTACTTCTTTCGGTACCAAATCATAGCAGTAGGCAGTAAATCCTTGTATATCTACGATGAACTCCATGGTTAAACTAACGCTTATCAGCGATAAGTTCCATGGTTAGACTAACGTTTTAACATCGCCTGACATCGGATTATATTCAATGATACGATCATGTAAAATTTTCACTTGATTCAAATTCAAGCCTAATATCTACAGATGCTGATTTAAACGATTCATTATGATGTGAGCAATCAATTACAGCCAGCGGTGCATAATCTTTGAAATCACTTTTTTTAAGTAATGAGCCTGTATCACGACCATAATAAGAATTTTGAAATTTTGTGTACATTTCATACAATAATGCATATTGGTTATTTTCAAAATTTAAATTTAAATTATCATATGGATAGCACACAGAATTCAAATATACTTTTACATTTGTTAATTTACAATGATCGAAAACACTAACATATTTATTTATTTTATTTTTTCTATCAGATTGAAAACCTAGAATAACATAACGCGGTTTTTCCAATTGAGTAGAAGTTTTAACAGGCCATGTTTGCTTCATTGTTGTAGGTAATAATGGATATTCGTAGAGATCCCAGCTTCTAAATGCCATAGATAACGTCTTATTACTTTCAATCATTTTCAATAAATTCAGTTTTCCTTTATCAGCAACAAAAATATGTGGCACTCGCCATTGAATTTTTGATAGATTAAATTTCAATTCAGTTGAACTTGTGTATGTATTGTTATCACTACGAGCTCGAATTAAAACTAATTCTTGCTTAACATTTACAATTATTCTTTTGTAATCTTCAGCAAATCCTAATAGTGATTTCAATGGTATGCAAACGTTAAAATAACCTTCACTATTCACAATATTTACATTTAAACCCCATCCTGCATTTTCTAAAGCACAACTTTCAGAATCGCTTAGAGAAATATATGATTTCATTGTACTACAAATCCCCACTGATTTATTTTTCTCAACTTCTACACCATTCATTGCATATCTAATCTCATCAAAAAGATAAGAAATTCCATTATTTGTAATTTTGGTATCATCTGGAGCAGCACTACCATCATTTTTTGTTAATTTTCCTTCAATATACAAAAAACTTTCACTAGGTAATGTATATATATCCTGTTGTTGTATTGGTATCCGAATTTCATCACTATTGTTGAATGTTGATGCCACATATGACTGATGACTATGTACCTCAATACGTGCTATTGTATTATCAAATACAATATTGGAATAAATGTTTAATACATCACTCATCTTTTTTTCTTTATTATAAACCCTTGTGATATTAAAAATGTTAAATTTTCTTGTGTTAATTCTTTCACTGTTGATACAGAAGTGGTAATGCTTTTCTTAGCTGTTATATTTTTATAACAAATTCCCATGTTCTTTCAAGTGAAGTCTGATAGTAATCGTTTCACCTCTAAAATTCACTAAACACCCGTCTTGATCAACAATCGTTAGTGTAATGTTACTTATTGTATGAGTGTTGACAGGTAAATAAATTACATTAGATGGCACTTCAACGATTTTATATCCAGGAGGAACCATTGGATAAAACTCATGTATTGTATGTACATGCTTATCATTTTTATATGCTCCTGTTACTATGTTACATTCTATGAGAAGAGTATTTACTTTTAAAATATTAACTAGTAAATCAGATTCATGTAATATATGTGGTTCTAGTACACGTTCTTTAAATCCTAATAATGAACCAATATTATTAGGCTTAGTAAAGTCAATTTGTAGGGTGCTTTTTATCTCACATTTTAATGTTTTGTTGTTTGGACGTACAGTTATATAATTTCTTACATTACTCTCTTTCTCAATTCTATTATTATACATAAAAGAAAAATCTTCTGCATTAGGATCTCCTAATATCTGTTTTAAATATTGATCGATATCATCAATTTCATATGAACCTACTGGAAAAGTTAATTCCTAAAATTTATTCCTAAAATTTATTATTAGATGCATCTATGTTTGGAATAGAATTGTATGTGTGAAAATCAATTAAACCAATTACATGCTCACCAATTAAATCAATCGGTGGAAAAAAATCAGTACATAATTCAGATGTACTACCAGTTAGTGTTAACGTCAAAGACATGATAAAAACTGGTATTAGTTAGATTCGTTCTGTTTATTTATAAGAAATTTCAAACATAAATGACCACAATTATAAGAATTAAATTTTTGTAATTGTTTATGATTGTAATTTATTTTAATATTTTTACCAAAATAATTTTTAAGCTCCAAAGGAGGTTGTAAATTTCCAAAACTATCAAAATATGAAACTTTATTATAACGTTTCTTATAAGCTACCCAATGACTTCCCAATCCATGTTTGTCATCAACATTTATTATAACACACTCATTGATTTTAGGTTTAGATGGTAGGGCGTTACGCATAAACACACCGCGAAAATATGGTAGTCTGCATGCGATTTGTTTCAACTCAACATCGCTTAACGCCCTTTTCGGCAGTTCTTTAAGGATAAACCTCGTCCATTTTGATATGGTTTTAAATGTAACCCTCCACCTAATGCTTTCTTGGTGCCATAAGCTGCGGCACCACTTACAGCCTCTGTTATTAATGCTTTACCTATAAGCGGTAATAGCAATGGTATAAGTGCTCCAACCTTAGGTGTTGGAATTACCCGGGGTTTAGGTTTGCGTTTTTGTTTGCGAGATTTTTTATGACCCATTCCAAATTTTCGTTTTGCTTTCATAATGTTTGTAACTGTCCAAGCTGTTGCTTTTTCTCCAAAAGATGCGTCTTTAGACTTAACCCGATTCCACGCTTTTTCTTGTAATACTTTGTCTGCCTCGTGCCTTTTTGATAAATCACTCGATTTTAAATATTCAATATCGTGCTGTTTGCATGCAACGTCTAATTGATTTATACCAGGATCACCTCGGTTTAATCGTGTTTTTAAATGAGTTCCAGGACCACATTACTGATATCCAGGTATATGTAAATCAACAGGTAATGAATTTATAGCACTGTTAATAAGACCATCTCCATGAACTAACATTAGTAAACCGATAACTATAAATAGTGGTACAATCATTAAATAGGTATAGTAACATAATGAAATTTATAAAGCAACAACAAAAGCTACAAGTTAAAAACTTTGATATAACAACTAATATTAAATTTAAAAGACATGGTGACTTATTCCCCAACAGTATAAGATGTCTTATTTGTGGAACTTCAAATTGTGGGAAAACAAATGTTATGCTTGGTTTGTTAACACATCGAAATGGATTAAAATTTGCAAATGTGTATGTATATTCTAAATCTCTTCATCAACCAAAATATCAGTTTCTAGAAAAATGTCTATCAAGAGTAAAAGGAATGGGTTATTTACCTTACAATGAAAATACTGAGATTGTTAAACCACAAGATGCAAGATCCAATTCAATATTTGTATTCGATGATGTAGCTTGTGATAAACAGGATTGTATCCGCAGTTATTTCAGTATGGGGAGACACTCACAAGTTGATTCAATTTATTTATGTCAAACTTACGCTCGTATACCTAAAAATCTCATAAGAGGTAATGCAAATTTAATAGTGTTATTTAAACAAGATGATATGAACCTTAAACATGTGTACAATGATCATGTAAACACTGATATGTCATTTAATAAGTTTAAAGTGTTTTGCGCGAATTGTTGGAAGGATAAATATGGATTTGTAGTGATAAATAAAGACTCTGATACAGGTCGTTATCGAAAAGGTTTTGATAATTATTTAACATGGACATCTTAGATGTTATATGTGATTGTATTGCAATCATGATGATTTTAATAATAATACTAATACTAATATATCAATATATACTAGACATTTGAAGATTTATCCTCATTTAATCAACAGACTGGAAACAAATCTATTCAATTCTGTTATAAATGTTTATGTTAGCTATAACAAACGTGTTGAAACCTGTTACAAACTTCAACATCAGCATCAGAGTTGTTAAAGAGAATTAAAATGAATAAGATGGAGAAAGAAACATTGAAAGAAATAGTGCAAGTTAGTGATGTTATACGTAAGAAGTATAAATCACTTAAACGTGGGCATGCAGATGCAGAGGAATTATTGCAGAAAACTTTTAAACCTTTAACATTACCTCTAAAAGAAATAGTTGCAAATACAACAACACAATTAAAGAAAATTAAAGAAGACACCCCAGATACTATAGAAATAAAAATAAAAAAGAAAAGACATAATGAATCACCTGTGGCATATTATCGCAACCCGGTTGATACACCTAGTAGAGGAGCAATTAAGAAACCTCAAAAATTATTACCAACATTTTTGGAAACCGAAAACTTAGCAATGAAAGATGAAGAAAATTCACCAAGAACACAATTTAAAACACAGTTAGATACCCCAGAAGGTCTAGAAGAATTTGAACAACTAAAGCAATCTGCAGGAGATATTGCAGCCCCTTACATGCTTTTTTTCGCATTACATGAGAGTGACACTGATAAAGTATATGGAATTAGAAAAGATAGTGATGGTGTTTTTAAAATAGGTAAGATGCCAGTTGAGATCGAACATAATGATCTAAAGATTGGAGATCAATGGTATGAAGGAACAACAGGACTCTATGAATTATTATTTAAAAAAATACCCGCTATCACATCATTTACCAATGACGATAGAAAATTATATTTAAATATAATATTGCAAACAAACGCTCATAGGAGAAACTTTAGTTCCACTGGTCAACGTAATGGATCACGCAACTGGAAGTATTTAAATATAATAAGACCAGCAATAACAGTTGGTAGATCACAATCAACATCTGGATATGGTTTAATCTCATCAAATATGACTTTAACTAATTATAAAAGAGATTACATTTATTGGAATGATCCTAATGAACTAGTTGAAAGATTAAAGTTGCTAATGGCTTCGCGAACTACAGGTCACACCGGACATGATAATGAAATTATGTCAATTATTGAAGAGCTTAAAGAGGCAAATATAATAGAATGATATTACCTATATAATATGATCATATCCAACATGTCTGTAGACAAGTTTGGTAGACAGTTAAAGCCGCACGGCTTAAAACATAAAATCAGTTTAACTACAAATAGTGTTGGTGAGTTTGATGCATCAGTTCGGTTATATGTTGATAATGCTATAAGTAAATATAAAAATAGGTTAAGTGAACTTATTAATATAAATAAATTAAAGATAGATGATTTAATTAAAGCAGATGAAATTCATAAGGAGTTTTATAATCAAAATGATTTAAAGATTAAAGGTCTAACTGCAAAAATTCAAAATGTTATTGATTATACACCTGTAATGATTGAATCTAAATTTAATACAATTAATCATGCTATATGCACTAAAGAGTTGGATAAACTTAAAAGCGATTTACTTCCATTTGTTTATAAATACATAGAGTCATATTTAAAACCAATTTTAAATGTAAATAAGTTAGTAGTGCCAACAAACGAAGATGAGCAAATTGGACATAGTGAATGAATTGCATAAACCTGCTCGTCGAACATATTTAAGACGTAAAGTAATAACAAAAGGAATTGACGATTTGTGGCAATGTGACCTTGTTGAAATGATTCCGTATGCAAGAGAGAATAGAGGGTATAAATATTTGTTAACTGTAATAGATGTTTTATCAAAGTATGCGTGGGCAGTGCCTGTGAAGTCAAAATCTGCTTATGACGTTACACGAGCTATGAATAAAATACTAGGTCAACATCGTATACCATATAATATTCAGTCAGATAATGGTAAAGAATTCTACAACTCTGAATTTCAAAAACTAATGAAACAACATAAAATCAACCATTATTCAACATACAGCAATCTCAAAGCGAGTGTAGTAGAAAGATTTAATCGTACACTTAAAGCTAGTATGTAGCGTGAATTCAGTTTAAACGGGTCATACAAGTGACACAATATATTACCAAAATTATTAGAAAATTATAATGGAAGAAAACATCGCACTATAAAAATGTGCCCCAAAGATGTGACGCATGATAATGAAAAAAAATTATTGGATACTGTTTACAGTAATATTAAGATTGTAGTGCATTCGAAATTAAAAATCGGTGATCATGTACGAATAAGCAAAGTGAAAGGGGTATTCAATAAAGGTTATACTCCTAATTGGTCCACTGAAATATTTAAAATAGTAAATATTCAAATAACAAACCCTGTAACTCCAAGACTTGCATGGACGACCAATCGAAGGTGGATTTTATGAACTAGAATTGCAGAAAACAAAACATCCCAATATTTATCTAGTGGAAAAGGTTTTGAAAACAAAGGGATCCAAGGTTCACGTGAAATGGTTAGGATTTGACTCTAGTTATAATTCATGGATAAAAAAGAAAGATGTTTTATAATATCATATATATATAAATATATATTAAATTAATAATCTAAAAAAATACAAAAATTGTTTTTAAAATGTAACAAAAACAAAATACAGTGATAAAATTTAAAAAAATATTCATAATTATGATACTTCAATTTTCATTAGATATACTGTAGTGCCCCCACGGCAGTGTGTCTGTAGAGTTTGGTAGTATATATCTTTTATCATCATCTGCACTGAGTACAAGTTTGTTTTGTTCAACTGTATATATGTCATGTTTTTTAGATATAATATTATTTTGCATTTTATGTGATTTTGTTTTGTCAAAAAGTGTTCTCTTGTAATCATCCAAAGTAAGGGTCTTTGTCACAACCCCCGATACACCCTTTGCCTTAGAATAAGATTTATCATTATCCAATTTAAATAAGTACATTTTAGAACGTAACCCAGCAAATTCAGTCATTAACATGCCTGCGTTTTCATCTTTAAACAATCCCACAACTTTTTTGTTAGCTTGAGGTATCCCATATCTATTGTTTGTGGAGTAATCTGAAGTGTCGAATCTATTAATATCCATTTTAATTTGTATATATGGATCTTCATTAAATTCATAAATGAGTGAATCGGTATCCATGTATAGAAGTTTAGGTTGTGTAAATGTTTGAAGTGTGTAAGTATAATGAAAATCATACATTAAATATTTGCTAATATCCAAAATAGTCATGCCCACGTAAACAGGTTTGTTGAATTTAATTTTAACTTTATTTAATTCAATTGTAATTAAATTCGAAGTTAATATAGTCGATTTTTTGAAATTTGGTTTTGCAATTAATTTTCGCGCACCACCTCTTCCATTCCATTTAGAAACTAGTTTTATATCTCTATATTTTCTTATATTTTCCATGCTTTTTCCAAATACTGCATTGTTCATTAATTTAAAAAAAAAAATTTCAAAATTGTTTCGTGCTATTTTCCGAAAGTCCGTATTCATATCAATATACTTTTTGAGCCAAAATGATTGTTGAAATTTTATAATTCTATGAATTTTTATTAATTTCATACCCAATGCTATGGCTTGTTTTAAATTCCTATAATGGATTATAAATAAAAATAAAAATAAATTTCGAACCGGGGGGTGTTTGTTGAACTGGGCATAGTGGTAAGTTTTTATGTATGTTGTGTAGGTGTTGAGGATAATCTAAATCAACTTCAAGTATGTACCCATTGGAACCATTCTCAGATACTGAATTTACTTCAAAAGCAAGAATTTGATCGTTAGTCAACCATTCAAAATTTCCATGTGGTAAACATTGTATCATTGCCCAACCATATAAATTACATGCATCAAAATACATTATATACTTCTCGGGGTTAGTTGATTCATATGATGTCATGTAATGGTTGTTGGCTTTGGCATATCGATTACAACATTGACTAACACCTCCACGTATACCTCGTTCAAAGAATAAGAGCATATCGATGTCAGTTAATAGCTCCAAATGCACACCAGTCATTTTTAACATAACATCCCAAGCCAGACCTATAAAAAAATAATCAAGTCATTTCAAATTGTTGATAGCAGATTAATTAATTTTTACCAGGTGTTGTATAGTAGTGAGCAGGATCTAGAGCATATGATTTCAAGCAGACATCTCTAAAATTTTCAAAAATGTCTGCTAGTAGTAACACATCAGTCTTGAGATATAAATCTATGTAATCTCCAATTGTTTTATGACTGAATGTGCTCCATACAAGTTGAGCGTGGGAGTAATCCGTGTCACTTATACCAACTTGTCTCAGTTTGGAATAAAACGCCTCTTTTGGTGGTAACTGTTCTTCTTTAAACCGATCCCATCAGTTCACATAGTCATAGGGAAATACACCCTTTCGAGTTAGTAGTTGAAATTTAACATTGTTTGAATAGTTCTTCCGCATGGTATTAAATGCATTTGCGTCCATATGGCTGACAAGCTTGTCTAGTGAACTGTTCATAAATCTAGAAATATTACAATAGTTTTTTTACATATATTTTACATTTTTTTCTTTACTATAATTAACATACCTGAGAGAATCAAGAAACCTGAGCTCCATACCCCCAACCATTTTAGAGAAGAATATATAACGTTCCTCGTTGGCAGGTATTAATTTTATTTTCTCTTCAGTAGCCCCGAGTTCTTTCACGAGAAAGTGACTGTCATAACCACTTAAATTGTGGAAAAATACGGGAATGTAGTTAGGATATTGATAATTTAAATTACATGAGTTGTGAGCGGCACCACGAAATTTTCCTGAACATGAAATAATATAAGTAATGTGTAATATAATATTTTTGAAATTAAATTTACCTGTTAAATGACAGTGGTCACGAACCTTCTTCGTTTCCTCATCCGCTCCAAACAATTTATCACAAATATGACATTTTGCAGCGGTGGTGAAAGCAACATAGTCCCCTTCAAACATTTTTATTGATGCAATGTTTTTATACAATGCATGCACTTTCATCACAATCTCATATAATTTTTTCATGAACCATTTCGCTGGATCTGCTCCACGTTATAATTCAAATATTGATAATGTATTATCATATGAACATACCAATTGATAAGCAACTGCACATCCTATATGTTTTTGATATTCATTGGTGTATGAGGTTGTTGGATCTGGTTGACAAGTATTAAATGGTACCGTTAGAGATTCAAAATCTGCGTAAATTATAAATGGATGACGTTCTTTACGCATATAATTTTTAAATTTAAGCCACTTCTCATCTTCGCTTGGCATTATAATTCTAACAGCTTCCGCAAGGATACAATCTTCTTCGTGACGTTTTAACAAGTCTGCTCGTCCAAAATATTGTAAACATCGATCACAAATCCAATGTTTAAGACTCCGTTTTGAAATTTGCGAGTCGAGAAGACGAGATAGTGATTTGATCCATGCAAAGTGTGATTGATTTGTCTGTTTCCAATAAAGTAGATTGATGTGTTGGTCTTTTTTATTTTTTGTATAATGTAATGGTCCTACTACATTATAATTATTACTTTTTCCATCAAATTCAAGACCATAAACATTAATAGACACGTCATTCTGTTTTTCGAATTTGGGAATATCTGTCAATGGTGTAGGAAAGTGAATATTGGTTAAATTGAAAATTTCATAAGGGTCTTGGAGGTATTTGGATGGTCTTTGAGGATTTGAACTAACAGGAAACATAGCAGAGAGAAGCGACCATATAAAACAATTCTCATCATTATTATGCACTTTCACCACCGCCTTCCGGCTTTTAATCGAATTTGGGAGTTCGATGTATGAAGAACCACCATTTACTGGATTGAATTTATTGATATTCACCTAAATTTATCATATTTCTAAATTATAATTTTCAAAAGACATTTATTTTATTTACATACTTGCAAGTGCTTGCTTGATACATAACAAAGCTTTTCCCTAATCACGTTCTTGAAATTCATCCATTTTTTTACGAATCGGACCGACCACATTATTTGTAAACCATGTTGAAAAGTCATCACTAATAGTGATGGGAGCCATCCTAGATGTGTGAAAGATTTCAGTTATAAGTTCCTGTTCACCTTTCTTTACAATATAATCACAACACAAATCACAAACAATTTTAACTGGTGAGCGATGTTCAAACATAAATTGTCCAATTTTTACAATTAATATTAATTTACATTGTTCTAAAAAGTCAATTGGTTCAAGAATATGATCACTGTTTACAACACAACCGATTTATAAAAGCACTCTTAATATCTATCCACTTAACCCCATTAGAAGACATATTAAATATTATTTAAGACTAATGAAATAAAATATAAATAAAAGTAGTATTAAGGTATTCATATAAATTTTAAATCATATGTTGTCCGAACTGTTCTATATCTATACATGTTGTGCAATCGAATGGATCCACTACACGATTTATCAATTGCTTACATTTAAAACATTTCTGCTCAATGTTAATTTCAGTCGTATAGAAATTTATGTTGTGTTTTTCCATCACAACTAGTTTTAAATCAACAGATTCATTAAAAATTACCCCCAGACCACACAGATAACACAAATAATGTATACCACCATTTGTTATGGATCTTTCAAAACCCTTGTATATTAAACATATATCTCTATTTCGTAAGTCTTCCCTGGTGAATAAATTTCGATGAGATTGCCCAGGCATTTTCGAAAAATAACAATAAAGTAATGACAAAAACTATTTTCGGTTTGTATATTATATAGAAATGTGATAAAAAATAAACTGTTTGTTAACACATTATTCAAAACACCAATATCCTGTTTTGGTTGGCTTAAAAGATAATAAGTTAACCAAAATCCTGCTACGATCTATTTAATAAAAAAACAACTGTCTTTGTTGTAATCTCTCACATAAAAAATAAAATTTTCCTGTTTCGTTCTGTTTCATAAAACATGCAACCGTCTTTGTTGCAAGCTATCTTATCTTATTTATTACCACAACTATTGTTATTAAATTGTATAAATAAGGTGACAAAATTATTAACATTACAGTATATCACAAAAATTACTCGTCGCTAAATATCTGTTCCATTAAATATTGGTAAGTTTATAATATTTAAATTTTACATATTAAATCTAAAACAAATAATTTATTAGACATGGATTTCCAAAAACTTAACCAACTTGGTTTGGTCAAATCAAATACAATTATAAAGTTATTTGATTTAGATGAATCAAAAAAATATGCAATTAATGGGGCAAAGCTGGTAACAACAATATATGGAAAATCTATTTGCTTAGAAATTGAAGACTTCATTGTGTATCTACCGAAACGCTTTAATGTACTAACAGAGAATGAAATTTCAAAATTAAATGGTTCATTTTTCAAAGTATTTAAAAAAGAAGATCACATTCAAAAAATAGAATTTTACGAGACAAACTAATGCTATTGAGAAAAAATGGCACCACAGTTTACATATATATTTAAAGAGATACCAGCAAATTGGAATGTGTCAACCGAGTTTCCATTAGTTGTAAATCTAGAAAATGATATCGATTCATCCGACAATGATGAATAACTGATGATGGTAGGTTCACCAATAGCGATTTATTTATTGATTATAATGAATTAGATGCAAATGAAATTTCAAATGAATCTTTTAGTTCAATATTACCATATTGCTTTAATAACTCAAACCACACTGTAATAAATTATCATAAATGGCTTATTCCTAATTATACAGATAGTAGTTGCTGGAATATTCGTCGATTTTGCGTAGAATGTTCAACTTCAAAAATTAATAATTCAGTTTGCAATATATTTAATCCTAACGAAAATATGATAGCTGATATGTGGTATTTTTTTAATCAAAAAACCACACATTTTATTCTATACAATGCATCAATGTACTCTTTCTTATGTAATCAAGAATATAATTATTGTTTTATATGTTTGAATCAAATATTCGAATGGTTTTCATCAACCACTTGTACATGTAATATAGATTGATTTCTTTTAATTATTATAACATATCATCATCAGTTAAACCGATATAATTTTTCTAACATATTGTTTAATAACGTAAATCAAATTGTAATAACATTTTTTTTTTCTACAAAAATTCATCAATGTTTTCACTTGTACTTGTTCTATTACTACAATATTAAATAAACTTTTAAAATGTTAAAAATATATTTTTGTTTATATTTAATTTATAAAACCTATCCCTATTAATCATCCAATCTATATAGTCTGTTGTATTAAATTATGCAAAATGTGATAAGAAAAAAAAAGGATGTGGTATCATTGATGTGGTATCATTATTAAAAAAAAATTCATGCATTAACAAAGCAAACATGGTAGAGAAATGTAAGTTTTTTATAAGTACAGTGATTTATATAAAATTATATTAAAAAATGTGTTTGTTTCAGATTCTGATAGAATTATTAAATATTTTTTAAATAAGAAATTAGATTTAAATGTTGTAAGTAATATTTTATGTTTATATTTCTTTTAAATTTAAATATATATTTTTTTTTTAGAAAATAGAAACTATAATTTGGGGTGTTCCCCCAAATAATACAAAATTAATTTATGGTGGAGAAATGGGTGCTCTAACGGTGCTCATATTCCACCATATTAATGTAATATATATTTATTAATTAGTTGAAAGCATTAAATATATTTTAAAATTAATTACGTATAAGTACTCTAGATAAAACAAAATTTTTTTTTACTTTTTGGTGTACTTTACTATACCCCCCAAATAAGATGTACAAATTGTTGAATATATTTCTTAAAACAAAAATTATTATGAATATAATGAATTCTAAAACAACATACAATCTGCTTTACATTCACGTTAAGTTGGTACACAACACCAATATGCAACTTGGGTTACTCTCTTATTATTTTAGTACTGCAACCTAGGATACTCTACTGGTCCTGGTTTACATTCACGTTAAGTTGGTATATTCTACTGGTCTAATTTAATATACCCCAAACATCATACAACCCGCTTTACATTCACAAAAAAAAACAAAGTACACGAATTATCATACAACCCACTTTACATTAATGCCTTAGCGATATCTTCTTAAGTACCCCAAATATCACACAACCCGCTATACACCCACGTCAACCCAACACTCCCTATGACGTCACAACGGCACGACCAATCAGAAGCGAGACCTTGAACTGTGCTAGAAACGGCGTTTTCTATCTACTTACATATATCCTCTTCGTCGCCTTTCACAAACAAGTGACTATCGTTACCACTTGAAAAATTTATCTTAAGTATGGTTTATAACAAATAATAAATCCATAATTGTTTTGTCTCAAATAAAATTTATATTGATTAATGACACATACTGCAATTATATCAGTGACGCCATAAATATAATTGTCTTTTACATTACCAACAATATGAATCTGTTGAAGATAAAAATTCATAACATCGTTCAGAATTTGTAAAAACTAATTGTAATTTATGTTCCCTCTATTGACTTAGTGGAGTTATAAGTGTAGTACTCTAATCATTCGTTTGACAAGAGATTGGACAAAATTGAGCTAATTCATTTAATGTTCGCCCATGAGAAGGAATTTTTTGCATGCTGAAGGAATGGCGTTAATATCGTACGTTTTTGACAACGCACATAACCGATCGCGGTGTGGGTCACATCTAGGTGAGAATATATCCATGTTTTGTTCACCCTTAAGTTATACCATAGCTATATCGACGCTTTCTGTGCCAAAATACCATGTCTTCTCTTCCCATGCGAGAGGTGGTTGGTATTGGTCTTTTAAGTTCAATTTTTTCAATATTATTTCTTATAATGGGGATTCTATCTATATTGAAGATACAATATGATAATACTATTTATAATACCATAATATTCTTCTGCGTACGTGATTGCTAGCTTGTATCCTCTTTTATTAATTTCAAATTTATTCCCAATTTAGATATACTGATTTTATAAGGAAAATTGCTTATTTTCTCTTCAAATGTCACAATTTCTTTGTTTGATGTAAATTTTAACATGATTGACCTGTAGCGTTTGGATCATACCAGGAGTCAAGCACGAGAGGATGAGAAGGGTGATTACCTATATCATTACACAGATATACATTGTTATACGTTTAGTTTGGTATTTATTGAAAATAAGTACCTACAGGATTAAGCTTATTGGGCTCAAGATGCATTGATTCTAATATTAAACAGTTTGAATAGTATCTCTAAGGCTTTGACTGAGAGACTGTCTGGAGTGTATTGGTTTTTGTGATATGTGGAGGTAACCTTGGCTTGGACTAGGGTTTACGAAATAAGTATGCTCGTGTCGCTTTGATAAGTCATAGACAGGTATTATTGGGTCATCGTTCCTGTTACTAGGCCAAAGTGTAATGCTTGCTACGCGCGGATGACCTGAGTGGTGCTTACTACACGTGGGTGACCTATTGTGTGGCACGAACGTGACACTGATGACCTTTTGTCTGGCACGGGCGTGACAATACTGTATCTACTCCTGCCAATTTCAAGTCTTCCCGCGCGATGCCGCGCCTTTGATTAGCGATGCCATCCTTCCAGGCCACCCCGTGTACGTTCTGTTTGGCGTACCTGATATTTTGTGCTCCCGGAATCGGTTCCTGAGGATCGTCGCAATATATTCCGCATTCATCTTTACAATTAGTATTATACCAGTTTCTTAGAATCAGAAGGTTCGAAATAGCACAAAGTTTGTATCTATGCGTGGATGGTATAACACACTTTGTAATAATATTACATTCGTTATGTGTTTGCAATTTTTCCAACGAAGGACATTTGAGATCTGCTAAGTCACGGATATCATCACGCAACAGTATTTTTTCAATAAACTTTTTCTTTTCTATGCCTTTCACAAACACGTCTTTTATGTCACGCGTCACAATTTCGCGTAATAAAGGCTGAAGGTTTGCATATTCAATCTAACCGTTATCCCAGTCCAAACCATGATGATTAGTTTGCAGTCAATTATTTGTGGAACGCGTCCCGATATTTAATACATGTTTCTCGTATGGTGCTTTGAACTTAAAGTGATGAAAAAATTCACTATCCAATGTTATTATTGCTATTTCTTTAACTACAAATTCTTTATTAACTGCGTAGAAGCCTTGAAAATCTATTATTACACCCATTTTGTATTAAGATAGAAATTTAACTGATATGAAAGTAAAAATTTTTCATATTTATACTAAACGTCCCCGTACGGCTAACCACCAAAATCCACTACCACATTCCGATTCTTATAAATCTCGATAATATTATCAAATTCTGAATAAATAATACAGTTCACAGTTTCTGCAAGAGGGGTTGCAAAGGTAACTTCAAATCGTAGTGACCCGTGACGGGTTAAATTCCAGTGTGACATACTATTCGCAGATAGATCAGGAGTTAAATCAAAGGCAATTAGACAAAATCCCTCAGGATAGTCTTCTCTATTTATAGAGTTTCCTTCATTTGAAAAATGAATGCCTGTCCCGGAGAAAAGTGTATTGTACATTTGAATATATGCTTGTCGAGTCTTAAAACATGGCTGCAACGGCTTTTACGGAATTTGCTGACCATTCATACAAATCGATAAAAAATTCGTATTATAATGTTGAAAATTGAATGGATTTGTTTTATAGTCGCCATTGAATGATGTATTAGCGACAAAACCAAATACACATCGTTTCGGTAATTGTCCAAGAAATATATTATCTAAAGATTTTCCCTGAACTCCCGCTGGTATAGTAATCGCTTTGCATTCGGCTCTTGTAATAGGATATTTAGCCGTTGTCATTTCGAGAGTTTTATTGTGTGCTAATAAGACAGTAGGATTTATATTCATACGTCGTACCAAAAGCGTAGCTTCTGTTATTTGAACTTTATAATTGGGTGCATCTGATATCAGATTAAAACCATCCCTTGAACGTACGAGTCTAACTCGCATTTCTACGCCGTTGATTAGAAACTTTTCTTGGTTAAAAAGGTCGGCATGTAAATGACCCATCATATCAATATTTCGACTCTATACAGCGAATTTTTTACGTTTCTCATACCCTTTATTACTATCTTCTTTAGTATCCATTTTACCAGCAGAATCAACATACCATAAAGACGATGTAAGATGAGAGGTTTTAGCATCAGGACCATAGTTGAGAAGTGTTTCAATATATGAACGATACGCGTACGTATTGTTTGGGGGTGATACCAGTTTCTGATTTAGATATATATCCACTTGACTGAATAGCGAGTGAAGCCAATTATTTATAGGTGCTACATTATCATTTTCATCCAAATCTTCATTTGTATTCTTCACTATTTTTGCACTTAAATAGAGCATTGTTTGTGATAAATCTATATACTGATCGCCATGACCCGGGTTAACAAACTCTATGAGACTGTCGTCTGTTAGAGATGATAACGGTTTATAGTTAAGCCACTGTCCATTTTCAATACTAGTTTGAGTCGGAGGCAATGCGAAAATATCTAATTCTGATTTAACACATTCACACGACTGAGAGTGTAAAAACGCCATTTTAATTAAATATATCGCGAGTAGTTTTAGATTTGTTCCTTACACGTCTATTAGATGGTCGCGAATGATTACGTTTCACTATTAATCGTTTCTTTTTATATCCAGACCCCGTAAACATCGTGTCAATTTTACTCTCTGCTTTGCGCTTTAAATTATTTTTTGCCTCGGATAATCGATTTTTCAGGGCTTCTTAGATTGGACGCTGTTCATGTAGATCTCCCAGAATATTTACACCTGTACTCACTGCTTCTCTACCTACAGCTCCTACACCTTTTCTGATCAAAGGCATGATACGTCTAAATAGACCACTAAAAAAGCTTCCTAATCCGTGACCTCGTTGAAATGATGCTCCTCTATAAACGACTGTACCCACTCCGGATCCTGCTAGATGGTTATAATAAGTTTGATATGGACAGATATGCATTTTAATTGTTTAATTTGCACTGTCTAAAATGAAGTATCACACACAATGTACCCGTTTGAAATGATACAGGATCTCCCGTGTGTGTTCTTATATCAATTTCTACGCGATCAAATTCGGTTCTCAAGAGAGGAACATAGTGTGGCTTAGTATATATAACAGATTTATTTGCTCCATATATATAATCTTTCACATCTACGCTCACAATTCTTAATAAGGGGGCCATTACATCACCGACAAACTGTGGTTCAATCAAATCACAATACATAAACAGTTGAGATGGAATAGCGACTAAAACGTTGTATCTATTTTGTGCAACAGGAGTATTAACTATATTGTCATCCGGATTGAATCCTAATTGCTGCATCAATCTCGGTGAAAGTTTGATGGAACTTATGTCGTTATCATATTGCGTTTCAATTCTCCCCTAGGCCGCATTATGTGTAAATATTATATTATTTCTCTGAAGGACATCAATTGCATTAAGTTCACTCGTGATATCTAAAATAGCTGCATAACCACCGGGTACCACGGTGCCGTTCTCTTTTATCTCCATAGATAGAGGTGCGGAAAAACTGTCAGCCGTATATTCCTCATAGGTATTTAGATCTTTGAATTTTGATACATACACCTGATTCGAGCTATCGTTGACAGTGTAAAAAGTCGAAGGATATTGAACTTCTGAGACGGAGACCTCCCACTCTCCACTCAATCGTATATTTCGTTGTAACAATGTGTAAAAACTTGTCTTTGTATTTCCTGGAAAATAGTCCATAGAACTATTACTTAGCAGTGTTAAATAGAAATTCTTCATATTTCCTTTAATTCTGATGCTAGTATCCACGAGTTGAATTTATCACTATAACCTTTCCATTTAACAAGTGCCAACTTTCTGACACCTGTACCGCGCGTCTCTATTATTTTATCTATTTTATATACTGCATTTTCTTTTACATTAACCCGTTGCAGTGCCGATCATAGAAGGTACCCTCGATAAGCTCGTTATTTAAAGCAGCAATTCTATATACGGGTGATGGTCTTCGTTTTAGTGCATGCGTTATTTTAAAAATTTCATCAGACCAATTACTTTCGTATCCCTTTGCAAACATGTGTTTTGCTTTAGAAATTCGCACAAAATGACCAGTTTTAAATTTTAATCTTACATTTTTGTCAGGCTTATCTTTTTCATGCTGAGTTCTCCATACTTCTAACACATTACCGTCATTTACATCTTTAGGCGCTAATTTAATAGCCGAGTGTTTTGTACTATTGTATGCGTCAGTAAGCTGTGCTAATATGTCAACATAACGGTACGTGTTATTACGTGTGAAATAGCGGTACATTCTTGTTTTTAAAGTTCGATTTAACCTTTCAACAAGACAAGCTTTTATATCAGGGTTGTGGGTGACGTAATATTTTACATCATTTTTTTTAAAAAACTTTCGCACGGAGCTAGCAATAAACTCTGTTCCTTTATCAGTCTGTATGTATACCGGTTTACGTTTACTTTCGTTGAATATTTTTTCGAATGCTGTTATGATAGTAGATGGTTTTTTATCAGGTATTGCTACCGACCAAGCGAAACGGCTAAATACATCAATGACAGTTAAAATATGATTTGGGATGGTATTTTTTCGGCAACATGCTTAAAATATCTTTTGCATCATACGGTTCTCCTTGGGATTTTTCTTCTTCTTCTTCTTTTACTTTTTCAGTTAGGGACGCTGCCGTATGCTCCGTATCTTGCTGGTCAATAATTGGAATCTGCATAGGTTGACGCTGCTGATTCTTGAAATGCAGGTATCTCTGCAGAGTTTCCTGATATAGTGACCATTTTTCATGATCGGATAATTTTTTAGAATTCATGACTTTCTTCATATCTCCATCAAGGCCTGTAGTTACATCGTTATCATTATTTTGCCGAAGTCTTTGCAGAGTCTCGGCGGGAATAAGTATCATTTTCTTTTTTTTTATTAAAATCTTTTTTCTACCTTCCCACCCTCTTCCTTTTTGTATCAGTTTACGTAAAGTTTGATTATGTAGTGATAAACGTGATCGTTGATTTTTATTTATAGAAACCTGACCATGCAGAATGTTATAAACGATTTCACATAAACAATGTATCTCTTTTTTATCTGCACTTTTTAATAGGGCCACCCGATGAGCCGGTTTAAGCTTATGCAATGCTTTCAGATAACTAGCGTTGTTGAACACGGTTTTAGTCATTTTATGAAATTATCGGTGGTGAATTTATATCGCTGTATTTATACTTTTTAATAGGCAGATAAACATATACTTGATTATCACGTGATACAGTCCTGAAACGACACCAGTCCGGTGTAGACTGTTTGAGGTCGAAAATTAAATAGCCGTGTGGTTCTGAAGTAGCATCGTTATATGCATCCTGAATAAACTTCGTGTTTTCCGGACACACTTGTCGGGATAAATGCTGAATTTGAGCTTTGTCACGCGGATTTTTAAAATAAATAATATAGTTGGCATTTAGTGAAATATCTCTCTGTCCTTTACCCTGATGAAATAAATTCTGTGTAAGGAAGAAAACCGATAAGTTTTTATGATGACTACCCTTCGTAAATATGTCCACAACTTGAGAATTACTTTCTCTCATCAAATCATCGATGATGATTAGCTGCGGTATTTCCCCATCAAAAGCCTCCATATCGGGTAAACCTTGTTGAAAATTAACATCAGAAATACGATCGTATAATTTTTGCCATGTACCGTAGTACCAGATAATTTGAGAAAACACTGTGTCGCACATTTTATTAATTTCTTCGAGAAAACTTGCAACATTATAAGATTTTCCACAACCAGAAGGCCCCGCAACTATTGCGGAAAAAGGATGCTGGACTTTAGGATACATAGTAACACAGGTAATGTATGTAGCAGAACACACATGGATAATGAGTAATGTTTTTTATTTGAATCCTACTTATATATGTATATTAATCAAAAATATATTTCTGTCTCATCTCTATACGCACACATACACATATGCTGATTGTACAAGGCAAATACGTAATTATACATGCGTACACGCATACACGCAAACACGCACGCACACACGCACGCACGCACCCATGCACACACGCACGCATGCATACACGCCCCATGCATACACGCACACATTTACCCATATATATACATTGAGAAGAACACAAATTTAGTAATATATATGTTGTATATTTAAAAAGAAAAAAAATAAAAAAACCTCACAAAATATAGTGTGAAAAAAAAAAAAAAATAAAAACAACACCAGCAACAACAACAACAATAAAACAAAAATATTAATACTATAACTTAATCAATATTTAATCTAAAACGTTTAAATCCATATGGTACAGAATTACAGTCATCTACTAAACGGCGTTTCATAAAATTTATGTTAAAAGTTTTAGTCTCTACGCGGGAGACGACTGTATGGTCTGCGGTAACACGAATGTTTTTGGAAGATAACACTGGCGCGGGGAAAGGTATATCACTATCATTCAACACCATGTTTTTTAAGCATTCAAAATTTACAATTGCTGCATTTTTGTAATTTAAGGTGAACCCCTTCACTTTACATACTTGAATTACAGTTCCCGAAGTAGTACTAAATACTTTGTATGCGTAATTCTTAGGACCCCCGCATACGAATTCCATAATATAGCTTCCTGATCCGTAACAGGCTAGCTCGTCGGTTAAATTTCCTAAAAAATTACCGGTAGGAGGTTCAATCTGACCAGGAAGATGGGTGTATATTATGGAATCCGTATCATAATAAAGAACACGACGATCTAACATCTCTAGATATTCATGAAGGCATAATCGAGCTTGAGACGTAGTATATGCAGCAATAACTACGTTTACTGTCGATATACTCGACAAACAGACCCCCTGAATTACTGCGCCTATCGAACTTGGTAACTTCATATTGCCAAATTTCTATGACGTCGAGGATTTTGTAACCGCATTGTACAGCCCTACGAACTTCGTCAGCCACCCACGTTCCGACGAATTGTCTTTCCTCTATCGTATGCCTGCAATCATCCTGCTCCAATTCATCACAACATGTACGACACAATGCAAACATTAATTTATCGTGCACTTTTCGGGGTAAAACGGGATGGAATAAGCGAGAAGGAGGAAGAACTTTACATTTTATAAGTCCTTCCACCTTGTCGATATTGTTTTCCGGACCCAGAACTTCTTGACAATCCGCGCCAACGAGCACCTTCGGATGTCCTATCGGAAATTTACCATATTTACAAATGTATGGATAAAGAGAGCATACATCTACATATTTAATTTTCTCTTCCCCTAAAGCCTGCTTGTACAATGATACATTTCCGGTACGACCTCCGAAGAAAGCGTCGCGCGCATGCAATGGTAAATAGTTTAGCATTGAGTGACTTTCCAAAGTTGATTTTAAATTATTATTTTGTTTAAGCCTTAATTGAAATTCACATTCCCAAATTACAATCACGGTATAGCCTAGGTTACGCAGCTTAAATAACTTTTCTGTTGTTCTTTGAAAACGTGAATTTAAACTCTCTTTTGAAGATGTGTATAAACTCCGATCGCGATTTGTTCTATAGCATGATTCACATCCGTGCCAGTAACATCCCATAAACTCGAATACGGTTTTAGTCGGAGCATAATAACCGTCAACTTTTAATCGCGCACCCAGAACAATTTCTTTACCTCGCCCCGCATGATCAATAACAATACCGCGTGTCATCTCCTCACTTATTAACCATTGCAATGCGATTTTCGATTGATTATCATTAAGTCTATAACTTTACGCGGAATTTTACCAATAGTTTTTGGTTTCAAATATTCTCGGCGAGAAACTTTATTGCACGCCGAAGCAATAGTTACCGCTTCCGTAAATGGAGAAACTTTACAATCAATCACGAACGTATTTCTAAATTTTTCACATGCTAACCGAAGAATTTCTACATCAGAAACACAATATTCGACAATCTCCTTTCCAATGAAAATACAGCATTTTCTGATACTTGTTCTATATACCACTTTGAAAATTTAAGGCGTGCTTCTACGCTCATGCTGTCGGCCCCGTAAAATTGGGGTTCGGGTAGAGGACCCACATAAAATTTATTGGCTAAGGTGTTAAAATAATGTGGAAAGTATCCGTTTTTCACTTAAGGTGGCAAATCCAGGGCTTTTGGTAGTGAAGCTAATGACATGGGTAGATAATTCATGGAATCGATAAATCTAATTTTGTTGTTCAATTCCATTAGTAGAATTTTAGAGCCATTTAAAATAAGTCTAGGTCTCATAATCATTGGCTCGGTTATATATTTTAAAATAAAGTGCGCGTCGAAACTCTTTGCATTGTGCGCGATACACACTACTGACGAAAATGAAGTACGAGGTAGCAATGCATACTCTACAAAACATTCGAGAGCATTGTCTTTAAAAATATGCTGCCGAATACCACAATCATTACATATAACACTAAGATCCTCATTACTTCGACAACTTGTACACACTTGCTGCACTACACATAAGTTCACTTCGTGTTCAAAGTCTTTGCCGGTTTCTTTCTCTTGGCGGGTTTCGAAATCGTAGTACAAAAATAATTGTATTTTTTTCCTTTACAGGCGCCTTGTCTTTCTTTATGTAATACATATGACCCTCTAGTTTGTAACACTGACACAGAACACAGTATATTTCACCACATGTGTGATTTCTATCATCCATATATGTTTTTAAACACGTTTTACATGAGCGATTTTTTTTACATATAGAAGAACTATGATTTTTGTAACACTCTTGTCCACGAAATCTTCTATTGCATTCAGAGCATAAAACACTTACTGAATTTACATCACACGTAGGTGACTTATAACATAATTTGTGACATGGTTCACAAAAATAGCTGCTTGAAAAAGCTGCTGCTAGACTTTTTATTGTGGAAAAATGATTCTGGCTGTGTAGTAGATTTAATCGTGGTAATCCTGATTCCTGTCTACCTTCGAAAATTACACTACCGCGACCCCCAAATTCATACACAACGATACTGAATTGCTTAAAATAATGCTGCAGTTTCTCAATTTCTGGAATACCCGCACCACCTAGTGGAATATTCACACCTGCATTAAACATCAACTCTCGCGCTTTAGCAAGCTGAATATTATCACGATCCGTCGCAATAGCTTCAAAACATTGGTTTTTTTCTACCCATGCTTGAGCGACCACTAAAGCTCTCACTAAGCAAAGATTATCTTCATTATTAATATCTATAATCCCATATTTTCGACGGCATAATTCTGCGTATTTCAAGCCGTGTCCCATTCGGTTATTACCTTGACCGCTAGGCATTGAAACACGGGTTAGCGTGATTTCTAGTGCGCCGTCAGAAAAAATTGCTGCATTACTCTGTAAAATGTTGTTGATCATCTCCCAGATTACGTCAATATGGAACTGGTCAGCACGACGGAAACTTATCCATGCCGGTCCATTTTCTAAGCGGGGTGTACATATACTTAGTCCCACAAAATCAGACGATGGTATGGTGTTTGTTATATAGTCCACGAGAGCCTTTATACTGTCTTTAAACCATGCTATGGGGTTCTTGTAGGCGGGTGGGTCTCTCATCTTAATAATCAGACGTCGGCCTGTGATGTTAAATCTCTTAACAACATTTTCAACATCTGAAATTATATCGAATCGCGGTTTACCGTTTCCCATTTGCACTGCGGGTGTAGTTTGATGCTGCAGAATAGTATCACATACTTGAAGTATGTCATCATAACCCGTAAAATATTCAGTGTTATCATTAACAGATTCTGGCTCATTTAACAATGTTTCTAAATCAGGAACAGAATGCGGAGTCGTAGAATGGTTAGATGTAGTCGTCAAATCATGGCATATTTTAAATAGGGCATTATAATCTTCGTCATTAAATTCAATAGTTTCACCGATTGAATGATTGGGAATTAATTCATTTATCTGTAGAAGTCATACAAGTTATTATTATAATGTATATTATTATTATTATTATTGAATTTGTTATTAATAGCTGTAATCGTTTTTTACCTGCATAGGACGAGAGGTTGGATCATTAGAAGTAGATAGAACCAATTCATCTTCTTCTTTATTCAAAGCACTCACCATATCACTACAAATTTTAATCAAATTGTCGAAATTTTCACTTTCCGCGATTTTAACCGCATCATCAACACTAAACTGCACGTTATTATTTTCACTATTGAAAGCCATTTTTACGATATTGTAAATGCAAGGGTACGAACTCACGACATAAACTAAATAAAATTGTGTTGCAAATCCCTATTTAAATAGATATTCAAAAGAGACACTAATTTACTAAACAGCTTTCTCTATTCATTACTAAGTAACATTAGGAGCAAGGGCTATACAACAGTGGTCTCAAAAGATGACCCGTCTTGTAAGACGACTTCTTATACCATAATTGTATAATAAAAGTTTGGGATTCACTACTATCCCAAAAACCCTGAGTATATACTGGTAATTGTTAAATGAATTGTAATCGTTTCTTGTACTTGTAAGTTTCTATTTTAAAATAACTTTAAGAGGCAATACTTTGGAAAGGTAAATTCTATAATATTAATAATAGTAATAATGTTGGAAATAATTTTGAATCTTTACTTATGGAATAACAGTCGAATTTACATATATTTTAAAATGCAAAATCATGTAATAGATTCTATTATGATAAGGTAAATATAACTTAGAATGAAAGTCGCAAAAGTTACATATTCAACACATAGTCCTATGCGTATGCATTATATACGTTATACTTTAGGAATTTATTTAATTGCATAAATTCTGTTTGCTATGTCACAAATTTCTTAGAAATTCAAGAACGTCCATACTTTAATCTCTTAATCCTTTTTACTTTCTAATAGTCTATGTACAACGTATATACAGGTAGCGAACTAACCATTTTCGAATATAATCTTTCAAAACGTTTACATACAAATAAAATACCAATATAAAATAAGACGTTTACACACACACACATATAAATACCGTAGATATTTAATAATTCGAAAGAATGTTTAGAGTTTCAATCACTTTCTCTTACCCCGTTAGATAACAATGATAATAGGTGACTTTTATTTACAGTCATACATATAAGAATGTTGGAAAAATTTCCAAATTTATGACGTCAGAATTTTAGAAAATTTTCTTCATAATTTTCGATGGAATGTCAAGGTTGGCATGGCAAGATTTTAAATACCATAAACAACATAATTCATATTTTGAATAAATGTTTTGAGTTTCAAACACTTTCGCTTACCCTGTTTGATATATACAATAATAACATTAGGGCATACACCTAACATAGGGACTTTCTATTTACAGTCATGCACATAAGAATGTTGGGAAATTTCCAAATTTATGACGTCAGATTTTAGAAAATTTTCATCATATTTTCAATGGAATGTCAAGGTCATTTTCAATGCAATTTCAAAACAAGCTAATGACTGGCGCCAGGCCAGACTAATGACCATTGTCCAAACCTCCCCCATTACTACTTGCAGCGACATGTCGACTTGATGCTATTTTTTTTTTTTTTTTTTAATTTAACTATTTTATTTACAACTGGCTTTATTTGAAGCCAACAAGCAAATCAGATGTATTACAAATAATGTGCGTGAGGATAGCATCCACTGATACTTCCTCTTTATTTTATCAAATATTGATAACAGTTTCTTGTGCGGATATGTGTTTGAGGTCGGATGGTTTTGTTCTCTTGAGACGTCTCAGGCTGCTTTCGTTTTTTGAGAGGTTGGCAACCATATTGTTGGGATGGTTGGTTGACTTGTGTTCATGTGAAGATGCGAATTTGCGAATCTGTTCGTGGACGTATTTGATTTTAAGGTCCTTATGTAAGATATAATTGCTTACATACCACGGTGCATTGGCAATCATGCGTAGTATTTTATTCTGGCTCCTTTGTATTATGTTAGTGTTTGATTGCTTTGCACATCCCCATAATTGGATCCCGTAGGTCCAGATTGGAATGATTGTGGCTTTGTAGAGTAACAGCTTACTTTCAAGTGATAGCTGGGATTTTCTGCCTAAGAGCCAGTACATTTTTTTAATTTTGATGTCTATTTGTGCTTTTTTTGTTTTTAAGTGTTTTCGCCATATTAGTCCTTTGTCCAGGTGCATGCCTAAATATTTAACGTGGTCGTTTGTGTTTAAGGTGTTTCCGTTTATTGTGACTGGCGGACAGTTGATTCTTCTGTTAGTAAACACTACGTGTGAAGATTTCTGTTCGTTTATTTTTATTCGCCACTTTTCTGCCCAGTTCTGCACTTCATCAAGAGATTCTTGCAGTAGAGAGGATGATGTATCGGGGTCTTCATGTGTTGCTAGGATCGCAGTGTCGTCTGCATATGTGGCTGTGAGGACGTTATCTCCACAGGGTATGTCAGCTGTGTATAGTTGATATAGGACTGGTCCTAGGACGCTTCCTTGTGGTACTCCTGCTTTGATCGGTTGTATTTTAGATAGAGTGTTTTCGTATCGTATTTGGAAGTATCGTTCGTTTAGGTACGATTTTATTAGCAGAAAGTATGGATGCGGTAGTTTGCTCTTTATTTTGTATAGCAACCCGTTGTGCCATACCTTGTCGAAGGCCTGGCTTATATCTATAAACACTCCAGAACAAATTTGTTTGTTTTGTAGGCTGCTTTCTATTTCATTGACGATCCTGTGGACTTGTTGAATAGTCGAATGCTGTTTTCTGAACCCGAATTGATGTGCTGGTATCAGGTGTTCTTCTTCGATTGTTATGTTCAGTCGTTTTAGTAGAAGCTTTTCGAACAGTTTTGAGAATAGTGGAAGCAGGGAGATTGGTCTATTGGATGAGATTTCATGAGGTGGTTTTCCAGGTTTATGTATTAAAATGATTTGGGCGAATTTCCACTGCACTGGGAAATAGGGAATTCTTATTATTGCATTGTAGATATTTGTTACCATGATTAAGGATTTTTTCGGAAGTTCTTTCATTATTCTTGCGTTGATTAGGTCGTATCCTGGAGATTTCTTGTTGTTTAGATATTTTATTTCCTGTTCTATTTCTGTTGGTGTAAAGTGTTTGATGGGAGGGGACAGTTGTAGAGGAGATGATAGGTAATTTTCGATTTCTTCTTCGTCTGATATGGTCGGATGTGGCTCGAATATTTTTGAGAAGTGTTCCGCAAATAGCTCGGCTTTTTCTATGTTTTCTCTAGCCCAAGTTCCGTCTGTTTTGCGTATGGGTGGAATTGACTGGGTTGGCTGTTTTAACTTTTTTGTTGCTTTCCATAGAGAGTAGTTGTTTTCGGGTAACGCTGATAGATTGCTGAGGTAGTGTTGAAAAGATTCATTTTTTATTTGTATTATTAGATTTTTTATTTCTTTTGATAGGTAGTTTAGTTTGCTTTTGTATCTGGGATGTCGTGTCTGTTGCCACTGCCGCCGGATTTTTCTTTTTTCTGAGATTTTATCTCTAAGAGATTTGGGGTAGTTGGTCTCAATTTCGTTATGTGTGTCCTCTGTGGTGGGAGTAGAAAGCCAAGCTGCGTCTTGAATTTGGCAGATTATGCTTTCAACAGCTTCGTCAATGTCTTCTGGGGTCTTGAGTGGAATTTTTAAGTTTGTGTTATTATTTAGGTGTTTTTTGAACAATTCCCAATCGGTCTTTTTATTGTGGAGGGTTGGATTTTTGGCTTTCTTTATTATTGTTGTGCTTATCGTTAATATTACAGGAGAGTGATCTGAGTGTAAGTCGTAGGAGCATTCTACTGAAGTAAAGTTTTGTGATATTCCTTTGGTGATGAAGAAGTCAAGTAGGTCTGGTAGTTTGTGAGGATCAGTGGGCCAGTAGGTCGGTTTTCCAGTACTAATATGTTTATATCCTTTCGCTGTGATTGCTTTTTGCATCTCTCTTCCCTTTGGGTTTGTTACTCTTGATCCCCATTGAGGGTGCTTTGAGTTGTAATCCCCTCCAGCGATAAATTTGTTACCTAATTTGTCGAAGTAGTCTTCAAATTTATTTTTTGACACTTTATGTTTGGGTGGACAGTATACAGCGGATATCGTTAAAGTACTGTTGAGTTCTTGTACTTTGATATTTGTGGCTTGTAAATATTCTTCTTGAATTTTTTCTAGTTCGATGTGATTGATTTTTTCCTTGACAATTATTGCTGTACCTCCGTGGGCAGTTTCATCAGGGTGATTTGTGTGGTATGTCTTATATTTTGCTATATAAAAGTAGCTTCTCTCTGTGAAGTGGGTTTCTGATACGAGCAAAATATCTATTTTGTGTATGTTTAAGAATACTTCAACTTCTTGTTTGTGTTGTGATAGCCCGTTGGCGTTCCATAGTGCAATTCTTAGTGTGCTAGCCATTGTTTTTATTGACAAGTGACGCGAGTAGTTGGATGATCATCGTGTTTTGTTGCATGAGCTGTTTGAACATATTTTCGAATTTATTCAGGAGTTCTGATAAGAATTTTTCATTGTGCAATTTGGGTGTTTGTTGTGTATTTATCTCGGGGTTTTCGATATTTCTCGTTATTTTTGCGTAGCTGATATTCTCTCTTACTCTCTGATCCGTGTGGTTATTTGTTCTATTTTGAATGTTTTTTGTTCTGGATTTCTGTAGTTCTTGGTAAACTGGGCAGCCTTTGTAGTTTGCAGGATGGGATCCTGAGCAGAGGATACAGGTTGCTGGTGAACTTGCGTTTTTCTTACATTCTTGGGTCGGGTGGTTTGCGGCGCATTTAACGCAGTAGTGGGGTTTGGTGCAGTAGGTTTTCGTGTGGCCGTAGTCCTGGCAGCGCATGCATTGGGGTATATCTTTCTTTATTCTTGGTGGCTCAACTATTATTTTAGTACCTAGCATGTGCTTTAGTTCATATATTTTTTTGTTATTGTCTGCTGGTTCCTGGTCAACAAAGAACATTGGTAATGGTTCTTTTGTGTGCCAGCTTCTGATGTTGTATACATTTCTTATTTGGAAACCTTCTTCCTCTAGAGCCTCCTTTATATCCTCCACTGGGATTGAATGGTGGATGTTTTTTATGACTGTTCTGTATGCCCTTTCTTCTCGGGGTTGGTACGTGTAGTATGCAATTTTATTGCTGTTTAGCATGTGAACTAGTTTTCGATAGGCTTCGGAGGTACTTGTGTTGACTTTGACAGTGTTGTTTGCTAGTGACTTGCATATAAATTCTTCTTTCTGTAGTATTGTTTGGAGGGTTTCTAGCATTAATTGATAGTCAGTGACTGATTGGATAAAAGCTGGTGGTGGTTTTGGATCCGATTTTGATTGAGATGCGTTATTCCCACTATCCAGAATGGAGTATCTATTTGAGGTGGGAGTTGTTGTTGTTGTATTAGTAACATTCTTGTTACTACGCTTGGTTTGATTACCGTTTTGTTGTTCTGGTTCGTTTCCTCTTGTTCTTTTTGTTGCCCGTGTTTGTACTTTTTGCCACGGGAGGCCAGCTTTTTCATTTGATGTTTGTTGTTTGTGCGACGTATTATTGGCAGTGTCGTTAGATGAGATAGGTGTGAATCGGCGAGGGTTGGTCTGTGTAGGATATGGACTGGTCACCATCGGAGTTGTTATGGGTGATGTCATGAGTGCTGAAGTTGATTGTGTGTAATAGCACATTGCGGATGTTGTAATAATGTTTGTTACCGTATTCGTGGTGGTATTAGGTCCTCCACTTGTTGATTGCATATTTGTATAGTTGGGGTTGTTTCTTAGGTGATGATTTTCGGTTTTGCTGTCGTTGGCAACACTGATCGGTTTGGCGGCGCGAAGAGTTCGGAGACGAGTGCACGCTGGTAGCCAACAGCTATGCGCGCACGTGTTGATTGTCCAAATATACAAACACTTGTACTTACTTTATTTATTTGGTATCAGTACCGATTTTTATTTTTTTCTTCGAGATCACAACTTGATGATCACAGTTATGAGCACTTTGTAATTTAGTTGTTGATATATCGCTAGATATGTAGGTTTATTTTGGCGAAATATTGACACGGTAAACGTTTCACGCGGCTCGAATTGTGGATTGACTTGATGCTATTAAAACAAATTTTAAAATCAATATTAAATCTATATATAATCATGGATTTAAAGACTTCTCGTGGTTTTTAATTTTAAATAATATAAATTCTTCAGGTTCATATAAATTAAATTTAAAATATTCATATCAGCAAACAATAGGCGTATATAAATGCAATTCTCCTAATATATTTTCAGAACAAATTAATGATTTTGAATTAGAAATTAGTAGGTTATCACTAGATATAGAATGTTAGCATTTTGGAGTGTTTCCTATTGGTGAAATAAACCCAATATCTCACGTTGGATTAGAATATTATTTCCAAGGTAAAAATAAAGTCTTTGTATTAATTAATATTGTTATAATAGACGACCCACTGCCTATTGATTGTAATGTAGACACATATATATTGCGTGCAGATTTAACTAAACAAATGTTAGAATATCTAATGCAAGCTAATCACATATATATATTTACAACGGAAATAAATATTATTGGAATTATACAACATTTATTATATTTAGATATCGACTACATCCTAACTTATAACGGACATCATTTTGAGTTTCCATTTATTAATAAGCGATGTGATGCATTAGGTATTGATAAATTACAAATAAAGAATATTAAAGGGCGTCAAACAATTGAATTTGAGAATAAATCATTTTCACTAGATACGCGTGATCTTATAACCAATACATCGACTATATTCATCGATTTACTAAATTATGTTAAAACAGCATATTATTTAAGTAGTTATGCATTGGGTGCAATTGCAAAACATCGATTTAATTGCATGTGTAATTTTGAATGGATCGACGATAATAGTTTAATCATTATACCGATTAAATCAAATGATACATATATATTCAATAGAGTATTATGCAGTGCAAATTATTGTTTTTTCGATAATAAACCATATAAAGTAATAGATAAATCAAAATTAATAATTAACATACATGCATTTAACTGATTTGACCAAACCAGTTAAAATACTAGTTATTCCTTTTCATAATGATAAAATAACTAAAATATCATCTGGTATAGTAGCTATATCTAAAGATGATATTGAAATATCAAATGCGGATACTTATAAAAATTATACGTACACCAATGCATTACATATTGGATATTATTGTATTCACGACGCTCTTTTGTGTAATCGTTTATTTGAAGCAGATATGCTTGATGAAAAAATACGTGAATTGTCACGCGTTAATAAATTAACGCAGCAAGATACATTTAAATATAAAGCTGGTATTAATTCACAAGGTTCGTTATTGGAAGAATTGATACAAAGTAATGAAATGATTATATTAGAAACATACATGCAATCTGGATCATATATGGGCGGTGATGTGTTTACGCCGACTAAATTATATGTTCATGGTCCTACAATTACATTTGATTTTGAATCATTGTATCCAACGATGCTTATTGAAAGTAATTGTAGTCCTGAAACAATTGTATGTATTGTTACTTCTACTAATATATTAGATTGTTTATATATAGAATATATACTTACTGAAAAATTCAAATACCCTACATATATGGTATGTAAAATACCTGCCGATAATATAACTACGTATATAGTGACATATTTATTAATAGATGGTATAATTACACGCATATTAAAAAAGGTATGCTTTTACGTAAAAAATATAAACAAATATATAATAATAATAAACATGATCCGATTCTAGCTGGATTCGCACATGCTATGCAATATGTTTTAAAAATAATTATTAATACGTTATATGGGTTATTGGGATCATATAATTTTATATTTAATTCAAAACCATGTGCTCAAATGTGTACATCTCTGAGTCGGCAAGTTATTAATTATATTTATAATATAATACATGGTTTATTTGTACAAGATCAGGTACTGTATTTAAATAAGATACCTAAGATTTTTACTAAGGCATCTATAAATAATATATTTAAGTTGGATATAATTGTCCCAAATTTTAAATTACACGTTGTGTATGGTGATACTGATTCACTCTTTATAGAGATTTTATTTAAAACATCATTTAGTGAATATATGCAACTAGGAAAAGCTATTGGAGAATTTTTAGATAAAGTCATAAATAAAAATATGTTTATAGGCACATTAAATTTTCAATTCGAAGCATTAAATATGTATATGATAATTTCTTCTAAAAAAGATATGCTGGAATGCAAACAACTGATATTAAGACTCTTACATATATGAATAAAGGTATCTATTGTGCGACGTGATTACAGCGCCATTCATAAGAAATATTATATGAAGACAATAATGTTTATAATACAGTGTATAAAAGAAAATAAAAATGATATTTATAAAACTATTAAAAATATGATAGCTGATATAATCCATGAATTAATAATAAACGCTGACAATATACCGGTCAGTGAATTTGTAATTAGCAGAAAATATACAGACGAATATAAATTAGAAAGTAATTATACAAAGGCGGTAGTTACTGCATATAATAATGAAAATCCACACAATAACATATGAGTCGGATCAAGATTTTCATTTGTGTATGCAACAAATTCTACGGTAAAAAATAAGTGGTTAAAACAAAATCTTATTAATGTAAATACGCAAATGGTAATAATTAATGGTAATATACAGTGTGATAAACGCATAAGTATTGAAATATATATAACGCGTTTATTTAATGCTGTTTTATCTATTTTACCAAAAAATATAAATTTGAATTTGAATGATTTTATTTGTCATTATCAATAATTTATTTGATTATACTAATATTATCATAAGTATATTTTATTAATGATAATTCAGATACACCAATTACCAAATAAAGAATACGTAATAATGATCGCGGATCATTAATGTTTAATTCTTTCCATGTTACATTTACATTGCATGATCTATAGTTACTATCGATATTTGCTTTAATAGTAGATGGTTCAACAAACAGCATAATATTATCATTGCATCTACACAAATGAATAGATGGATAATTATTAGCTATTAATCTAATATTTAATTGTGGGAATTTATCATAATATGCTTCATATAATATTTGCATATGACAACTATCGACAATTGTTTCGGGCCCAACTTTTATAAATGTGGTTTGATATCCACTATCTTTAGAAACTAAATCAATACCGTGTATAAAGTGGTCATATATAATAACATCCGTTAATATAGATTGAGCGCTTCGCAAATCTTTTGTAGACGTATTTTGTGGGGCATCCCACAATTCAATAGGAATACTCACATCTGCAATTGTTAACGAATGTTTTATTTTATTAAATATAATTTTATTTTCGGTTTTAGAAAATCTACCAGTTATATATTTAAATTTTTGTGATATGTTATAAATATCAGGTTTATTTCTTCGACTAAACGTCAAAATGTTTTTATGAAAATATATTTTATAGTTGCTTGGAATATTGTCTACGCATATTTTACATATATTTATTTGATCAAATTCAATTATATTATTTTGTATTTCAACAAAATCTGCATCTGCTGGAATATCAGATTTAAAGTCTGTGCTATTAGAAGCAATTACTAAATCACATACTAGCTTATTTGCAAATGCTGATATATACCGATCTTCTGTACATGGATATACAGGATATGCAATAAATGTATTACCTGTAAACATATCACATTGCGAATACCATAATATATTTGTAATTGCTTTAAACTCACAACTATAATTATCGGTTCTAAAATTAGGACAAGTTGTACATATTATATTATCTACAAAACTATCGGAACATGGTTCATTTTTAGTAATGTACATAGTACATGTATGTTAGCGGTAATTTTGTGTACGTCTTATTCAATCCTTTTTCGATAGCTATTTCCTTATCAAATATAACGTAAGCAACGTCACAGGTGATTATGTATGCGTAATCCATCTATAATTTTTTACCTACTATTCTATTTCAGTTTAATGCCGGCGTTTAAAGTGAACATATCTATTCGTGAATTCTGTGTATTTTATGCTTATTAGAACGGTGAGTAAAGTCTGTCTTTGCCCATACTATTTCTGCCTATATTTAGTATAGACGCCTGTATGATTTTCACGGATGCATGTGTGTGATATGTTTGTGAATCCTATCCTAAACCTTTGTATAAAGACGCTAGCCCTGTAACCGCTGCGCGCGGGGGATAGTCGAGTTGCGTCCAACGAAGTAGCACTTACCGGTCTGGTGCCAGCGGTGCCCTGCCTGCCAGCTATAGTGTTATAATCAGGAGGAGCCCAACTTTCGCTTGCACCTCCGAGTGTGCTGGTGGAGACTGAGTTTTAACTCGACTTTAACTCTTTCTCCTGATACCATGCAGATCACTTGTTGAGGGTGTCAAGCTCTCGCAGATTCAAACAGCTAGTCTGTGTGGAGCGAGCTTACAGACAGATTCGCAGATTCACGTAGCATGTCTGTGTGGAGCGGAGCCAACGGGCAGATTCGCAGATTCACACAGCTTGTCTGTGTGGAGCGGAGCCAACGGGGCAGATTAATACAATACTCTTAATATAAAATACATACTATGATTCAGTCACTTATGTAAGAATCGTCAGTCATGTCTGAGCTGGCGTCGGATTGGTCAGAGGATTCATTTTCTACCATCTTTGCGTACGCGGGGAGCAAAAGACGAATCGCTTCGCGTGACAACGACTCGCTTTTTCGGCGGTGTTAAACGTAGACTTGAAATTAGCGGATCTGATGAGACAAGTAGCCAATGCATCACATCCGTCATAGAGCGTTCCCTTGGCAGTGGTTTCGCTAGATAGTAGATAGGGACATAAGTCACGCAGTCACAGCGTTTAACGGCTGTGTCCTGCTTTTGTATATTAACGTGGCGATTCCTGCCTATTGGCGTATTCGCCACGGCCCCCATGGGCGTGGGATTGGGTTAAGGCCAATCATGACTCGGCTACGAAGAGCCTCCCAGTATGCTTCCGGTCTGCAAGACCTTCCACCTCACTGGTAAGAGCGAGATCTATCTAAATCTCTACTGGCTCTGCAGGTCAGTACCCGAGCTAGAAACCGTAGCTCACCCGGCGAGATAGAAACACGCTGGTCTGCATCGTGACCTAACCACTGCCACCACGAAACCTATCCTCAGTTGGTCAGGCACGGGGCCATAACTGACCCCGTGGGCTACCTGACCCCCGTGGTACCGAACAATCTTCGGTAAGATTTCGAGACAGAGATGCACGAAGGCCATCTGTCGCTCCCAGATTAGGCTACTTGCAGTCCAGGCTCTGGTCAGCCAGCTAAGGGTACGGCAGGGGCGCTACTCCCCGTAGTCAACCCTGGGTCAGACCCGGGTTGAGCCCGGGCATGACAGCAGGCAATGACTCCCTGCGGGTCAATCGGCGCGAAGCGGACAAAGGCTCGGGCTAAAATGGGGCTCCGACCGGAGGCCATTCATCCATCTCCTTTCGACGCGCAAAGATGTTTTTCGCACACTGATTCACACTGAAGAAACTTTCATACGTGGTGACCAGGGAGCCAAGTCTCCACTGGCCACCCTCATTCACTCGCACAATGTCCCAATCATCCCAGGATCGCAAGTCGTCGTAGAGGGCACATTGAAGGAGCACATGGTCCCTGTCCTCGACTTCGTTGCCGCAGTAGCAGTTTTCTGTAGCGGCCAGCCCCCTTTTAAACAAAAACCCATTCAAGCTGCCGTGACCCGTAAGGATGAAAGAAAGCTCCATCCCCGGGTCAAACCATTCGTTCTCTGCCGCAAACGTTACACTCTCAATGCACGCATACAGAGCTCGCCCAGTCACGCATTCGTTCCACCGGGCTTGGTGGATCTCAATCATACGAAGTTTCACGTATTCCATTTTCCTCGCATACGACATTCCCACCAGGTCGCCCTCACGCACGGCGACGTCGTCGATGGGGATGGACCGCCGGATAAGGTATCCTCCTTCTGACCTCCAAATCCAGCGGTAGCACCCCCATCAAGACTTGCATCGCCTGCGTGGAGACGGTCCTGCAAACTCTCACACATGCATACAACGCAACTCGCTGGCACCTAGCGAGAGCGTTTCTCACGTACTCGAAGTTCGTTCGTTCATACCATACCCCAGCTGCATACGTCATGGCCGCAAGAATCATACCCTTGTAGACGACGCGAACAGCGCGCCGCCCCAAGCCCCAATCTCTCCTGAGGACTCGACGAAGTCCTCCAATCGCGCTCGTCACTTTCATCCTTAACATTCGCAGATGCGGTTTGAAGTCCATTCTTTCACTCATACTGACGCCTAGGTAAGTAACCTCGCGCGCGTACGTCACTTGCATTCCATCCAGTCTCACGTTTGGTGCCCTTCGCACGGACAGCCTCCCCTTCAGGAGCATACATACTGTCTTCTCACGAGACACATCCACACCAACCCGACCACCCCATTCACTCGCACAGTTCATACCGATAGAGCCACGCTCCTCCAACTCCCTTCTGCTGTTCCCCTCGACCAACAACAGAAGATCGTCGGCGTAGGCAATGGTCTCTATCCCCCTCGCCGTCAAATCATGCAACAACTCATCCATCATCATGTTCCAAACCATGGGGCCACACACTGAGCCTTGCGGACACCCGCGCTCGACATTCTTCCATACAGTATCATGCATACCTGAGATACAGACCCGTCTATTCTCGAAATAACTCACCCAGAGATCCTGCTCGGCACAGTCCATTTGCGCTAGCTTTCGCAGGGTGCAACCCCAATTGAGGTGATCGAAGGCACCCCGGAAATCTACGAATATACCCAACACATACTGGCTTTGTGAGCCACTCACGAAGGTCTTCGCCCTATACAACGCATCGACAGTTGACTTTCCACAGCGAAAGCCATACTGCCTATCACTCATACTTGCAGCTAACTTATCTTCCATCCGATTCACCATCATGCGTTCCAACACTTTGCTCAGTACTGGAAGGAGACAGATCGGCCTGTACGATCTAGGGTTCGATCTAGGCTTCTCTGCCGACTTCAACAGTACGCAGACTTTCGCCTGCTTCCACACGGTAGGGAAGTACCCTGCATTCAGACAACTGTCAAACATAACTTTCACATGGTCAGGGTTTGCCCACCATAGTCGGCGAACAATCTCCGGCCCAAACCCATCTAAACATGCTGCACGCTTACACTTAATTCTCATGACTGCACCGTTTATCTCACCGGGTGTAAATTCTTCCCTGATAACATTCATTCTTACATGTGCGACCTCAGGCTCATTTACACTTCTGGCGGGAAAGAATTCACCCAACAGGATCTCTACACTCTCTCTCTCCACGATCGTGCTTTAATCCCATTCTTTTCCATCATGCAAATCAAATCACCCCACTTGCGCTTCCCTCTGCATACTTTATACACTTCACCCCATGGTTCAGCATTCCCTCTTACTCTTACATACTCGCGCCAGCTGCTTTCCTTTGTCGCGTGAAGGGTTTGCTTGTACAGCTGTTCGTGGCGCTTCCATTCACGCTTGTAGTAAACTACATCCACATTCACTCTCTTCCTCATTCGCTGGTACTCACGTCTCGCCTTCCTGGCGGCCCTCCTCATTCGCTGAAGCTCATCCGTCCACCAAGAGTAGGGCTTACGCCCTCGGCCTACCTTTTTCCGAAGCATTCTGTTACATACAAGCGTTAAGCGCTCATTCATTTGTCGCACTTGATCATCCACATTCAGTCGTTGGAATTCCCCGATGCTATCACCGGGGAATTCAAACGCAATCATTCTCATAAACTCATCCCAATCGACGTTTCTTGTGCTCCACCCAGGTGCAGCGGCCCCTGGCCTGCGTGCCCTGCGGTTGCCAAGTTCTATTAATATCGCGTTGTGGTCACTCATACTCCATTCAGGCTTCAAAATCCAGCTTTCACCGAGGCCACCCCCAAGAGACCCCCTCATGAGGGTGACGTCGATGTTGCTTTCTCCCTGTGCTGAGCTGAATGTGAAGCATTCACTCGGCTCATTCATTACCCGGACTTGGTGCTGAAGAATGAAGTCCTCCAACAACAAGCCTCTTTCCTCACTCTCGCGATAACTGTGTCCAATCTTGCTGTACCACAACGGCGACACGGCGTTAGCATCCATACCTACAAAAACACACTTATCATTCGCAACATCAAACACTCTCTCCAAGTATTCTAAATGGACCGCCAGGGCCTGCCCGAACTGGCAGTAGACGGACGTGAGATACACCTCGCCGAAAACACCCCCAATCCATACACATACCCCATGCTCAGTAATCAAATCATTCACGGCCACAACGTCAAACACACCGTTGACGACTATGGCCGCCTTCGCACCGCCTCTTTCATTCGCAATCACTTTCATGCTAGGTGGAAGTCCACTCACTTTTCCATGCGCAACGTACGGCTCTTGAAGAACGGCCACGTGTACGTTTTCATTCATCAAAGTCATACCAACATCCAACATAACCTCATACGACCGCTGACAATTCAGCTGGAGTATTCTCAACATACCCATCACTCATTCGTTTCTCTTTCTTTAAGTCTGACGAGGTCTCTCATGTACAACGGACAATCCTGGCTCACAACGGAGTGCGCATGCGGAAGTTTGCGCGAGCCGCAGTTCCGACACTTCGGGGACGATAGCTTGCATTCACTCATGACATGACCAGCCACACCACACTTTTTGCAAAGCTTCCGCTTTTCTTTGCAATCACTCATTCTGTGCTCATACCCATAACATTTATAACATTGCTGCACACGGTCGTACGCCCTTACTTTATACCCCTTCCATCCAACATACACTCGCTCGTTGTTAATCATGCATTCCCTCGCCTTCCTCGGCAGCTCAAGGATGAGGTTACCACATTCATCCCCCTTTTTCCCATTCCGCGATACGACCTTCACTCGTTCTTTCCACTCACTCTCAGACATCACACTTTTTAAATTACGTTCATACAACTCACCCATGAACTCATCCATTACTTCGCTGTTGTCGACATCGTAGATGATGACCTTGGGACCCACCCTCCGTGGCTCGGAGACGGATAACCCCAGGTCCTTGAACTTACTACAGTCCTTAAGGGCCTGGACGTCCCTCTCCGAGGCCACTTCGATAGCGAGTCCCCCGGCCCGCGTCTTCCGAGTGCCGACAATTTTCACCCAGTCGCTCACGGCTGGCCGCACAGTTTTCTCCACCATTTGCTCTATGTTGGAGCTCGTAATCGTTTTATCTGCGGTGTTTACCACGCACGCATAAGTTTTGCGTCGCGGTGCTGGTTTCGGTGGTTCTTCAATTTTACTGAGCGGTGAAACGACCTGCTTTGTGCTACCTTCAATGGCCCTCTCCTTCTCCCTAACCTCATTCATTCGCCACAGACTCGCATTCATCTCCTCCAACTTCCCAGACATTCGTTCATTCGTCAGTAGCACATTCATAACCAGCTCCTCGTACTCCGCTACTCTATCTAGTAAGAACTTAGCCGACGACTTGCTGATCCTACTGGCGTCCTCCGAAATAAACATCCTCATCTTTGCGCCAATCTCTTTCATTCCACAAAGATTTGCGTCTTTGTACACATTCATTCCCGAAGACACACTCCATTCATCGCGCTCATCCGGCCGCACCCTCTTCCGCGCTCCCAACACATCTGAGCTTCCTTGCATGGACGGGACACCCTCGTCCATGCTTTCTGCGACGTCAGGGGCCCCACCTACTGACTCCGCCATATTGGCGGCCACTGGTGGCTCTAACGCCTACCAATCCGGTCAGCAGTGGGGTTACAAAAAAAGAACGGCACAACTACCACCAGACACGAACACTACAGACGGCAAGATACAAGATCGTGTTACAAACACGATTTTTAGCCCGACCTATAACTTGCCACACTCACGTAACAACGATAAAAACGAAATTACAGGTTACGTATAGACACAAAACGAGACAGGAAATAAACAATTAGTTTTGAAAAACACGTAAGAAATGTTTGTCGCTTATAGTAGCTGCCAAACACGTCTGTCTCCAACGGAGTTAGAACACAGACTAGTAGATAGGGACAACAAGTGTGACAGGGAAACCCTGCTTATTTAGTTTAACTTGGCGATTCCTGCCTATAGGCGTATTCGCCACGGCCCCCGATGGGCATGGGATTGGGTTAAGGCCAATCAAGACACGGCCGCGAAGGACCTTCCAGTGGTGTCTCCAGTCCGAAGACCTTTGACCTCAAAGGTGAGAGCGAGACCTATCTATATCTCTACTGGCTATGCAGTGTCAGTGCCCGAGCTAATTAAGCGTAGCTCACCCGCCGAAATGAAGAAGTATCATCGCTGATCTGCATTCGTGACCTACCACTGCCACCACGAAACCTATCCTCTTATGGCCAGGCACGGGGTCATGACTGTCCCCGTGGGCTACCTGGCCCCCGTGGTACCGACACTCTCGGGTGGAGTTCGAGGCGGCTGCACACAGCGGCCGCCCCTACCAGAGAAGGGGTCTGGTACCCAGCTAAGGTACGTCGGGGGCGCTACTCCCCGTAACCGTCCCAGCGCCAGACTCGAGATGAAACCCGAGCATGGACACCGGCAACGACTCCCTGCGGATCAGTTGACAGCGAACTGGACGGACCGACTTCCTAGAATGGGGCTCCGACCGGAGGCCACTCGACTAACGACTTTCTCACACCAAATATACGCCTGGCACACTCATTTACACTAACGAAACTGTTACGTTGGGTGACCAGGGACGTGAGAATCCACTGGCCCCCATCATTCACGCGAAGTACATCCCATTCATCCCACTTACGTTGTTCTTCGTAGAGCTCGCAGGACAGCAGCACGTGTAGCGCATCCTCCGGGTCGTGTCCACATACGCAGACGCTAGTGGCGGCCAGCCCCCTTTTGTACAAAAACTCATTTAGACTACCATGACCCGTGAGAAGGAAACAAAGTTCCATCCCCGGGTCGAACCACTCATTTTCGCACGCAAACGTTACACTGTCAATGAATTTATACAGAGCTCGCCCTGTCGTGCACTCGTTCCACCGAAGTTGGTGGATCTCATTCATTCGAAGCTTCAGATACTCAATTTTCCGTGCGTACGGCATTCCCACCAGGTCACCGCCTCTCACGGCGACATCGTTGATGGGGATGGACCGCCGGATAAGGTATGCCAAGCCTTGCCGCTTGACTTCCAAATCCCACGGTAACACCCCCATCAAAACGATCATCGCTTGCGTGGAGACGGTCCTGCATACTCTCACACACGCATACAACGCTGTTCGCTGGCACCTGGCTAGAGCGTTTCTCACACATTCGAAGTTTGTTCTTTCATACCATACTCCAGCTGCATACGTCACCCCTGCAAGAATCATACCCTTGTAGACGACGCGAATAGCGCGCCGCCCCAAGCCCCAATCTCTCCTGAGGACTCGACGGAGACCTCCAATCGCGCTCGCCACTTTCATTCTTAGCATTCTCAGATGCGGTTTGAAGTCCATTCTTTCGCTCATACATACTCCTAGGTATTTTACTTCGCGCGCGTACCTTATTTGCCTGTCATTCATTCTTACGTTGGGCGCTCTTCGCCGGGATAATCTCCCTTTCATTAGCATACACACTGTCTTTTCTTCAGACACATCCACACCTACATTTGCACCCCATGCGCTCGCACAATTCATCCCGATAGAGCCACGCTCTTCCAGCTCCCTCCTGCTGTTCCCCTCAACCAGCAGCAGGAGATCGTCAGCGTACGCGATGGTCTCTATCCCCCTCTCCGTCAGATCATTCAACAAGTCATCCATCATCATGTTCCAAATCATGGGGCCACACACAGAGCCTTGCGGACAGCCGCGCTCTACATTCTTCCAAACTATATCATTCTCACCACGTATACAGACAAGTCTGTTACGAAAATAACTCTCCCAGAGATTCTGTTCGTTGCAGTCCATACTCGCTATCTTCCTAAGGGTGCAGCCCCAATTGAGGTTGTCGAAGGCACCCCGGAAGTCTACAAACACTCCCAATACATACTGGCTTTGAGAAGCCTCTACGAAACTTTTCGCTCGAAATAATGCATCGACAGTTGACCTCCCACAGCGAAAGCCATACTGCCTGTCACTCATACTTGCAGCTAACCTTTCATTCAGCCTATTCACCATCATTCGTTCTAACACTTTCCCCAGTACCGGAAGGAGGCAGATCGGCCTGTACGATCTAGGGTTCGATCTAGGCTTCTCTGCCGACTTCAGCAGTACACACACTTTCGCTTTCTTCCCCGCGTCGGGAAAATACCCCTCTTTCATGCAACTATCATACATTACTTTCACGTGGTCAGGGATTGCCCACCATAGTCGGCGGACAATCTCCGGCCCGAACCCATCTAGACCTGCTGCACGCTTGCACTTCATTCGCATGACTGCTCCGTTTATTTCCCCAACCATGAATTCCCCCCTGTCGACGTTCACTCTCTTTTGTGCGACCTCTAGTACATTTTCACCCCCCGCTGGGAAGAATTCTCCTAACAGAATCTCTACACTCTTTCGCCACGTGCGCGCCTCTCTTCCATCCTTGACCATCATACATAAAACATTACCCCACTTGCGTCTCCCTCGACATATCTTATATACTTCACCCCATGGTTCAGCATTCCCTCTAACTCTCACATACTCGCGCCAGTTGTCCTCCTTAGTCCTGCGTAAGGTTTGCTTGTACAACTGTTCTTGGCGCTTCCATTCATGCTTAAAAACGTCGACATTAACATTCGCTCGTTTCCGCATTCGCTGGTACATACGTCGCGTCCGTCTGGCGGCACCTCTCAGTCGCTGGAGATCATTCGTCCACCAAGAGTAAGACCCACGCCCTACTTTGGTTTTCCTAAACATTCTATTACACACTTGCGTTAAGCGCTCATTCACCTGTCGCACCTGTTCATCCACGCTCATTCTTTTGAATTCCCCGATGCTACAATCGGGAAATTCGAATGCAATCGCTCGCATGAATTCATCCCAGTCTACATTCTTCACGCTCCACCCAGGTGCGTTGCCCTCTGGCCTGCGAACCCTGGGGTGCTTGAAGACTACTACAATCGCGTTTTGGTCACTCATGCTCCATTCAGGCTTCAAAGTCCATTCCTCGTCGATGCCACGTCCGAGTGACCCTTTCATGAGTGTGACATCGATATCACTTTCGCCTTGTGTTGAGCTGAATGTGAAGCATTCGCTTGGCTCATTCATGATCCGGGCTTGATGCTGGAGGATGAAGTCCTCCAGTATCAGTCCTCTTTCCTCACTCTCTCTATATCTGTGACCAATCTTACTGTACCACAACGGCGATACTGCGTTGGCATCCATTCCAATAAAAACACACTTTCCATTCGCCATATCAAATACCCGTTCCAAGTATTCTAGGTGGACCGCCAGGTCCTGCCCGTACTGGCAATAGACGGACGTAATGTACAACTCCCCAAAAATACCTCCAAGCCATACACATACCCCATGCTCACTAACTAATTCGTTCACGGCAACAACGTCAAATGGACCGTTGATCACGACTGCCGCCTTCGCCCCGCATCTTTCATTTGCAACGACTTTCATGCTAGGTGGAATACCACACACCTTCCCATGCGCAACGTACGGCTCCTGAAGGACTGCCACGTGTACGTTTTCATTCACCAATGTCATTCCCACATCCATCATCACTTCATACGAACGCTGACAATTCAGCTGGAGTATACGCAACACATCCATTCCTCGCGGGTTTCCCTGTCTTTCATACGGACGAGCTCTCTCATGTACATCGGACATTCCGGGCTAACGATGGAATGCATATGCGGAAGCTTACGCATACCGCAATTGCGGCACTTCGGGGTCGGGTGTTTACATTCATTCATTAAGTGGCCAGTCACTCCGCATTTCTTGCACACTCTCAGTTTCTCTTTGCATTCACTCATTCGGTGCCCAAACCCAAAACACTTAAAACATTGTTGAACACGGTCGAATGACTTAACCTTATAGCCCCTCCAACCTACATATACCCTTTCGTTCAAAATCAAACATTCCCTAGCCTTTGCAGGCATTTCGATGATAAGGTTCCCGACTTCTTCCCCTTTCTTACCGTTCCTAGATAGTATTCTCACTCGCTCCTTGAACTCTTTCTCACTCAATACGTTACTTAGATTCCTTTCATAGATTTCACGCATGAACTCATCCATTAACTCTTCGTTGGCCACGTCGTAGACAATGACCTTGGGTCCTACCTGCCGTGGCTCGGAGACAGTGAGCCCCAGGTCCTTAAACTTCCCGCAATCCTTTAAGGCCTGGAGATCCTTCGCCGAGTCCACTTCTATGGCCACTCCCCCGGCCCTTGTCTTACGCGTGCCAACGACCTTAACCCATTCACTCACGGCTGGCCTCACCGTCTTGTGGATGATTTTCTCTATATTGGAACTAGTTACCTTTTTATCCTCCGTATGTACCACACACGCGTAGGTTTTCTTCCTCGGTGCTGGTGTTGGTACCCTAGCTGCTGCTGGTTGCGGTGCTACTACAGTCACCGGTTCTGCGACTCTCACCGCTGGTCTTCCCTCAGACATTCGCCAGAGACTAGCATTCATCTCTTCTAGTTTTCCAGTCATCCTCTCATTCGTAAGAAGCACATTTAGCATGAGCTCCTCGTATTCCGCAACCCGGTCTAACAAAAATTTGGCCGACGACTTACTGACCCTGTTACCATCCTCCGAAACATATACTCTAATCTTGCTACAAATTTCTTGCATTCTTACCACATTTGCGTCTCTGAAAACATTTACATTTACACTCACCCCCGAGCCACGCCCATCGCTCTCCTCCGGCCGGACCCTCTTGCGCGTTGTAGTCGCGTCCGGGTTCACTGCAGCTGGCAACGTATCCTCTTCCATCCTATCACCCTCGACAAGCGAGGCAGCGCCGTCTTCCGCCATCGTGGCGTTCTTGTTAGGCACAAGGCCCAACCAGGAGATGCCCCTGGACGTCTACAACAAAAAGACACTAAAGACAGCACTCTGGTACGTCACTGGACAAAGTTACAACACTTTTTTACAATTAAAACCGAAAATCACGGTCGATTTTGGGCTTTAAAGACAATAACAAACACTATAAACGATTTTAAACAAACAATTTCTTGTTTATTCCACAGAAAACTGGGAAAGAACAAACAGATAACACAAAATAACACTTAGAGATGCTATATTACAGCCGAATAACGTGCAATAAAGCGGGACGTCCGTTCTCTACGAATATAGAACTCGAACTAAGTGAGTAGATAGGGACAAACAAGTGTGACAGGGAAACCCTGCTTATTTAGTTTAACGTGGCGATTCCTGCCTATAGGCGTATTCGCCACGGCCCCCGATGGGCATGGGATTGGGTTAAGGCCAATCAAGACACGGCCACGAAGGACCTTCCAGTGGTGTCTCCAGTCCGAAGACCTTTGACCTCAATGGTGAGAGCGAGACCTATCTATATCTCTACTGGCTATGCAGTGTCAGTGCCCGAGCTAATTAAGCGTAGCTCACCCGCCGAAATGAAGAAGTATCATCGCTGATCTGCATTCGTGACCTACCACTGCCACCACGAAACCTATCCTCTTATGGCCAGGCACGGGGTCATGACTGTCCCCGTGGGCTACCTGGCCCCCGTGGTACCGACACTCTCGGGTGGAGTTCGAGGCGGCGTGCACACAGCGGCCGCCCCTACCAGAGAAGGGGTCTGGTACCCAGCTAAGGTACGTCGGGGGCGCTACTCCCCGTAACCGTCCCAGCGCCAGACTCGAGATGAAACCCGAGCATGGACACCGGCAACGACTCCCTGCGGATCAGTTGACAGCGAACTGGACGGACCGACTTCCTAGAATGGGGCTCCGACCGGAGGCCACTCGACTAACGACTTTCTCACACCAAATATACGCCTGGCACACTCTTTTACACTGACGAAACTGTTACGTTGGGTGACCAGGGACGTGAGAATCCAGTGGCCCCCATCATTCACGCGAAGTACATCCCATTCATCCCACTTACGTTGATCTTCGTAGAGCTCGCAGAACAGCAGCACGTGTAGCGCATCTTCCGGGTCGTGTCCACATACGCAGACGCTAGTGGCGGCCAGCCCCCTTTTATACAAAAACTCATTTAAACTACCATGACCCGTGAGAAGGAAACAAAGTTCCATCCCCGGGTCGAACCACTCATTTTCGCACGCAAACGTTACACTGTCAATGAATTTATACAGAGCTCGCCCTGTCGTGCACTCGTTCCACCGAAGTTGGTGGATCTCATTCATTCGAAGCTTCAGATACTCAATTTTCCGTGCGTACGGCATTCCCACCAGGTCACCGCCTCTCACGGCGACATCGTTGATGGGGATGGACCGCCGGATAAGGTATGCCAAGCCTTGCCGCTTGACTTCCAAATCCCACGGTAACACCCCCATCAAAACGATCATCGCTTGCGTGGAGACGGTCCTGCATACTCTCACACACGCATACAACGCTGTTCGCTGGCACCTGGCTAGAGCGTTTCTCACACATTCGAAGTTTGTTCTTTCATACCATACTCCAGCTGCATACGTCATCCCTGCAAGAATCATACCCTTGTAGACGACGCGAATAGCGCGCCGCCCCAAGCCCCAATCTCTCCTGAGGACTCGACGGAGACCTCCAATCGCGCTCGCCACTTTCATTCTTAGCATTCTCAGATGCGGTTTGAAGTCCATTCTTTCGCTCATACATACTCCTAGGTATTTTACTTCGCGCGCGTACCTTATTTGCCTGTCATTCATTCTTACGTTGGGCGCTCTTCGCCGGGATAATCTCCCTTTCATTAGCATACACACTGTCTTTTCTTCAGACACATCCACACCTACATTTGCACCCCATTCGCTCGCACAATTCATCCCGATAGAGCCACGCTCTTCCAGCTCCCTCCTGCTGTTCCCCTCAACCAGCAGCAGGAGATCGTCAGCGTACGCGATGGTCTCTATCCCCCTCTCCGTCAGATCATTCAACAAGTCATCCATCATCATGTTCCAAACCATGGGGCCAGACACAGAGCCTTGCGGACAGCCGCGCTCTACATTCTTCCAAACTATATCATTCTCACCACGTATACAGACAAGTCTGTTACGAAAATAACTCTCCCAGAGATTCTGTTCGTTGCAGTCCATACTCGCTATCTTCCTAAGGGTGCAGCCCCAATTGAGGTTGTCGAAGGCACCCCGGAAGTCTACAAACACTCCCAATACATACTGGCTTTGAGAAGCCTCTACGAAACTTTTCACTCGAAATAGTGCATCGACAGTTGACCTCCCACAGCGAAAGCCATACTGCCTGTCACTCATACTTGCAGCTAACCTTTCATTCAGCCTATTCACCATCATTCGTTCTAACACTTTCCCCAGTACCGGAAGGAGGCAGATCGGCCTGTACGATCTAGGGTTCGATCTAGGCTTCTCTGCCGACTTCAGCAGTACACACACTTTCGCTTTCTTCCACGCGTCGGGAAAATACCCCTCTTTCATGCAACTATCATACATTACTTTCACGTGGTCAGGGATTGCCCACCATAGTCGGCGGACAATCTCCGGCCCAAACCCATCTAGACCTGCTGCACGCTTGCACTTCATTCGCATGACTGCTCCGTTTATTTCCCCAACCATGAATTCCCCCCTGTCGACGTTCACTCTCTCTTGTGCGACCTCTAGTGCATTTTCACCCCCCGCTGGGAAGAATTCTCCTAACAGAATCTCTACACTCTCTCGCCACGTGCGCGCCTCTCTTCCATCCTTGACCATCATACATAAAACATAACCCCACTTGCGTCTCCCTCGACATATCTTATAAACTTCACCCCATGGTTCAGCATTCCCTCTAACTCTCACATACTCGCGCCAGTTGTCCTCCTTAGTCCTGCGTAAGGTTTGCTTGTACAACTGTTCTTGGCGCTTCCATTCATGCTTAAAAACGTCGACATTAACATTCGCTCGTTTCCGCATTCGCTGGTACATACGTCGCGTCCGTCTGGCGGCACCTCTCAGTCGCTGGAGATCATTCGTCCACCAAGAGTAAGACCCACGCCCTACTTTGGTTTTCCTAAGCATTCTATTACACACTTGCGTTAAGCGCTCATTCACCTGTCGCACCTGTTCATCCACGCTCATTCTTTTGAATTCCCCGATGCTACAATCGGGAAATTCGAATGCAATCGCTCGCATGAATTCATCCCAGTCTACATTCTTCACGCTCCACCCAGGTGCGTTGCCCTCTGGCCTGCGAACCCTGGGGTGCTTGAAGACTACTACAATCGCGTTGTGGTCACTCATGCTCCATTCAGGCTTCAAAGTCCATTCCTCGTCGATGCCACGTCCGAGTGACCCTTTCATGAGTGTGACATCGATATCACTTTCGCCTTGTGTTGAGCTGAATGTGAAGCATTCGCTTGGCTCATTCATGATCCGGGCTTGATGCTGGAGGATGAAGTCCTCCAGTATCAGTCCTCTTTCCTCACTCTCTCTATATCTGTGACCAATCTTACTGTACCACAACGGCGATACTGCGTTGGCATCCATTCCAATAAAAATACACTTTCCATTCGCCATATCAAATACCCGTTCCAAGTATTCTAGGTGGACCGCCAGGTCCTGCCCGTACTGGCAATAGACGGACGTAATGTACAACTCCCCAAAAATACCTCCAAGCCATACACATACCCCATGCTCACTAACTAATTCGTTCACGGCAACAACGTCAAATGGACCGTTGATCACGACTGCCGCCTTCGCCCCGCATCTTTCATTTGCAACGACTTTCATGCTAGGTGGAATACCACACACCTTCCCATGCGCAACGTACGGCTCCTGAAGGACTGCCACGTGTACGTTTTCATTCACCAATGTCATTCCCACATCCATCATCACTTCATACGAACGCTGACAATTCAGCTGGAGTATACGCAACACATCCATTACTCGCGGGTTTCCCTGTCTTTCATACGGACGAGCTCTCTCATGTACATCGGACATTCCGGGCTAACGATGGAATGCATATGCGGAAGCTTACGCATACCGCAATTGCGGCACTTCGGGGTCGGGTGTTTACATTCATTCATTAAGTGGCCAGTCACTCCGCATTTCTTGCACACTCTCAGTTTCTCTTTGCATTCACTCATTCGGTGCCCAAACCCAAAACACTTAAAACATTGTTAAACACGGTCGAATGACTTAACCTTATAGCCCCTCCAACCTACATATACCCTTTCGTTCAAAATCAAACATTCCCTAGCCTTTGCAGGCATTTCGATGATAAGGTTCCCGACTTCTTCTCCTTTCTTACCGTTCCTAGATAGTATTCTCACTCGCTCCTTACGTTACTTAGATTCCTTTCATACATTTCACGCATGAACTCATCCATTAACTCTTCGTTGGCCACGTCGTAGACAATGACCTTGGGTCCTACCTGCCGTGGCTCGGAGACAGTGAGCCCCAGGTCCTTAAACTTCCCGCAATCCTTTAAGGCCTGGAGATCCTTCGCCGAGTCCACTTCTATGGCCACTCCCCCGGCCCTTGTCTTACGCGTGCCAACGACCTTAACCCATTCACTCACGGCTGGCCTCACCGTCTTGTGGATGATTTTCTCTATATTGGAACTAGTTACCTTTTTATCCTCCGTATGTACCACACACGCGTAGGTTTTCTTCCTCGGTGCTGGTGTTGGTACCCTAGCTGCTGCTGGTTGCGGTGCTACTACAGTCACCGGTTCTGCGACTCTCACCGCTGGTCTTCCCTCAGTCATTCGCCAGAGACTAGCATTCATCTCTTCTAGTTTTCCAGTCATCCTCTCATTCGTAAGAAGCACATTTAGCATGAGCTCCTCGTATTCCGCAACCCGGTCTAACAAAAATTTGGCCGACGACTTACTGACCCTATTACCATCCTCCGAAACATATACTCTAATCTTGCTACTAATTTCTTGCATTCTTACCACATTTGCGTCTCTGAAAACATTTACATTTACACTCACCCCCGAGCCACGCCCATCGCTCTCCTCCGGCCGGACCCTCTTGCGCGTTGTAGTCGCGTCCGGGTTCACTGCAGCTGGCAACGTATCCTCTTCCATCCTATCACCCTCGACAAGCGAGGCAGCGCCGTCTTCCGCCATCGTGGCGTTCTTGTTAGGCACAAGGCCCAACCAGGAGATGCCCCTGGACGTCTACAACAAAAAGACACTAAAGACAGCACTCTGGTACGTCACTGGACAAAGTTACAACACTTTTTTACAATTAAAACCGAAAATCACGGTCGATTTTGGGCTTTAAAGACAATAACAAACACTATAAACGATTTTAAACAAACAATTTCTTGTTTATTCCACAGAAAACTGGGAAAGAACAAACAGATAACACAAAATAACATAAGTCACGCAGTCACAGCGTTTAACGGCTGTGTCCTGCTTTTGTATATTAACGTGGCGATTCCTGCCTATTGGCGTATTCGCCACGGCCCCCATGGGCGTGGGATTGGGTTAAGGCCAATCATGACTCGGCTACGAAGAGCCTCCCAGTATGCTTCCGGTCTGCAAGACCTTCCACCTCACTGGTAAGAGCGAGATCTATCTAAATCTCTACTGGCTCTGCAGGTCAGTACCCGAGCTAGAAACCGTAGCTCACCCGGCGAGATAGAAACACGCTGGTCTGCATCGTGACCTAACCACTGCCACCACGAAACCTATCCTCAATTGGTCAGGCACGGGGCCATAACTGACCCCGTGGGCTACCTGACCCCCGTGGTACCGAACAATCTTCGGTAAGATTTCGAGACAGAGATGCACGAAGGCCATCTGTCGCTCCCAGATTAGGCTACTTGCAGTCCAGGCTCTGGTCAGCCAGCTAAGGGTGCGGAGGGGCGCTACTCCCCGTAGTCAACCCTGGGTCAGACCCGGGTTGAGCCCGGGCATGACAGCAGGCAATGACTCCCTGCGTGTCCATCGGCGAAGAACCGTCGGGGCATCGGCTAGTGTTGGGTTCCGACCGGAGGCCATTCTTCCATCTCCTTTCGCCGCGCAAACATGCTTCTCACACACTCATTCACGCTGAAGAAGCTTTCATACGTTGTAACCAGGGAGTCAAGTCTCCACTGGTTACCTCCATTCACTCGATCCACATTCCATACCTCCCAAGCCCGCAAGTCGTCATATAGGGGACATTGAAGCAGCACGTGGTTTCTGTCTTCTATCTCGTGCCCGCAGTAACAAACATCGGTTGCGGCCAGCCCCCTTTTATACAAAAACTCATTCATGCTGCCGTGACCCGTAAGGATGAAGGAAAGCTCCATCCCCAGGTCGAACCATTCATTCTCTGCTGCAAACGTTACACTGTCAATGCACGCATACAGAGCTCGCCCGTTCATGCATTCGTTCCACCGGGCCTGGTGGATCTCAATCATACGAAGTTTCACATATTCAATTTTTCTTGCATACGACATTCCCACCAGGTCGCCGTCTCGCACGGCGACGTCGTCGATGGGGATGGACCGCCGGATAAGGTATCCTAAACCCCTCCTTCTGACCTCCAAATCCAGCGGTAGCACCCCCATCAGTACTTGCATCGCCTGCGTGGAGACGGTCCTGCAAACTCTCACACATGCATACAACGCAACTCGCTGGCACCTAGCGAGAGCGTTTCTCACGTACTCGAAGTTCGTTCGTTCATACCATACCCCAGCTGCATACGTCATGGCCGCAAGAATCATACCCTTGTAGACGACGCGAACAGCGCGCCGCCCCAAGCCCCAATCTCTCCTGAGGACTCGACGAAGTCCTCCAATCGCGCTCGTCACTTTCATCCTTAACATTCGCAGATGCGGTTTGAAGTCCATTCTTTCACTCATACTGACGCCTAGGTAAGTAACCTCGCGCGCGTACGTCACTTGCGTTCCATCCAGTCTCACGTTTGGTGCCCTTCGCACGGACAGCCTCCCCTTCAGGAGCATACATACTGTCTTCTCACGAGACACATCCACACCAACCCGACCACCCCATTCACTCGCACAGTTCATACCGATAGAGCCACGCTCCTCCAACTCCCTTCTGCTGTTCCCCTCGACCAACAACAGAAGATCGTCGGCGTAGGCAATGGTCTCTATCCCCCTCGCCGTCAAATCATGCAACAACTCATCCATCATCATGTTCCAAACCATGGGGCCACACACTGAGCCTTGCGGACACCCGCGCTCGACATTCTTCCATACAGTATCATGCATACCTGAGATACAGACCCGTCTGTTCTCGAAATAACTCACCCAGAGATCCTGCTCGGCACAGTCCATTTGCGCTAGCTTTCGCAGGGTGCAACCCCAATTGAGGTGATCGAAGGCACCCCGGAAATCTACAAATATACCCAACACATACTGGCTTTGTGAGCCACTCACGAAGGTCTTCGCCCTATACAACGCATCGACAGTTGACTTTCCACAGCGAAAGCCATACTGCCTATCACTCATACTTGCAGCTAACTTATCTTCCATCCGATTCACCATCATGCGTTCCAACACTTTGCTCAGTACTGGAAGGAGACAGATCGGCCTGTACGATCTAGGGTTCGATCTAGGCTTCTCTGCCGACTTCAACAGTACGCAGACTTTCGCCTGCTTCCACACGGTAGGGAAGTACCCTGCATTCAGACAACTATCAAACATAACTTTCACGTGGTCAGGGATTGCCCACCATAGTCGGCGAACAATCTCCGGCCCAAACCCATCTAAACCTGCTGCACGCTTACACTTCATTCTCATGACTGCACCGTTTATCTCACCGGGTGTAAATTCTTCCCTGTTAACATTCGTTCTTACATGTGCGACCTCAGGCTCATTTACACTTCTGGCGGGAAAGAATTCACCCAACAGGATCTCTACACTCTCTCTCCACGTTCGTGCTTTAACCCCATTCTTTTCCATCATGCGAATCACATCACCCCACTTGCGCTTCCCTCTGCATACTTTATACACTTCACCCCATGGTTCAGCATTCCCTCTAACTCTTACATACTCGCGCCAGCTGCTTTCCTTTGTCGCGTGAAGGGTTTGTTTGTACAGCTGTTCGTGGCGCTTCCATTCACGCTTGTAGTAAACTACATCCACATTCACTCTCTTCCTCATTCGCTGGTACTCACGTCTCGCCTTCCTGGCGGCCCTCCTCATTCGCTGAAGCTCATCCGTCCACCAAGAGTAGGGCTTACGCCCTCGGCCTACCCTTTTCCGAAGCATTCTGTTACATACAAGCGTTAAGCGCTCATTCATTTGTCGCACTTGATCATCCACATTCAGTCGCTGGAATTCCCCAATGCTGTCACCGGGGAATTCAAACGCAATCATTCGCATAAATTCATCCCAATCGACGTTGCTTGTACTCCACCCAGGTGCAGCGGCCACTGGCCTGCGTGCCCTGCGGTGGCCAAGCTCTATTAGAATCGCGTTGTGGTCACTCATACTCCATTCAGGCTTCAAAATCCAGCTTTCACCGAGGCCACCCCCAAGAGACCCCCTCATGAGGGTGACATCGATGTCGCTTTCTCCTTGTGCCGAGCTGAATGTGAAGCATTCACTTGGTTCGTTCATGACCCGGGCTTGGTGCTGAAGGATGAAATCCTCCAGCAACAAACCTCTTTCCTCACTCTCACGATATCTGTGGCCAATCTTGCTATACCACAACGGCGACACGGCGTTAGCATCCATACCGACAAAAACACATATATCGTTCGCAACATCAAACACTCTCTCCAGGTACTCTAAATGGACCGCCAGGGCCTGCCCGAACTGGCAGTAGACGGACGTGAGATACACCTCGCCGAAAACACCCCCAATCCATACGCATACCCCATGCTCAGTAATCAAATCATTCACGGCCACAACGTCAAACACACCGTTGACGACTATGGCCGCCTTCGCACCGCCTCTTTCATTCGCAATCACTTTCATGCTAGGTGGAAGTCCACTCACTTTCCCATGCGCAACGTACGGCTCTTGAAGAACGGCCACATGTACGTTTTCATTCATCAAAGTCATACCAACATCCAACATAACCTCATACGACCGCTGACAATTCAACTGGAGTATTCTCAAAACACTCATCACTCATTCGATTCTCTTTCCTTCATCCGGACGAGCTCTCTCTTGTACATCGGGCAATCCTGGCTTACAACGGAGTGCGCGCTCGGAAGCTTGCGCATGCCACAGTTCCTACATTTCGGGGAAACATGCTTACAATCACTCATCACGTGTATAGCCACACCACACTTCTTGCAGAGACGCTGCTTTTCTTTACACTCATTCATCCTGTGCCCATACCCATAACATCTGTAACATTGCTGTACACGGTCGAATGCCCTCACCTTATATCCCTTCCATCCCACATACACTCGTTCGTTATTAATCATCCATTCCCTTGCTTTAGTCGGCAACTCTAAAACAAGGTTTCCACATTCATCCCCCTTTTTCCCATTCCGTGATACAATTCTCACTCGCTCTTTCCACTCATTCTCCGTCAACACGTTTTTCATATTACGTTCGTACAGTTCACCCATGAACTCATCCATAGTCTCCTGGTTGCTGATATCGTAGACTATTACCTTCGGACCCGCCCTCCGTGGCTCGGAGACGGTTAACCCCAGGTCCTTGAACTTGTCACAGTCCTTGAGGGCCTGGAGGTCCTTCTCCGAGGCCACTTCTATAGCGAGTCCTCCGGCCCGCGTCTTCCGAGTGCCAACAACCTTGACCCAGTCGCTCACGGCTGGTCGCACACTCTTTTGCACCATCTGCTCGATGTTTGCACTGGTCACGGCCTTATCTTTTGTGTTTACAACACATGCAAATGTTCGTCTGCGTGGTGCTGGTGTGGGCAGCGCTGGTTTTGCATAGCTCTCTTTAGCCACTTTCGGCGAGGCTGCTTCAATGCCCCCGTCTAACTGTTTGGCCTCCTTCATCCGCCATAAACTTGAAGTCATCTCCTCAATTTTGCCCCCCATGCGTTCGTTGCAGAGCAACACGTTTGTTAAGAGTTCTTCGTACTCTGCGACTCTATCTAGCAAGAACCTTGCCGACGACTTGCTGACCCGGTTGCATTCCTCCGACACATACGCTCGCATTCTTTCACCAATCTCGCGCATTCGACTCAAATTTGAGTCCTTGTACACTACATTCATACTGGAAGAACGTTCATCCCGCTCTTCCGGTCGGACCCTTTTCCGCGCACCAGATGCCTCCGTGTTCTTGACAGCTGGCGGGATACCCTCGTCCATGCACTCGACGTCATCGCGGACCCCAGCTGCTGGCTCCGTCATCGTGACGGCCTGTGGTGGCCCTATCGCCAACCAATAAGGGCAGCAGCGGGAACACACAGAAAGAACGGCACAAACTACCACAAGACACGTACACTACAGTTGGCAAGATAAAATATCGTGTTACATACACGATTTGTAACACGAGTTTTAACTTGCCACACTCACGTAACAACGATAAAAACGAAATTAAAGGTTACGTATAGAAACAAAACGATACAGGAAATAAACAATTATTTGAGAAACACGTAAGAAATGTTTTAATGCTAACGACAGCTATCAAAACACGTCTGTCTCCAACCGAGTTAGAACACAGACTAACACAAAATAACAGTGGGAATCTCGTTAATCCATTCATGCGCGTCACTAATTAGATGACGAGGCATTTGGCTATACGTAATGTTATATTTTGTTCATCAAATACATTTCATTTTGTACCTTACGAGCTAATATATAAATATAACACATTCTGGCTTACAGATGGTGCCGAGCCATGCGGCTTAATAATACACATCACACTAATAATAATATAACAGATCATAATTGAAAGAATATATATATATTATTTTGGGGTGGGCGCTGCTCCGGGTCGGGGTGTTATTGTGGAGGCCGTCCCTCCTGGGTTGGATGGAAGTTGGGGTCTCCGTCGCCAATTGCTGGCCATGAACATCCTGTGGATGGAGCTGCCCCACTTTAGGCAGCTTTGCACGCAGGACGCCATGAGATTTTGATTGATGGAAAGAGCTTCCTCTGTTGGGTGGTTCGCCCTCGGCCAAATCCCTCTGGCACCTAAAACCAAAGGAACAACATTTAACTGTTTACTTACCCATTTGCGATGGGCAGCCTCCCGGAACTTGGGATTGTCGTACACTAGCCTCTTCCTGTCCCAGGTTTCCGCTAGTGTACGCGGACCCTCCCAAGATACCTGGACGTCGCAGACGATGACAGTGTCTGCTGAAGTGCGGATGACCAGGTCCGGGATGAATAGCTGCCCATCTGGGTGCCGTGTGTGGGGCTCCACCTCGGTAGTCCATCCCCTCGCTCTGGTGTGGCGGGCTACCTTCTGCACGATCTCGTCGTGCCGTCGGATGCGAGCGTGATGTGTCGTGGGGCAGCCCTGGAGTACATGAGAAATGGACTCGACTTTAGGGCAACCCGAACGGCACATCCGCTCGGCTGGTGGGTTGTAAGGCAAACCTTTGACCGCCAGGTTTGCCGTCCGAAGGTGGACGGCACGAACGAAATCGTGCCCCGTCCATCCTCTTGGGGTGTTGACTAGCCACGAGCGACTAGCGCTGGCGTAGGATGCCTCCTGAAGACCGGTGCTGAAAGGTCTCATCCGGATGGCCTCACGCCACATAGGGTCGGGATTTCCCCTCCTGCTAAGGTGGGTCATCCGTGTGTGGAGAAGAGATGTTGGGGGTGCCTCTAGAATTGCCCTGATTGAAGGGTCTTCCGCTGCCAGCTTGGATATGCGTTTGGCCAGTAGGTAGGGGATCTTCAACCGGAGTTGAGGGATCCCTAGGCCGCCGTCGCTGATCTTCGCGTACAGGAATTGGTCACCTGTGTGGCTGCTCAGGTGCAACGTCCGCTTGACACTCTTTCGCAGAAGGCGATCGCATTCAGCTAGTGTGCCTGCGGTGCAGGCGGGGCTTTGGAGACCATGGTACAGTCGGGGGATCAGGTAGGACTTCAGGACTAAAAGCTTCTGGTCCGGTTTCAGGGGCGCGCGTTCCAGGTTTTTGAGCCATTTCGTAAGGTTAAAAACCGTTGGCTTTGCCGAACCGGCAGATGTTAAATTATGACCTAGGTATCGGAAGGTCTGGAGGTCGGAGACGGTGGGGATCGCCGAGCCACCGACCCAAAAGATGGGCTTAGACCGAGGAACCGATTTACCCTCGATTACGGAGGCCGCAATCGAGACCGATTTCCTCGGGTTAAGGTCCATCCCTCGAGCGCGAAGGAAGACGTTGGCGTGGTCAAGTGAAGTGACCATGTCGACCTCCCGGTCTTCCAACAACACTAGGTCATCAGCGAAACCAAGAGCGGCGACCCTGAGTCCGGGTGCCAGGGAGCCTCCGGGGCGTGTGGTGTTGAGCTGGCAGAGCAGCTCGTCCACCACGATGTTGAAGAGACAGGGGGAGAGAGGATCCCCCTGTTTAACGCCCCGGCAGAAGTTGATCCTACCTGTGGTGTAGGGCCCGCACTTTATGAAAGTGTGGGCGTTGAGGGTGTCAAGGATGTACGCGACTATGCCATGGTCGAGGCCAGATCGTAAAAGGCCTCTAGCGATGGAGTGGTGCGAAAGAGAATCGAAGGCCTTGCGGACGTCAAGGGAAATCACGTTAGGTTCTCGTGAGGGGTTTAAGCTTCCCCCATCGAGCGCGTCCTCAGGTGGCGGATAGAGGAACGCCTCCCAGAAATGGGGTGGTAGGAGTGAAATAAAATAGCTCCCGCGGACCAAAAAGGCAGGGGTGTGTGGGGCTGTAGCGTCTGTCCCGGATCGGGCGGCTACAGGACCCCCAGGGCCATTTTGGGGGAATAAACCTCGTGAAAAAATTCCCAATCTCAAGGTGTTAGAAATTAACCCGTGCCGAAGAGATGCGTGGCCAGAGGGTAGTCTGGTCGTGAACGGAAATCTCGGGGTACCTGGTGACCCCCCGAGTATGCAGCCTTCCTCCTGGTAAGGGCGCACTGCCGGGAGGTGACTTTTAGATCGACCCATCTCGTGGGATTTTAAGATGGAAAATATAAATAAAAACATAGAAGAAGGAGAGAGTAAAGAAGCTGGAAACGATAACGAACAGGCAAGGACAACGGATATGAGCAGGATTAATGAAGAGGAAATGGAACAGTCGCATTGTACAATCTTGGACAGGTTGATGGGGATTGCAACGCCAAGAAAGAAGGGACCGCGACAGACACCCACTCAGTCTACACCGAAAGGAAGAGTAGAAGAGCTGAGACAAATGAGTCTTTTTGACACTAGTATTGGAAGCATAAGTAACGATAGTACTGCAAGCAACCAGGAAAATGGAACAGCTAAAAGGAGACGAGAGGATACGCTGGAGGAGACCTTATCGACATCGGCAAGAATCAACAAGAAAATGCGAGAGGACGAGTTAAACGCCAGCGGAGAGATGCGAAGGCTCTCTGACCTACTGATCGACCTAGATAAACAAATAGAAAAAAAGGTCAAGCAAGGAGGAGAACAAATCAGGATGCTGATTGCGCAAATACACAGGACTTTTAAAAGCGTCAAGGACAACGGAAGGCACAGAGCTCGAAAGGCGCGGAGGCATGTAAGAGAGCTCGACACCAGACTACGAAGTGCCACTACGGTACAAACAATGATAGGTGGAAACGCATTGTATGAACTGGAAAAAGCGCAGAAGGAGATAGAGTACTTAAAGGAAGTGGAAAATGACCCAGAGAGGGAGAGACTGTCTGGAAAGCTACAGAGAGGAGAGGTAGTGGCTGACCAGATGGTAGAACGCTTGAAGGAGGCAACAAACGTACGGAAAGATATAAAGGAAGGAGCGGCTGAAATTGCGTCCCTCCTAAAAGAACTGGCAGGTGGCAACTGGGCTGTTAAAGCAAAGAAGCCACAACAAGCAACATGTGCCACACAAACAGAAGCATCACAACAAGAAGTAAGGAAAGAACAACGCACGAAGGAAGAGGTGAGAGCCTCCATAAACCCTAATGCAACCTTTGAGGAGGCTAAAAGGAATATGGACAGCTATTGGCCAGAGGAAGCGTTCGAACATGTTAAAGAAGAGGAGGGTAGTGGGGGCATGACAGCCGGGTATGGCGCGCAGACAGTGGCATACACATATAGTCAAAATACGGCAGAATTGTGGGAGGCTACGGGGGGCATTATTGAGCCCGACGCACTACCACAACTAGTGGGCACGGTGGCGCAGTGCAGTAGAAGAGTAAGGATGGAAGGAAAAAGGGAGGAAATGAGAAATACATTCCTTCTTTTTTCAAGAAGGGAAATACAGGAAACACCCAGTGGGGAGAACCTTTACCGGAGCCTAAAGAGCCTAAGACAAATGCTCCAGCAGCAGGGCATCAAGGAGGTGGCGATGCCACGAATAGATAGTGGAAAAGATATGCTTCGGTGGGGACTAGTAAAGAAACTAGTAGAAACGGCGTTCACAGGATCCGATATCACAGTAGTAGTCCATGGGAACAAAAAGAAGCAGATAAAGGCCAAAGTAGCAAAGACGGCCGCAGTCGTAACAACGGAGGTAAAGGAGAAAGAGAACTGGGCACAGGTCACACGGGGCAGAGGGAAGAAACGGGGAAAGGAAGAGGAGAATGATATTGGGTACAGGAAAGAGGCACCACAAAAAAGGACCACAATCAAGAAAAGAAGAGGAAAAAATGAGACTGAGGCTGTGGTACTTAGAAAGGAGATAGGGTGTTCATACGCTGACACTCTAAAAAAATTAAAGACAAAGGTGGACTTAATACAAACAGGGGTCAAAATCACCGCCATTAGGCAAACAAGGACAGGCGATGTGCTCATGGAAGTAGATAAGGAGAAGGGGCAGACCAAAAAACTACATGATGCAATCGTAGAAAAGTTCGGAGGAGAGGCAAAGGTGAGGGTCCTGGGGAAAAGGGAAATGCTGATAATACGAGACATAGAAGCCGATATAACGGAGGAGGAGATAATAAGAGCGTTAAGGGGAAAAACAACTGGGGAAACATTGGTTAAGTCTCTCAGACAAGCCTACGCAGCAACGCAGACGGCAATTGTTGAGGTGTCAAGAGAAGCTGCTAACAAGCTCTTAGAGGAAGAAACTCTGCAGATTGGTTGGGTTAGATGTAGGGTGAGACCATGGGCCAAAGTAACACAATGCTACCGGTGCCAAGGGTATAATCATGTGGCAGCGGAGTGTAAGCGAGTAGGTGGAGACCTTTGCCGAAACTGCGGCCAGGAGGGCCACAAATTAATCGACTGCAAGGAAGAAGCCAATTGTAGGGTCTGCAACTTAAGAGGACACAGAAGCGGCACTGCGACATGCCCCAAGCACAGGGCAGCACTGCAAGAAGCAAGAAGGAAAATATACAATGGAGCAACACGTAATCCAAATTAATGTGGGGAGAAGTAGAGCGGCGCATGACCTGCTCTTCGCTACAGCCAGGGATAAAAACACAGATGTACTACTGGTAACGGAACCAAACACTGCCATCTGTGGGGGATGGCTCCTGGATAAGAGAGGGGATGCTGCCATAAAAATACTGAACAGAGATATAGCAACGCGGAAGACAGGAAGGGGGGATGGTTACGTTTGGGCAGAAGTGAAGTGGTATACAGTCTACAGCTGCTACTTCTCGCCCAACCGAACCATCCAGGAGTTCGAAACGTTTCTGGTAGAGCTGGAAAGTTCCGTACGAAACCAGACGGGGAAGGTACTTATCACGGGAGACTTCAATTCCAAGGCGCCAGACTGGGGTGAAGCAGCATATGACAGCAGGGGACATAAACTTACAGACTGGGCAGCAGCACTGAACCTCACCATCATAAACAAAGGTAGTGTGGCAACGTTCAGCAGAGGACTGTCCAAATCAATTATAGACCTGACACTAGCAACAGCGGGAATGGTTCCTCATGTTGAACAGTGGAGAGTGGAAGCAGAGGAGGAGACCATGAGCCTGCATAATTACATATTTTTCAACATAAAACTTGATGCACGGAAAAAAAAGGAGGAAGCAAATAGAGAAGGCTGGAACACTAAGAAAATAGACGTACTTAAGCTCAGGGGTAGCATAGAGAAACAGCTAACCAGAACCACAAGCACCATAGGGCCGGAGGGACTTCAGGATATCATAGTAAGGGCATGCAATGAATCTATGCCTAGAAAGAAGAGAGGCAATAGAAAGGCAGTATATTGGTGGAATGCTGAGATAGCGGAGCTACGGAAAACATCGGTTCTTGCCAGGAGGCGGTACCAGAGAAAGAGAGCCAGAGGACCGGCAGAGGAGGAAAGGGAAGAAAGGAAAATAGCCAAAAGAAACCTGCGCCTGGCTATAAGCCGATCACAAAGGGAGTGCTGGAAGGGCCTTTGTGAGGAAGTAAACAATGATGTTTGGGGAGAAGGATACCAGATAGTGATGAGGCGCCTTAAGGGGAGAAGATCACCAATTCTGATGGCTAGCGACAGACTGCGACAGGTGATGGGTACCCTATTCCCACAGGAACGAATAGTCAATTGGATCCCGACCAGCATTCCTGAAGTGCAAATGCCGACTTTCACCATGGCAGAACTAAAAACAGCAGTGGGTAGGTTAAAGGTTGGAAAAGCCCCGGGACCTGAAGGAATCCCAACAGAAATACTGAAAGTGGTGGTGGACATCATCCCAGAAACGGTTTTGTCAACAATGAACAAGGCGATGATTGATGGAATATTCCCTAAGGAGCTTAAAACAGCAAGACTGGTGCTCTTACAGAAAGGAGACAAGCCGCTTGACGACCCAAGGTCGTACCGGCCGCTCTGCTTGTTGGGCTGTGTTGGAAAACTTCTAGAGCATCTTATCAGAGCAAGATTAAGAGAAGAAGTTGAACGCACAGGGGGAGTGGCGGAAAACCAGTACGGCTTCAGGGTGGGACGCAGCACACTTACAGCAGTGCAAGAGGTGGTAAAAACGGCGGACGAGGCACGAAGGGGAACCCACAGAACAAGAAGGCTATGCGCACTGATCACGCTAGACGTCAGAAATGCTTTCAACTCAGCAAAATGGAGGCTCATAATGGGGGAACTAAGAAGAAGAGAGATACCGCCCTATCTGACAAGGATGATCTCCAGCTATCTCAGTGAGAGGTCTGTCCAGGCAGATACAGAAGAGGGAAGGGAGAAGGTAGAAGTCACATGTGGAGTTCCACAGGGATCAGTGCTGGGCCCAGACCTGTGGAATATCCTCTATGATGGCGTTCTGCGGATTGATCTCCCAGAGGGGGTCAAACTAATAGGATTCGCAGATGACCTAGGGCTACTAGTAGTTAGAAAGACGGCATTAGAACTGCAAAAGGTGGCAGACGCTCTGGGATGAATCTGGGAAGGGAGAGTGGACTAGACAGCTAATCCCAAAAATCCGGCCATGGATGGAAAGAAGCCACGGAGAAACAACTTACAGCTTAACTCAGATGCTGACAGGGCATGGTAGCTTTGAGTCATATCTGCACAGGATAGGCAAGAGACAGAGTGGTGCATGTAGATACTGCGACGAGCAAGATGACACGCCAGCACACACCATCTTTATGTGCGAGCGGTGGAGAGAAGCGAGGAAAGAGGTAACAACAGCATTGGGAATGGATATGAAAACGGATAACATGGTCGACCAAATGTTAGAGAGCGCCGAGAAATGGGAGGCTGTGACAATGTTTGCCGAAACTGTCATGAGACAAAAGGAACGTGACGAGCAGGATATATAGGAACGATGGGGGTGACGCGCCCGTAACTACCGACACCTTGATGTAATGCACACGCGGTCCCGGGGTGTCGGGGAGTGAGGGGGGAGAGGTTTAAGCGGGTAAAAATCTCGCAGTACCCACATGCGATACATGTGGGTCTCTTGAGAAGATTTCCTCTCCCAAAAAAAAAAAAAAAAAAAAAAAAAGGTTAGGTTAGGTTAGGTTAGGTTAGGTTAGGTTAGGTTAGGTTAGGTTAGGTTAGGTTAGGTTAGGTTAGGTTAGGTTAGGTTAGGTTAGGTTAGGTTAGGTTAGGTTAGGTTAGGTTAGGTTAGGTTAGGTTAGGTTAGGTTAGGTTAGGTTAGGTTAGGTTAGGTTAGGTTAGGTTAGGTTAGGTTAGGTTAGGTTAGGTTAGGTTAGGTTAGGTTAGGTTAGGTTAGGTTAGGTTAGGTTAGGTTAGGTTAGGTTAGGTTAGGTTAGGTTAGGTTAGGTTTAAGCCACGGGAGAGATCGGCAACAGAGGCAGTGGTCTTGCGGAAGGAGGCTGGCTGCTCATACGCAGACACTTTGAGGAAATTGAAGACTAAAGTGGACCTGGCAAAGACGGGGATCAATATAAATGCCATTAGGCAGACAAGGACGGGGGACGTGCTATTTGAGGTTGAGAGAGAAAAAGGATACTCGCGCAAACTACACGATACCATTGCAGAAAAGTTTGGCGGAGAGGCAGTAGTGAGGATATTAGGCCATAGAGAGACACTGGTCATACGTGACCTGGAGGCGGATGTCACGGAAGGTGACATTCGCGATGCCCTGGGGAAAAGGACGACGGAGGAGGTGTTGGTGAGATCCTTGAAAACAGCGTATGCATCAACGCAGACTGCGATAGTGGAGATAGCTGGCGAGGCTGCCAGACAAATTGCTGCTGAAAAGACGATACAGATCGGCTGGGTTAGGTGCAGGGTAAGAGCATGGGCCAGGGTGGTTCAGTGCTACCGCTGCCATGGCTACAACCATGTAGCCATGGACTGCAAGAGCAAGGGAGGAGAGCTGTGTCGCAATTGTGGACAGGAGGGACATAAGATGGGCGACTGCAAGGTAGAGGCACACTGCGGGGCGTGCGACAAGAAGGGCCATAGAAGCGGAACGGCAGCCTGTCCAAGGCACAGAGTAGCGCTGGAGGAAGCGAGAAGGAAAGGCGGAAAATGAAGGAGCACAGCGCCATGCAAATTAACGTGGGCAGAAGTAGAGCGGCACACGATCTGTTGTACGCAACGGCAAAGAACAACAGGGTCGATCTGCTACTGGTCACAGAGCCAAACGCTACCAGCTGCAGGGACTGGGAACTGGACATTAGAAAGGATGCGGCGATAAAAATACTGAACCAGGCAATGGTGGTCCGGAAGAAAGGAAGAGGGAATGGTTTCGTGTGGGTGGAATTACGGTGGTATACTGCCTACAGTTGCTACTTCTCACCCAACCGAACCATTCAAGAGTTTGAGACTTTCCTGGGGGAGTTGGAGGGAAGCATCCGAAATCAGCAGGGAAAGATCCTGATTTCGGGTGACTTCAACTCTAAGGCACCAGAATGGGGATCACCAGCATATGACGGCAGAGGGCACAGGCTCACTGACTGGGCAGCAGCATTAAACCTGAATATACTAAACAGGGGAAATGCTGCAACGTTCAGGAGAGGAGCGTCGAGTTCCATAATAGACTTGACGTGGGCGACTACCAGCATGTCGCCGCACGTAACAAACTGGAGGGTGAATGAGGAGGAGGAGACGATGAGCCTGCATCAGTACATCTTCTACACACTGAAGATGGATACTGGCCGAGAAGATGTACTGATCAGACGGGAGAGGTGGAACACCCAGCAGCTGGTCCCTCAGAAACTCATAGAGAGTATAGAGGGACAGCTACAAGGGAAAATAGGTGCCATAGGACCTGAAGGGATCCAGGACATCCTCGCAAAGGCTTGCGGGGCATCGATGCCCAGAAAGAGGAAAGAGGGGAGAAGGGCCGTCTACTGGTGGAATGATGAGATAGCGGAGCTTCGCAAAGCATCAGTTCTCGCCAGGAGACGGTACCAGCGGAAGAGAGCTAGAGGACCAGCAGAAGAAGAGAGGGCAGTGGCGAAGATAGCCAAAAAGAACCTGCGCCTGGCTATCAGCCGTTCTCAAAGGGAGTGCTGGAAAAGCCTTTGCGAGGAGGTAGACAATGACGTGTGGGGGGAGGGGTACCAGATAGCCACGAGGCGCCTTAGGGGAAGGAGGCCACCAGTCATGATGGAGAAGGAGCGACTGAGGCGGGTGGTGGATACCCTTTTCCCTCAAAATAGGGTGGTAAACTGGATCCCGGTCGCCATACCAATGGAACAAGTGCCGGAGTTTACAGCAGCTGAACTGGAACTGGCAGCGGGAAGGCTCAAGACGGGAAAGGCCCCGGGTCCGGATGGCATCCCTACAGAGGTGCTAAAGGTGGCGGTACAGCACTATCCTGAGGCAGTACTGGAGGCCATGAACGGCGCACTGAAGGGCGGCATCTTCCCCAGAGGTTGGAAGATAGCACGGCTGGTGTTGCTACAAAAGGGAGAAAAGCCGCTAGAGGATCCAAGGTCATACAGGCCACTCTGCCTACTGGGCTGCCTCGGGAAACTGCTAGAGCATTTGATCAGGGCAAGGTTGCGGGAGGAGGTCGATCGTTCAGGGGGGCTGGCGGAGAACCAATACGGCTTTCGGGAGAAACGCAGCACCCTCACGGCCATACAGGAGGTGATACGGACGGCGGATGAGGCGCGACAAGGAACGCACAGATCGCGAAGGATCTGTGCCCTCATCACGCTAGATGTAAGAAACGCATTCAATACGGCTCAATGGAGAATGGTTGTGGGGGAGTTGCGAAGAAGAGAGGTGGCGCCATATCTCCTAAGGATGGTCACCAGCTACCTGAGCGACCGATATGTTTTGGCGGAGACGGAAGAAGGACAAGAGAAGATAGAAGTAACATGCGGGGTACCGCAGGGATCCGTACTGGGACCAGACCTCTGGAACGTCCTGTATGACGGGGTTCTGCGGCTCACAATGCCGGAAGGGGTGAAGTTGATAGGATTCGCGGATGACCTGGGGATGTTGGTAGTGCAGAAGACCGCATCAGAGCTACAGAGGGTAGCAGATGCGGCAATCCTGCAGGTCAGCGAGTGGATTGCACGGGCAGGGTTGGAGATAGCCCCTGAAAAGACGGAGGCAGTAATCCTGGCTGGCAGGAGAAAACTGCCCCAAATGCAGTTTCAGGTCCGTGGGGCCACAATAAGACCGGGACCCCAGGTCAAGTACCTAGGAGTTATAATAGACAAGAGGTTAGCTTTCACCCCGCATGTCCGCGGAGTAGCGGCCAGGGCCGCGGAGATCGGAGCAACCCTTAGCAGGTTGATGCCAAACTGCGGAGGACCAAGGTCGAGTAGTAGGAGACTGCTGGGAAGCGTAACAACATCCGTCATGTTGTACGCTGTCCCAGCATGGCAGAGGGCGTTAGAGGTCGCAAGGACGCGGCAAATGCTGACAACGGTCCAACGTAAAATGGCGCTAAGGGTGTGCAGCGCGTACAGGACGGTGTCTGCGGAAGCCATCTTAGTCCTGGCAGGAATCCCCCCTATTCAGTTGCTGGCGGAAGAGAGGGCTACGATGGCTGCTAGAGGAACGAGGCCGGTGAACGAAGCGAGAAGAGCGGCCAGGGAGCATCTCATAGTGAGGTGGCAGGCACTATGGGATGCCGCAAGTAAGGGAGTATGGACCCGGACACTTGTGCCTAATATACGGGCATGGATGGACAGGCGACACGGGGAGGTCACCTACACTTTGACGCAGCTGTTAACGGGGCATGGCAGCTTCGGAACTTACCTGCACAAGATAGGTAAAAGAGAGAGTAGCAGATGCCCATATTGCGAAGCGGAGTCAGATACACCAGCACACACTTTGTTTGAGTGTGAAAGGTGGAGCAACGAAAGGGAAGAGGTTGTACGAATACTGGGAGCTGCATTGAACTCGGGTAGTATGGTGGGCCACATGCTGTCACATGAGGAAAAGTGGGAGGCTGTGAGAAGGTTCTCTGATGAAGTTATGCGAAGAAAGGAGCGTGACGAAAAGGAAGAACGAGACGGATGAGGGGGAAGCGCCCGTAACAACCGGCACCTTGAAGTAATGCTAACGCGGTCCCGGGGTGTCGGTATGTAAGGGGGGAGAGGTTTTAGTGAGTAAAAATCTCACAGTACCCACTGTGGGTCTCTTTGGAAGATTTCCTCTCCCAAAAAAAAAAAAAAAAAAAAAAAAAAAGGTTAGGTTAGGTTAGGTTAGGTTAGGTTCTCGTGAGGGGTTTAAGCTTCCCCCATCGAGCGCGTCCTCAGGTGGCGGATAGAGGAACGCCTCCCAGAAATGGGGTGGTAGGAGTGAAATAAAATAGCTCCCGCGGACCAAAAAGGCAGGGGTGTGTGGGGCTGTAGCGTCTGTCCCGGATCGGGCGGCTACAGGACCCCCAGGGCCATTTTGGGGGAATAAACCTCGTGAAAAAATTCCCAATCTCAAGGTGTTAGAAATTAACCCGTGCCGAAGAGATGCGTGGCCAGAGGGTAGTCTGGTCGTGAACGGAAATCTCGGGGTACCTGGTGACCCCCCGAGTATGCAGCCTTCCTCCTGGTAAGGGCGCACTGCCGGGAGGTGACTTTTAGATCGACCCATCTCGTGGGATTTTAAGATGGAAAATATAAATAAAAACATAGAAGAAGGAGAGAGTAAAGAAGCTGGAAACGATAACGAACAGGCAAGGACAACGGATATGAGCAGGATTAATGAAGAGGAAATGGAACAGTCGCATTGTACAATCTTGGACAGGTTGATGGGGATTGCAACGCCAAGAAAGAAGGGACCGCGACAGACACCCACTCAGTCTACACCGAAAGGAAGAGTAGAAGAGCTGAGACAAATGAGTCTTTTTGACACTAGTATTGGAAGCATAAGTAACGATAGTACTGCAAGCAACCAGGAAAATGGAACAGCTAAAAGGAGACGAGAGGATACGCTGGAGGAGACCTTATCGACATCGGCAAGAATCAACAAGAAAATGCGAGAGGACGAGTTAAACGCCAGCGGAGAGATGCGAAGGCTCTCTGACCTACTGATCGACCTAGATAAACAAATAGAAAAAAAGGTCAAGCAAGGAGGAGAACAAATCAGGATGCTGATTGCGCAAATACACAGGACTTTTAAAAGCGTCAAGGACAACGGAAGGCACAGAGCTCGAAAGGCGCGGAGGCATGTAAGAGAGCTCGACACCAGACTACGAAGTGCCACTACGGTACAAACAATGATAGGTGGAAACGCATTGTATGAACTGGAAAAAGCGCAGAAGGAGATAGAGTACTTAAAGGAAGTGGAAAATGACCCAGAGAGGGAGAGACTGTCTGGAAAGCTACAGAGAGGAGAGGTAGTGGCTGACCAGATGGTAGAACGCTTGAAGGAGGCAACAAACGTACGGAAAGATATAAAGGAAGGAGCGGCTGAAATTGCGTCCCTCCTAAAAGAACTGGCAGGTGGCAACTGGGCTGTTAAAGCAAAGAAGCCACAACAAGCAACATGTGCCACACAAACAGAAGCATCACAACAAGAAGTAAGGAAAGAACAACGCACGAAGGAAGAGGTGAGAGCCTCCATAAACCCTAATGCAACCTTTGAGGAGGCTAAAAGGAATATGGACAGCTATTGGCCAGAGGAAGCGTTCGAACATGTTAAAGAAGAGGAGGGTAGTGGGGGCATGACAGCCGGGTATGGCGCGCAGACAGTGGCATACACATATAGTCAAAATACGGCAGAATTGTGGGAGGCTACGGGGGGCATTATTGAGCCCGACGCACTACCACAACTAGTGGGCACGGTGGCGCAGTGCAGTAGAAGAGTAAGGATGGAAGGAAAAAGGGAGGAAATGAGAAATACATTCCTTCTTTTTTCAAGAAGGGAAATACAGGAAACACCCAGTGGGGAGAACCTTTACCGGAGCCTAAAGAGCCTAAGACAAATGCTCCAGCAGCAGGGCATCAAGGAGGTGGCGATGCCACGAATAGATAGTGGAAAAGATATGCTTCGGTGGGGACTAGTAAAGAAACTAGTAGAAACGGCGTTCACAGGATCCGATATCACAGTAGTAGTCCATGGGAACAAAAAGAAGCAGATAAAGGCCAAAGTAGCAAAGACGGCCGCAGTCGTAACAACGGAGGTAAAGGAGAAAGAGAACTGGGCACAGGTCACACGGGGCAGAGGGAAGAAACGGGGAAAGGAAGAGGAGAATGATATTGGGTACAGGAAAGAGGCACCACAAAAAAGGACCACAATCAAGAAAAGAAGAGGAAAAAATGAGACTGAGGCTGTGGTACTTAGAAAGGAGATAGGGTGTTCATACGCTGACACTCTAAAAAAATTAAAGACAAAGGTGGACTTAATACAAACAGGGGTCAAAATCACCGCCATTAGGCAAACAAGGACAGGCGATGTGCTCATGGAAGTAGATAAGGAGAAGGGGCAGACCAAAAAACTACATGATGCAATCGTAGAAAAGTTTGGAGGAGAGGCAAAGGTGAGGGTCCTGGGGAAAAGGGAAATGCTGATAATACGAGACATAGAAGCCGATATAACGGAGGAGGAGATAATAAGAGCATTAAGGGGAAAAACAACTGGGGAAACATTGGTTAAGTCTCTCAGACAAGCCTACGCAGCAACGCAGACGGCAATTGTTGAGGTGTCAAGAGAAGCTGCTAACAAGCTCTTAGAGGAAGAAACTCTGCAGATTGGTTGGGTTAGATGTAGGGTGAGACCATGGGCCAAAGTAACACAATGCTACCGGTGCCAAGGGTATAATCATGTGGCAGCGGAGTGTAAGCGAGTAGGTGGAGACCTTTGCCGAAACTGCGGCCAGGAGGGCCACAAATTAATCGACTGCAAGGAAGAAGCCAATTGTAGGGTCTGCAACTTAAGAGGACACAGAAGCGGCACTGCGACATGCCCCAAGCACAGGGCAGCACTGCAAGAAGCAAGAAGGAAAATATACAATGGAGCAACACGTAATCCAAATTAATGTGGGGAGAAGTAGAGCGGCGCATGACCTGCTCTTCGCTACAGCCAGGGATAAAAACACAGATGTACTACTGGTAACGGAACCAAACACTGCCATCTGTGGGGGATGGCTCCTGGATAAGAGAGGGGATGCTGCCATAAAAATACTGAACAGAGATATAGCAACGCGGAAGACAGGAAGGGGGGATGGTTACGTTTGGGCAGAAGTGAAGTGGTATACAGTCTACAGCTGCTACTTCTCGCCCAACCGAACCATCCAGGAGTTCGAAACGTTTCTGGTAGAGCTGGAAAGTTCCGTACGAAACCAGACGGGGAAGGTACTTATCACGGGAGACTTCAATTCCAAGGCGCCAGACTGGGGTGAAGCAGCATATGACAGCAGGGGACATAAACTTACAGACTGGGCAGCAGCACTGAACCTCACCATCATAAACAAAGGTAGTGTGGCAACGTTCAGCAGAGGACTGTCCAAATCAATTATAGACCTGACACTAGCAACAGCGGGAATGGTTCCTCATGTTGAACAGTGGAGAGTGGAAGCAGAGGAGGAGACCATGAGCCTGCATAATTACATATTTTTCAACATAAAACTTGATGCACGGAAAAAAAAGGAGGAAGCAAATAGAGAAGGCTGGAACACTAAGAAAATAGACGTACTTAAGCTCAGGGGTAGCATAGAGAAACAGCTAACCAGAACCACAAGCACCATAGGGCCGGAGGGACTTCAGGATATCATAGTAAGGGCATGCAATGAATCTATGCCTAGAAAGAAGAGAGGCAATAGAAAGGCAGTATATTGGTGGAATGCTGAGATAGCGGAGCTACGGAAAACATCGGTTCTTGCCAGGAGGCGGTACCAGAGAAAGAGAGCCAGAGGACCGGCAGAGGAGGAAAGGGAAGAAAGGAAAATAGCCAAAAGAAACCTGCGCCTGGCTATAAGCCGATCACAAAGGGAGTGCTGGAAGGGCCTTTGTGAGGAAGTAAACAATGATGTTTGGGGAGAAGGATACCAGATAGTGATGAGGCGCCTTAAGGGGAGAAGATCACCAATTCTGATGGCTAGCGACAGACTGCGACAGGTGATGGGTACCCTATTCCCACAGGAACGAATAGTCAATTGGATCCCGACCAGCATTCCTGAAGTGCAAATGCCGACTTTCACCATGGCAGAACTAAAAACAGCAGTGGGTAGGTTAAAGGTTGGAAAAGCCCCGGGACCTGAAGGAATCCCAACAGAAATACTGAAAGTGGTGGTGGACATCATCCCAGAAACGGTTTTGTCAACAATGAACAAGGCGATGATTGATGGAATATTCCCTAAGGAGCTTAAAACAGCAAGACTGGTGCTCTTACAGAAAGGAGACAAGCCGCTTGACGACCCAAGGTCGTACCGGCCGCTCTGCTTGTTGGGCTGTGTTGGAAAACTTCTAGAGCATCTTATCAGAGCAAGATTAAGAGAAGAAGTTGAACGCACAGGGGGAGTGGCGGAAAACCAGTACGGCTTCAGGGTGGGACGCAGCACACTTACAGCAGTGCAAGAGGTGGTAAAAACGGCGGACGAGGCACGAAGGGGAACCCACAGAACAAGAAGGCTATGCGCACTGATCACGCTAGACGTCAGAAATGCTTTCAACTCAGCAAAATGGAGGCTCATAATGGGGGAACTAAGAAGAAGAGAGATACCGCCCTATCTGACAAGGATGATCTCCAGCTATCTCAGTGAGAGGTCTGTCCAGGCAGATACAGAAGAGGGAAGGGAGAAGGTAGAAGTCACATGTGGAGTTCCACAGGGATCAGTGCTGGGCCCAGACCTGTGGAATATCCTCTATGATGGCGTTCTGCGGATTGATCTCCCAGAGGGGGTCAAACTAATAGGATTCGCAGATGACCTAGGGCTACTAGTAGTTAGAAAGACGGCATTAGAACTGCAAAAGGTGGCAGACGCTGCGATAGAACAGGTGTATGACTGGATGACACGGGCAGGACTACAGATTGCGCCGGAAAAGACTGAGGCAGTAATTCTTGCGGGCAAGAGGAAGCTGCCAAGGATAAGATTCAAAGTAGGAGGAAGTACGATAACGCCGGGAATATCAGTGAAATATCTGGGAGTCGTCATAGATAAGAATCTTTCTTTCACTCCCCATGTCCGAGAAGTGGCAGTCAAGGCCGCAAAGATGACGACAGCCCTTAGCAGAATAATGCCAAACTGTGGAGGACCAAGGCAGAGTAAGAGAAGACTGTTGGGAAGTGTCATAACGTCGGTGATGCTCTATGCAGTCCCAGCGTGGAAGAGAGCACTAGAGGTAGCGAGGACGCGGGAAATTTTGATCGCGGTCCAGCGCAAGACGGCATTGAGAATATGCTGTGCTTACAGGACGGTGTCGGCGGAAGCAGTTATGGTAATTGCAGGTATCCCGCCCATCCAACTATTAGCGGAAGAACGGAGTACGATGGCAGCGAGAGCAGCGAGAGCTATAGATGAGGTGAGGAGAGAGGCAAGGGACCAACTGATGAGGAGGTGGCAGACGCTCTGGGATGAATCTGGGAAGGGAGAGTGGACTAGACAGCTAATCCCAAAAATCCGGCCATGGATGGAAAGAAGCCACGGAGAAACAACTTACAGCTTAACTCAGATGCTGACAGGGCATGGTAGCTTTGAGTCATATCTGCACAGGATAGGCAAGAGACAGAGTGGTGCATGTAGATACTGCGACGAGCAAGATGACACGCCAGCACACACCATCTTTATGTGCGAGCGGTGGAGAGAAGCGAGGAAAGAGGTAACAACAGCATTGGGAATGGATATGAAAACGGATAACATGGTCGACCAAATGTTAGAGAGCGCCGAGAAATGGGAGGCTGTGACAATGTTTGCCGAAACTGTCATGAGACAAAAGGAACGTGACGAGCAGGATATATAGGAACGATGGGGGTGACGCGCCCGTAACTACCGACACCTTGATGTAATGCACACGCGGTCCCGGGGTGTCGGGGAGTGAGGGGGGAGAGGTTTTAGCGGGTAAAAATCTCGCAGTACCCACATGCGATACATGTGGGTCTCTTGAGAAGATTTCCTCTCCCAAAAAAAAAAAAAAAAAAAAAAAAAAAAAAAAAAAGGTTAGGTTAGGTTAGGTTAGGTTAGGTTAGGTTAGGTTAGGTTAGGTTAGGTTAGGTTAGGTTAGGTTAGGTTAGGTTAGGTTAGGTTAGGTTAGGTTAGGTTAGGTTAGGTTAGGTTAGGTTAGGTTAGGTTAGGTTAGGTTAGGTTAGGTTAGGTTAGGTTAGGTTAGGTTAGGTTAGGTTAGGTTAGGTTAGGTTAGGTTAGGTTAGGTTAGGTTAGGTTAGGTTAGGTTAGGTTAGGTTAGGTTAGGTTAGGTTAGGTTAGGTTAGGTTAGGTTAGGTTAGGTTAGGTTAGGTTAGGTTAGGTTAGGTTAGGTTAGGTTAGGTCTCGTGAGGGGTTTAAGCTTCCCCCATCGAGCGCGTCCTCAGGTGGCGGATAGAGGAATGCCTTCCCAGAAATGGGGTGGTAGGAGGGAAATAAAATACCTCCCGCGGACCAAAAAGGCAGGTGGTGTGTGGGGCTGTAGCGTCTGTCCCGGATCGGGCGGCTACAGGACCTCCAGGGCCGGTTGGGGGAATAAACCTCGTGAAAAAATTCCCAATCTCAAGGTGTTAGAAATTAACCCGTGCCGAAGAGATGCGTGGCCAGAGGGTAGTCTGGTCGTGAACGGAAATCTCGGGGTACCTGGTGACCCCCCGAGTATGCAGCCTCCCTCCTGGTAAGGGCGCACTGCCGGGAGGCGACATATAGCACGACCCAACTCGTGGGAACAAGTATGAATTTTTTAAAACAAAACGTAGCAGATGTGGGAGAGGAAATGGAAGATGTAAAAGATGACGGACAGGCAATGGAAATGGATATGAGCAGAGATACGAGAAAAGGGACAGATGAGTCACACTGTACTATTCTGGACAATTTGTTGGGAATAACATCCCCACAAAGACAGAGAGCTAGGGAGACACCTCCTCAGTCCACACCGAAGGGACGGGTGGAAGAATTGAGGAGAATGAGTCTATTGGAGACTAGCTTGGACAGCATCGGAAACGATAATGAACAATCTGCTTCGGAGAATAACGCCACAAAGAGGCGAAGGGAAGAAACGATGGATGAGACCCTTGCGACCTCGATAAGGATAACGAAAAGGATGCGGGAGGATGAACTAAATGCCAGCGGAGAAATGCGTAAGCTGTCGGATCTCCTACTGGACTTAGATAAACTGGTCGAGAGGAGAGTGAAAGAGGGGGGGGAACCGATAAGAAAAACGCTCACCCAAATACACAGAACTTTCAAATCCATAAAGGAGAATGGTAGGGTAAGAGCCAAGAAAGCGCGCCGGAGCATACGGGACCTGGACGAAAGACTCCGTAGCGCTATAGCGGTCAAGGAAATGATCGACGGAAACGCTCATTACGAATTACAGAAAGCGCAGGAGGAAATAAAATCACTTCGAGCAGCAGAGGTAACAACGGAGAGGGAATTATTTCTTAAAAAGCTTGAGAGAGGAGACGAGCTTGCAAGAGGTATGGAGGACAGGTTTAGAGAGGCAACTAATGTTAGAAAAGACATAAAAGAAGGAGCAATGGAGATGGCGGCACTGCTAAAGGAACTGGCGGGAAGCCAGTGGGCAGACAGGCCAAGACAAGCAGAGCAAGCGACCTGTGCAACACAGACAGGCAATACACAAATAGGACAACGGCGGACGACGGAGGAGGTAAAGGCTTCCTTAAATCCAGACGCTGAGTATGGAGAAATAATGGAAAATGTAGACAGCTACTGGCCAGAGGAGACTTTTGAAAGAGTCAGGGAGGAAGAGGTCCTGGGTGGGGTAGGCAGCTACGGAGCGCCCGCAGTAGCCTACTCGTATTGCGATAACACAGCTGAAACGTGGGCGAACATGGGGGGGACTATAGAACCCGAAACACTTCCACAGCTGGTAGGCACAGTGGCGCAGTGCAGCAGAAAGGTGAGGATAGAGGGTAAGGCCGAAGTGGAAAGAAATACCTTCCTCCTTATAACCAGGAAGGAGCTGAAAGGCCCACCAGAAGGTGAGCACTTGTACAGCAGCTTGAAAAGCCTGAGGGATTTAATGGTGAGACAGGATATCTGGGAAGTTGCGATGCCCCGAATTGACAGTGGGAAGGGATTGTTAAGGTGGGGTACAGTTAAGAAGCTGGTTGAGACGGCGTTTACGGGATCAGGGATCACGGTAGTGGTGTACGGCCAAAAAAAGAAGACAGGCAAGGGTAGGGAGCGCAAGGTGGGTCTGGACACAGACACTGATGAGAAGAAGGATGAGGTAGTGGATACCTGGGCGCAAGCGGCAAGGAAAAGGGAGAAGGGACGGAGAGAACTGGCGGATCCCAAACCACGGGAAACAAAAGAGTTGCCGCAAAAAAGGAAAACAATTGTTAAGCCACGGGAGAGATCGGCAACAGAGGCAGTGGTCCTGCGGAAGGAGGCTGGCTGCTCATACGCAGACACTTTGAGGAAATTGAAGACTAAAGTGGACCTGGCAAAGACGGGGATCAATATAAATGCCATTAGGCAGACAAGGACGGGGGACGTGCTATTTGAGGTTGAGAGAGAAAAAGGATACTCGCGCAAACTACACGATACCATTGCAGAAAAGTTTGGCGGAGAGGCAGTAGTGAGGATATTAGGCCATAGAGAGACACTGGTCATACGTGACCTGGAGGCGGATGTCACGGAAGGTGACATTCGCGATGCCCTGGGGAAAAGGACGACGGAGGAGGTGTTGGTGAGATCCTTGAAAACAGCGTATGCATCAACGCAGACTGCGATAGTGGAGATAGCTGGCGAGGCTGCCAGACAAATTGCTGCTGAAAAGACGATACAGATCGGCTGGGTTAGGTGCAGGGTAAGAGCATGGGCCAGGGTGGTTCAGTGCTACCGCTGCCATGGCTACAACCATGTAGCCATGGACTGCAAGAGCAAGGGAGGAGAGCTGTGTCGCAATTGTGGACAGGAGGGACATAAGATGGGCGACTGCAAGGTAGAGGCACACTGCGGGGCGTGCGACAAGAAGGGCCATAGAAGCGGAACGGCAGCCTGTCCAAGGCACAGAGTAGCGCTGGAGGAAGCGAGAAGGAAAGGCGGAAAATGAAGGAGCACAGCGCCATGCAAATTAACGTGGGCAGAAGTAGAGCGGCACACGATCTGTTGTACGCAACGGCAAAGAACAACAGGGTCGATCTGCTACTGGTCACAGAGCCAAACGCTACCAGCTGCAGGGACTGGGAACTGGACATTAGAAAGGATGCGGCGATAAAAATACTGAACCAGGCAATGGTGGTCCGGAAGAAAGGAAGAGGGAATGGTTTCGTGTGGGTGGAATTACGGTGGTATACTGCCTACAGTTGCTACTTCTCACCCAACCGAACCATTCAAGAGTTTGAGACTTTCCTGGGGGAGTTGGAGGGAAGCATCCGAAATCAGCAGGGAAAGATCCTGATTTCGGGTGACTTCAACTCTAAGGCACCAGAATGGGGATCACCAGCATATGACGGCAGAGGGCACAGGCTCACTGACTGGGCAGCAGCATTAAACCTGAATATACTAAACAGGGGAAATGCTGCAACGTTCAGGAGAGGAGCGTCGAGTTCCATAATAGACTTGACGTGGGCGACTACCAGCATGTCGCCGCACGTAACAAACTGGAGGGTGAATGAGGAGGAGGAGACGATGAGCCTGCATCAGTACATCTTCTACACACTGAAGATGGATACTGGCCGAGAAGATGTACTGATCAGACGGGAGAGGTGGAACACCCAGCAGCTGGTCCCTCAGAAACTCATAGAGAGTATAGAGGGACAGCTACAAGGGAAAATAGGTGCCATAGGACCTGAAGGGATCCAGGACATCCTCGCAAAGGCTTGCGGGGCATCGATGCCCAGAAAGAGGAAAGAGGGGAGAAGGGCCGTCTACTGGTGGAATGATGAGATAGCGGAGCTTCGCAAAGCATCAGTTCTCGCCAGGAGACGGTACCAGCGGAAGAGAGCTAGAGGACCAGCAGAAGAAGAGAGGGCAGTGGCGAAGATAGCCAAAAAGAACCTGCGCCTGGCTATCAGCCGTTCTCAAAGGGAGTGCTGGAAAAGCCTTTGCGAGGAGGTAGACAATGACGTGTGGGGGGAGGGGTACCAGATAGCCACGAGGCGCCTTAGGGGAAGGAGGCCACCAGTCATGATGGAGAAGGAGCGACTGAGGCGGGTGGTGGATACCCTTTTCCCTCAAAATAGGGTGGTAAACTGGATCCCGGTCGCCATACCAATGGAACAAGTGCCGGAGTTTACAGCAGCTGAACTGGAACTGGCAGCGGGAAGGCTCAAGACGGGAAAGGCCCCGGGTCCGGATGGCATCCCTACAGAGGTGCTAAAGGTGGCGGTACAGCACTATCCTGAGGCAGTACTGGAGGCCATGAACGGCGCACTGAAGGGCGGCATCTTCCCCAGAGGTTGGAAGATAGCACGGCTGGTGTTGCTACAAAAGGGAGAAAAGCCGCTAGAGGATCCAAGGTCATACAGGCCACTCTGCCTACTGGGCTGCCTCGGGAAACTGCTAGAGCATTTGATCAGGGCAAGGTTGCGGGAGGAGGTCGATCGTTCAGGGGGGCTGGCGGAGAACCAATACGGCTTTCGGGAGAAACGCAGCACCCTCACGGCCATACAGGAGGTGATACGGACGGCGGATGAGGCGCGACAAGGAACGCACAGATCGCGAAGGATCTGTGCCCTCATCACGCTAGATGTAAGAAACGCATTCAATACGGCTCAATGGAGAATGGTTGTGGGGGAGTTGCGAAGAAGAGAGGTGGCGCCATATCTCCTAAGGATGGTCACCAGCTACCTGAGCGACCGATATGTTTTGGCGGAGACGGAAGAAGGACAAGAGAAGATAGAAGTAACATGCGGGGTACCGCAGGGATCCGTACTGGGACCAGACCTCTGGAACGTCCTGTATGACGGGGTTCTGCGGCTCACAATGCCGGAAGGGGTGAAGTTGATAGGATTCGCGGATGACCTGGGGATGTTGGTAGTGCAGAAGACCGCATCAGAGCTACAGAGGGTAGCAGATGCGGCAATCCTGCAGGTCAGCGAGTGGATTGCACGGGCAGGGTTGGAGATAGCCCCTGAAAAGACGGAGGCAGTAATCCTGGCTGGCAGGAGAAAACTGCCCCAAATGCAGTTTCAGGTCCGTGGGGCCACAATAAGACCGGGACCCCAGGTCAAGTACCTAGGAGTTATAATAGACAAGAGGTTAGCTTTCACCCCGCATGTCCGCGGAGTAGCGGCCAGGGCCGCAGAGATCGGAGCAACCCTTAGCAGGTTGATGCCAAACTGCGGAGGACCAAGGTCGAGTAGTAGGAGACTGCTGGGAAGCGTAACAACATCCGTCATGTTGTACGCTGTCCCAGCATGGCAGAGGGCGTTAGAGGTCGCAAGGACGCGGCAAATGCTGACAACGGTCCAACGTAAAATGGCGCTAAGGGTGTGCAGCGCGTACAGGACGGTGTCTGCGGAAGCCATCTTAGTCCTGGCAGGAATCCCCCCTATTCAGTTGCTGGCGGAAGAGAGGGCTACGATGGCTGCTAGAGGAACGAGGCCGGTGAACGAAGCGAGAAGAGCGGCCAGGGAGCATCTCATAGTGAGGTGGCAGGCACTATGGGATGCCGCAAGTAAGGGAGTATGGACCCGGACACTTGTGCCTAATATACGGGCATGGATGGACAGGCGACACGGGGAGGTCACCTACACTTTGACGCAGCTGTTAACGGGGCATGGCAGCTTCGGAACTTACCTGCACAAGATAGGTAAAAGAGAGAGTAGCAGATGCCCATATTGCGAAGCGGAGTCAGATACACCAGCACACACTTTGTTTGAGTGTGAAAGGTGGAGCAACGAAAGGGAAGAGGTTGTACGAATACTGGGAGCTGCATTGAACTCGGGTAGTATGGTGGGCCACATGCTGTCACATGAGGAAAAGTGGGAGGCTGTGAGAAGGTTCTCTGATGAAGTTATGCGAAGAAAGGAGCGTGACGAAAAGGAAGAACGAGACGGATGAGGGGGAAGCGCCCGTAACAACCGGCACCTTGAAGTAATGCTAACGCGGTCCCGGGGTGTCGGTATGTAAGGGGGGAGAGGTTTTAGTGAGTAAAAATCTCACAGTACCCACTGTGGGTCTCTTTGGAAGATTTCCTCTCCCAAAAAAAAAAAAAAAAAAAAAAGGTTAGGTTAGGTTAGGTTAGGTTAGGTTAGGTTAGGTTAGGTTAGGTTAGGTTAGGTTAGGTTAGGTTAGGTTAGGTTAGGTTAGGTTAGGTTAGGTTAGGTTAGGTTAGGTTAGGTTAGGTTAGGTTAGGTTAGGTTAGGTTAGGTTAGGTTAGGTTAGGTTAGGTTAGGTTAGGTTAGGTTAGGTTAGGTTAGGTTCTCGTGAGGGGTTTAAGCTTCCCCCATCGAGCGCGTCCTCAGGTGGCGGATAGAGGAACGCCTCCCAGAAATGGGGTGGTAGGAGTGAAATAAAATAGCTCCCGCGGACCAAAAAGGCAGGGGTGTGTGGGGCTGTAGCGTCTGTCCCGGATCGGGCGGCTACAGGACCCCCAGGGCCGTTTTGGGGGAATAAACCTCGTGAAAAAATTCCCAATCTCAAGGTGTTAGAAATTAACCCGTGCCGAAGAGATGCGTGGCCAGAGGGTAGTCTGGTCGTGAACGGAAATCTCGGGGTACCTGGTGACCCCCGAGTATGCAGCCTTCCTCCTGGTAAGGGCGCACTGCCGGGAGGTGACTTTTAGATCGACCCATCTCGTGGGATTTTAAGATGGAAAATATAAATAAAAACATAGAAGAAGGAGAGAGTAAAGAAGCTGGAAACGATAACGAACAGGCAAGGACAACGGATATGAGCAGGATTAATGAAGAGGAAATGGAACAGTCGCATAGTACAATCTTGGACAGGTTGCTGGGGATTGCAACGCCAAGAAAGAAGGGACCGCGACAGACACCCACTCAGTCTACACCGAAAGGAAGAGTAGAAGAGCTGAGACAAATGAGTCTTTTTGACACTAGTATTGGAAGCATAAGTAACGATAGTACTGCAAGCAACCAGGAAAATGGAACAGCTAAAAGGAGACGAGAGGATACGCTGGAGGAGACCTTATCGACATCGGCAAGAATCAACAAGAAAATGCGAGAGGACGAGTTAAACGCCAGCGGAGAGATGCGAAGGCTCTCTGACCTACTGACCGACCTAGATAAACAAATAGAAAAAAAGGTCAAGCAAGGAGGAGAACAAATCAGGATGCTGATTGCGCAAATACACAGGACTTTTAAAAGCGTCAAGGACAACGGAAGGCACAGAGCTCGAAAGGCGCGGAGGCATGTAAGAGAGCTCGACACCAGACTACGAAGTGCCACTACGGTACAAACAATGATAGGTGGAAACGCATTGTATGAACTGGAAAAAGCGCAGAAGGAGATAGAGTACTTAAAGGAAGTGGAAAATGACCCAGAGAGGGAGAGACTGTCTGGAAAGCTACAGAGAGGAGAGGTAGTGGCTGACCAGATGGTAGAACGCTTGAAGGAGGCAACAAACGTACGGAAAGATATAAAGGAAGGAGCGGCTGAAATGGCGTCCCTCCTAAAAGAACTGGCAGGTGGCAACTGGGCTGTTAAAGCAAAGAAGCCACAACAAGCAACATGTGCCACACAAACAGAAGCATCACAACAAGAAGTAAGGAAAGAACAACGCACGAAGGAAGAGGTGAGAGCCTCCATAAACCCTAATGCAACCTTTGAGGAGGCTAAAAGGAATATGGACAGCTATTGGCCAGAGGAAGCGTTCGAACATGTTAAGGAAGAGGAGGGTAGTGGGGGCATGACAGCCGGGTATGGCGCGCAGACAGTGGCATACACATATAGTCAAAATACGGTAGAATTGTGGGAGGCTACGGGGGGCATTATTGAGCCCGACGCACTACCACAACTAGTGGGCACGGTGGCGCAGTGCAGTAGAAGAGTAAGGATGGAAGGAAAAAGGGAGGAAATGAGAAATACATTCCTTCTTTTTTCAAGAAGGGAAATACAGGAAACACCCAGTGGGGAGAACCTTTACCGGAGCCTAAAGAGCCTAAGACAAATGCTCCAGCAGCAGGGCATCAAGGAGGTGGCGATGCCACGAATAGATAGTGGAAAAGATATGCTTCGGTGGGGACTAGTAAAGAAACTAGTAGAAACGGCGTTCACAGGATCCGATATCACAGTAGTAGTCCATGGGAACAAAAAGAAGCAGATAAAGGCCAAAGTAGCAAAGACGGCCGCAGTCGTAACAACGGAGGTAAAGGAGAAAGAGAACTGGGCACAGGTCACACGGGGCAGAGGGAAGAAACGGGGAAAGGAAGAGGAGAATGATATTGGGTACAGGAAAGAGGCACCACAAAAAAGGACCACAATCAAGAAAAGAAGAGGAAAAAATGAGACTGAGGCTGTGGTACTTAGAAAGGAGATAGGGTGTTCATACGCTGACACTCTAAAAAAATTAAAGACAAAGGTGGACTTAATACAAACAGGGGTCAAAATCACCGCCATTAGGCAAACAAGGACAGGCGATGTGCTCATGGAAGTAGATAAGGAGAAGGGGCAGACCAAAAAACTACATGATGCAATCGTAGAAAAGTTTGGAGGAGAGGCAAAGGTGAGGGTCCTGGGGAAAAGGGAAATGCTGATAATACGAGACATAGAAGCCGATATAACGGAGGAGGAGATAATAAGAGCATTAAGGGGAAAAACAACTGGGGAAACACTGGTTAAGTCTCTCAGACAAGCCTACGCAGCAACGCAGACGGCAATTGTTGAGGTGTCAAGAGAAGCTGCTAACAAGCTCTTAGAGGAAGAAACTCTGCAGATTGGTTGGGTTAGATGTAGGGTGAGACCATGGGCCAAAGTAACACAATGCTACCGGTGCCAAGGGTATAATCATGTGGCAGCGGAGTGTAAGCGAGTAGGTGGAGACCTTTGCCGAAACTGCGGCCAGGAGGGCCACAAATTAATCGACTGCAAGGAAGAAGCCAATTGTAGGGTCTGCAACTTAAGAGGACACAGAAGCGGCACTGCGACATGCCCCAAGCACAGGGCAGCACTGCAAGAAGCAAGAAGGAAAATATACAATGGAGCAACACGTAATCCAAATTAATGTGGGGAGAAGTAGAGCGGCGCATGACCTGCTCTTCGCTACAGCCAGGGATAAAAACACAGATGTACTACTGGTAACGGAACCAAACACTGCCATCTGTGGGGGATGGCTCCTGGATAAGAGAGGGGATGCTGCCATAAAAATACTGAACAGAGATATAGCAACGCGGAAGACAGGAAGGGGGGATGGTTACGTTTGGGCAGAAGTGAAGTGGTATACAGTCTACAGCTGCTACTTCTCGCCCAACCGAACCATCCAGGAGTTCGAAACGTTTCTGGTAGAGCTGGAAAGTTCCGTACGAAACCAGACGGGGAAGGTACTTATCACGGGAGACTTCAATTCCAAGGCGCCAGACTGGGGTGAAGCAGCCTATGACAGCAGGGGACATAAACTTACAGACTGGGCAGCAGCACTGAACCTCACCATCATAAACAAAGGTAGTGTGGCAACGTTCAGCAGAGGACTGTCCAAATCAATTATAGACCTGACACTAGCAACAGCGGGAATGGTTCCTCATGTTGAACAGTGGAGAGTGGAAGCAGAGGAGGAGACCATGAGCCTGCATAATTACATATTTTTCAACATAAAACTTGATGCACGGAAAAAAAAGGAGGAAGCAAATAGAGAAGGCTGGAACACTAAGAAAATAGACGTACTTAAGCTCAGGGGTAGCATAGAGAAACAGCTAACCAGAACCACAAGCACCATAGGGCCGGAGGGACTTCAGGATATCATAGTAAGGGCATGCAATGAATCTATGCCTAGAAAGAAGAGAGGCAATAGAAAGGCAGTATATTGGTGGAATGCTGAGATAGCGGAGCTACGGAAAACATCGGTTCTTGCCAGGAGGCGGTACCAGAGAAAGAGAGCCAGAGGACCGGCAGAGGAGGAAAGGGAAGAAAGGAAAATAGCCAAAAGAAACCTGCGCCTGGCTATAAGCCGATCACAAAGGGAGTGCTGGAAGGGCCTTTGTGAGGAAGTAAACAATGATGTTTGGGGAGAAGGATACCAGATAGTGATGAGGCGCCTTAAGGGGAGAAGATCACCAATTCTGATGGCTAGCGACAGACTGCGACAGGTGATGGGTACCCTATTCCCACAGGAACGAATAGTCAATTGGATCCCGACCAGCATTCCTGAAGTGCAAATGCCGACTTTCACCATGGCAGAACTAAAAACAGCAGTGGGTAGGTTAAAGGTTGGAAAAGCCCCGGGACCTGAAGGAATCCCAACAGAAATACTGAAAGTGGTGGTGGACATCATCCCAGAAACGGTTTTGTCAACAATGAACAAGGCGATGATTGATGGAATATTCCCTAAGGAGCTTAAAACAGCAAGACTGGTGCTCTTACAGAAAGGAGACAAGCCGCTTGACGACCCAAGGTCGTACCGGCCGCTCTGCTTGTTGGGCTGTGTTGGAAAACTTCTAGAGCATCTTATCAGAGCAAGATTAAGAGAAGAAGTTGAACGCACAGGGGGAGTGGCGGAAAACCAGTACGGCTTCAGGGTGGGACGCAGCACACTTACAGCAGTGCAAGAGGTGGTAAAAACGGCGGACGAGGCACGAAGGGGAACCCACAGAACAAGAAGGCTATGCGCACTGATCACGCTAGACGTCAGAAATGCTTTCAACTCAGCAAAATGGAGGCTCATAATGGGGGAACTAAGAAGAAGAGAGATACCGCCCTATCTGACAAGGATGATCTCCAGCTATCTCAGTGAGAGGTCTGTCCAGGCAGATACAGAAGAGGGAAGGGAGAAGGTAGAAGTCACATGTGGAGTTCCACAGGGATCAGTGCTGGGCCCAGACCTGTGGAATATCCTCTATGATGGCGTTCTGCGGATTGATCTCCCAGAGGGGGTCAAACTAATAGGATTCGCAGATGACCTAGGGCTACTAGTAGTTAGAAAGACGGCATTAGAACTGCAAAAGGTGGCAGACGCTGCGATAGAACAGGTGTATGACTGGATGACACGGGCAGGACTACAGATTGCGCCGGAAAAGACTGAGGCAGTAATTCTTGCGGGCAAGAGGAAGCTGCCAAGGATAAGATTCAAAGTAGGAGGAAGTACGATAACGCCGGGAATATCAGTGAAATATCTGGGAGTCGTCATAGATAAGAATCTTTCTTTCACTCCCCATGTCCGAGAAGTGGCAGTCAAGGCCGCAAAGATGACGACAGCCCTTAGCAGAATAATGCCAAACTGTGGAGGACCAAGGCAGAGTAAGAGAAGACTGTTGGGAAGTGTCATAACGTCGGTGATGCTCTATGCAGTCCCAGCGTGGAAGAGAGCACTAGAGGTAGCGAGGACGCGGGAAATTTTGATCGCGGTCCAGCGCAAGACGGCATTGAGAATATGCTGTGCTTACAGGACGGTGTCGGCGGACGCAGTTATGGTAATTGCAGGTATCCCGCCCATCCAACTATTAGCGGAAGAACGGAGTACGATGGCAGCGAGAGCAGCGAGAGCTATAGATGAGGTGAGGAGAGAGGCAAGGGACCAACTGATGAGGAGGTGGCAGACGCTCTGGGATGAATCTGGGAAGGGAGAGTGGACTAGACAGCTAATCCCAAAAATCCGGCCATGGATGGAAAGAAGCCACGGAGAAACAACTTACAGCTTAACTCAGATGCTGACAGGGCATGGTAGCTTTGAGTCATATCTGCACAGGATAGGCAAGAGACAGAGTGGTGCATGTAGATACTGCGACGAGCAAGATGACACGCCAGCACACACCATCTTTATGTGCGAGCGGTGGAGAGAAGCGAGGAAAGAGGTAACAACAGCATTGGGAATGGATATGAAAACGGATAACATGGTCGACCAAATGTTAGAGAGCGCCGAGAAATGGGAGGCTGTGACAATGTTTGCCGAAACTGTCATGAGACAAAAGGAACGTGACGAGCAGGATATATAGGAACGATGGGGGTGACGCGCCCGTAACTACCGACACCTTGATGTAATGCACACGCGGTCCCGGGGTGTCGGGGAGTGAGGGGGGAGAGGTTTTAGCGGGTAAAAATCTCGCAGTACCCACATGCGATACATGTGGGTCTCTTGAGAAGATTTCCTCTCCCAAAAAAAAAAAAAAAAAAAAAAAAAAAAAAGGTTAGGTTAGGTTAGGTTAGGTTAGGTTAGGTTAGGTTAGGTTAGGTTAGGTTAGGTTAGGTTAGGTTAGGTTAGGTTAGGTTAGGTTAGGTTAGGTTAGGTTAGGTTAGGTTAGGTTAGGTTAGGTTAGGTTAGGTTAGGTTAGGTTAGGTTAGGTTAGGTTAGGTTAGGTTAGGTTAGGTTAGGTTAGGTTAGGTTAGGTTAGGTTAGGTTAGGTTAGGTTAGGTTAGGTTAGGTTAGGTTAGGTTAGGTTAGGTTAGGTTAGGTTAGGTTAGGTTAGGTTAGGTTAGGTTAGGTTAGGTTAGGTTAGGTTAGAAAACTCTTCCCGGATCTCCCGACGGCGTCTCCAGGTCATTTTGGGTTACCCCGACGAACTCTCTTGCGAGGGCCCGAATTTTTAACGGTTCCGCTGCCGGGTTCCGGAATAGGAACCGGATTCCCTTTCGCCCGATGGGTGTGATTGCACATGGCCTACGCATTCCTTCTTGTGCACTACCGTATTCTCATACGGGTCCATGTCCAGCACAGCCTGTAAAAGGTAAATTTTGAATTAGATGAAATTGTACTAAATTCAAATAGTTGTAGAGGCGCAAGAATTGAAAAGGTACATGCCTTGAACGTCTGTGAGTCTCCGTCACCGATGTAATTGGCGAACTGCACTCCAAGAAGTTCTTCCGACCGCGCAAACATTTTTTTAACCGCGTCCACTTCCATTTTGCCGGCACCTCCTTCATGATTTGTCGTACAACTTTCTTCATGGGTCGCCTTCCATTCTTCATATTGAAAAGTTCCTGCTTTCGCAGCCCACGAAACACAACTTTGGCAGTATGAAGATTTGACGACGACATCCAGGATTTTGCCAGAGTACTTTCCGATTAGCGACGCCATGCCATACAAAGAACTGAAACCGCGCTTCTTCCACGATCCATCTCCGGAAACCGATATTTTGACTGGATCGTTCCCCGCTGCGCCGTTTGCCTCCATTTCCTCCTTCACAGCTTGCTTTTGCATCAATGAAAATACGTTTGCCGATTCGGTGCCAAGATTGCGAAGAAAGGTGTAATACATCGATGTACTGAGCGTATTTTTGATATCCATGAAAGCGGTGAAACACTTCATGCTTTGCAGCTCCATGCCTAATACACGACAAGCGAACATAAATCGACGATTCACGTCGCGGCCTTTTCCGCAGACTGGGCTAGAATGTACACTGCGATTTCCGCACAGACATTCGAGAGTCAATCTGAAGGCGAGTCCGAATCTAGTTGTACGGCCGAATTTCGCGTTCCCTCCACAGGTTTTACACACCAACTCGTCGCTTAGAAAGTTGAAGACTGTCAAAAAGTTCAGGAAGACATAACTTATGTTCATGTCAATGTTGAGATCGTCGAAGTTTGCGGATTTCAATTTCTTTGCCGAAGCGCTCACAAACTCCGTATCATTTTCGGCCACAAATGGACTGACTGGGGGCCTTTTGATTTTCGAACTACGCGTGTACTTTTTCCGGAGATTCGGCATTTTCGCGTCCGGCACTAACCGAACCGAACCAGCGACTGAAAGTATGCTATTGGGGCATAGAAAAGAAACTATGCATGTTTTGCAGACCTACAGTGCTACCTACAGGGGCCTATCGGACTTACATTCATCTTGAGTACGGTTCACAATTTTTTATACCTGCGCGCCTCTGAGCGCTCTGGCGGCCGTGTGTATGATCGGCCGTAGCGGCCGATATATTTTCCGAATCGCATCGGCCTTTCGCACACATATTCTAAATGAATGTAGCTTTCATACTATGCAAAAAAAAATCGAGTTTTTCAAAATTTCAACCGTAAATGTCCCCTTAAATGATTCTAATTCGGCGTCTCGAGTATTCATAGTAACGTTAGAATATTCCATAAATGTTATATTAAAGCATTTTAAATACTTAGATAGTGTAGATATTCCTTCAAAAAATACATAATATGAATTAATTAATACCTTTCCTTCCGAATTTAAAACCAACTTACATACTTCTATATACTTGCACGAATAACTATGTAGTAGTTTGTAATTATTCCAATTACTCAATACTTCGTCTGTATAAAAGGTATTGTAGAAACAGCCAATATGTTGGGTATAACATCTATGTCATATAAAAGTAATTATGCATATACTAATTTACGTACATTTAAATTTGCACAATTGCCATTCGCATCATTAACAAAAACCGTACAAGTCCAAATATTTAATATATGGATTCTCCATTTATCATGTACTATACACGGTGGTACAGGCGTAGGAAAAACATCACAGATTCCAAAATTGTTTTGGTGGTTTAATTATTTATTTGATGGATTTATTCAATTTATGAAACCTGTAACTAATATGGATATAAATAAATTTACTTTTTCTAAAAATATAACTTCAAAATTTAAATATACATTATTATCAATGCCTAAAAAAGCTTTAATAAGAAAAAACAGGTTCAACTATAGCATCGAGTCTTGGAGTTAAAACAATCAATGGATCAGTTGTTTCATTGCGTTATAAAGATGTTGGTTCAGATATAAACGCATGTAATAATGATTTTTCTAAATATTTAACCTAAATGATAATAGCAGTTCATAGGCTAACTCAAAAATTATTACAAACCGCAAATACTGTTATATTTGATGAAATACATCAGCATGATATTTTTTGTGATACTGCAATTGCAGTATCACAACTGTTAGAAATATCTGTATATTTTCCAATACACACTTTAAATGTCCCGCCATTGAGTGTTTTGACATAGGTCCGTATTTTTGTTTTATTTAGTTATGTTCTTCGACAAAAAAAATGTCAACGGTAATTATATATAAAAATGTGTTTCGTTTTGATTTATGTACATCTTTACTATTAATAAAGTTCATTACAATATCAAATAACCCTTTCGTTAATTAGGTTTAACCTAAATCTTAACAGGTTATGGGCCCAGGGCTATTTTTGAATTGTAAAAACTGAGTTAATGGTTGTTGTGTTATCTGCCACGTGCAAGTCTGTTCTGAAATGGCTAAACATTCAGTGGTTAGTGCTTCGAGACTCGAACTTTTATCTAAAGAGAACTATGATATATGGAGTATGCAAGTAGAAGCACTTTTAGTAAAAAATGACTTGTGGGGCTACGTAAACGGTGAGACCACGATGCCAGCGGAAGACGCAGGAAAAGTCGCGATTGAGGCGTGGTTGAATCAGGACGCGAAAGCTAAGGCTGATTTAATTTTGTCCATTCAACCGTCCGAGTTAAAGCAGATACGTGGATGCGAAATCTCAAGCTGGAATCCATCTACGCATCCAAAGGTCCAGCAAGAAAGGCGACCCATTTGAAACAGTTGATGCTGCAACGCTTAGAAGATGGCGGTGATGTTAGGGATCATTTAGCGCGATTTTTCGACGCAGTAGATAAGTTGGAAAACATGAATGTAAAAATTAATGGTGATTTGTTAGCTATTATGGTTCTTTATAGTTTGCCCTCGTCATATGAAAATTTCCGATGCGCCAGAGTCGCGGGATGAATTGCCCAACGCCGAAGTATTGAAGGTCAAGATAATTGAGGAATTTGAAGCACGAAAGCAAGCGTCAGGAAGCCTGGTTACAGCAAAGGTTGCTGGAAACCGCGTTAATGTACATCAAAAGCACCCTTGGAAAGGAAAAGGGACCGGTGGTTCAAAAACTAATGTGATCAAATGTTTCAAGTGTGGTACGATAGGACACAAAGCAAATGTGTGCCCTACGAAGAAATTCGAAGATAGTCGGAGAAAATTTAGACAGTCGGTGAATAGTGTTGATGAGTCGTACGTAGCAAATCATACGATTACCTCTGGCGTGCACAATGTGAGTTGCGCGAAGACAGAGACAATTAGCCGAGCCTGGCTTCTGGACAGTGGATGTACCGCGCACTTGTGTGGTGACGAAAAACTATTTACGTCAATGTGTGCGTCGAGTAAGACAAAACTGAACCTTGCAAGTCAAGCATCTACCGATGTTAAGGGAAAAGGTGTTGTTCATGTATCAGTAGCGAGTGACAGTGGTTCTCGTTTGATTGAGATTAAAGATACACTTTATGTTCCTGAGTTGCGAACCAATTTAATATCTGTTGCGAAGATCACAAATAAAGGACACGAAGTGACATTTCGTAAAAGTGACGCTTATATTCGAGATACAAACGGTAAAGTGTCGGTGATAGCAGATCGCAAGGGCGATCTTTATTATATGCGCGAAGATATAGAATGCGCGAAGGCGGTAGAACAACCCGATTGCTCCGAACTGTTGAAGTGTCATGAAAGGTTGGGTCATTTAAACGGTAAAGACTTATTGAAACTTGTTCGTGACGGAAAAGTTTTTGTGAGTGATGCAAGAAATGCTGAGCGTCTGTTACAGTGCGAAGTGTGCATAAAAGGGAAGATGACCGCGTTACCTTTCTCAAAAGGTAGAGTACCATGCGCAGAAACATTAAAAATTGTTCATTCGGATGTAGTTGGTCCATTTAGGACGGAATCTGCTGGTCGTGCTAAATATTTTGTTACGTTTATAGATGATAGCACGAGGTGGTGCGAAGTGTACTTCTTGCGACAGAAGTGCGGCGTATTTGACGCGTTTAAACTGTATCAACAACTCGTTGAGAAGCAAACCGGAAAGAAAGTGAAGTATTTACAGTCTGATAACGGTCGCGAGTACTGTAACGCAGAGTTTGATAGGTATTTAGCATGTCAGGGAATTGAGCGGAGATTAACGATTCCAGGTACTCCTCAACAAAACGGGGTAGCTGAAAGAATGAATCGTACCCTGATCGATATGGCTCGATGCTTGCTATTGCAGTCTAGTTTGAGTGCATCATTTTGGTCGGAGGCTATCGCGACAGCCTGCCACTTGCGTAATAGATGTCCTGCAAGCACTTTAAATGGACAAATTCCATATGAAAAATGGACTGGGAGTAGATTGAAGATAAACCATCTTCGAAAATTTGGATCTAAAGCATTTGTGCTAGATAAGAATCCTGGTAAGGATAAATTCGCACAAAGATCCGTGGAAGGCGTGTTTATTGGTTATCCTCGAGATCATAAAGGATATCGAGTTTGGATTCCAAGTACGCGACAAATAATTCACGCTCGTGATGTAAAAGTTCTTAAAAAGGCTCAGGAATGTGTACGCGACGACAGTGTGTTGGACGAATTGTTTACGTCAACCGAAAGGTCATATGTGGAGGGTCTGGTAGATAGTGTTAACGGTAGTCCAAGGACAGTCGAATTTTCACCACGTCCGATGAAAGAGGAAATGGTAGAAACATCGCGACCTGATGTATCCGAAATCAGGATACAAACGGATAAGGACTTGCCAAGGGGTCCTGGTAGACCGCGTATAGTGCGTACAGGAAGCAGGGGGCGACCGAAGAAGTTATTTCGATCAAGAAATGCTGTAACGCATGAGCCAAATGTCGAAGTAGACGGTACGAGCAGTGATGTAGAAGACGATGTTTTTGCTGGAGTCGCTGAGGTCAGCGTTGAAGATGCTTTGAATAGTGAAGCGCGCGACGAATGGAAAGACTCGATGGAGTCAGAAATTGCAAGTTTACTGAAAAACGACACTTGGAACGTTATTGTCAAAAGTGACAATAAAAACATTGTTGGATGTCGTTGGGTGCTGACGAATAAGCACAGTGCGAATGGTGAAGTAGAGCGACGAAAAGCTCGATTGGTCGCTAAAGGCTTTAGTCAGAAATTTGGTGTAAATTACATTCAAACTTTTGCACCAGTTGCGAGATTAGAAACGCTAAGACTGTTGTTAGCGCTCGCGGTACAGTTTGGATTGAACATTTGGCAATTCGACGTTGTGACGGCATATTTAAATGGATCGCTGCATGAAGAAGTGATCATGAGAGTGCCAGAGTTGTTGAACGAAATACTAGAGAGAATTGGGTCCAAGCATGGATCTAGAGATGTTGGTGTTCGTGCAAGGAAGATGCTGAAGAGTCTTCGTGACGGTGGAAACGCATGTAGATTGAAAAAGGCGTTGTATGGACTGAAACAAGCCGGCCGTCAGTGGTATTCACGACTTAGTGAGAAGCTAATGAACTTAGGACTGAAACCAACGAAGAATGAACCATGTTTATTCTACAACAATGCAGGTGATGATATCTTCCTTGTGCTAGTATATGTAGATGATATACTAGTGGCATCAAGAAAATTCAACCGTGTGATAGATTTAAAAACAAAACTTCTAGAAGACTTCGAAATAAAAGAACTTGGAAGCGCAAAGTACTGTCTTGGTTTAGAGATTGACCAACGTGAAGGTCAAATTAAGTTATCACAGACTGGTTATGTTCTTGGATTGTTGAATCAATACGGAATGAAAGCGTGTAATTCTGTTGCGACACCGTCGGAGGTGAACGTGCGTTTTGACAGCGCAAGTGACGACGATTCGATTGAAAATTGTCCGTATCGCGAACTAATTGGTGCGCTAATGTATTTATCGGTGGCCAAGCGACCGGACATTGCCAATGTTGTGTCGAGGTTAGCGCAGTTCTCGACAAAGCAACGCAAATGTCATTGGATTGCTGCGAAAAGAGTCCTAAGATATCTCGCAGGAACTAAATTATACGAAGACTGATGATCCGTTGTTTGGATATACGGATGCCGACTGGGGTGGCTGTACCATTGACCGTCATTCATATACGGGTTACGCATTTTTACTCAGTGGTGCTGCGATTACGTGGAAATCGCAAAAGCAACGAACTGTTGCGTTGTCTTCAACCGAGGCCGAATATGTGAGCATAGCGGAAGCGGCGAAGGAAGCGCTATATTTATGAGCTAGGTTTAGAAGATTGGACTGATATCGTTATTAACGTGGACAATCAAGGAGCTCAGTGTCTTGCGAATGATCCTGTGTTTCACGCGCGTACGAAACATATTGACATCAAACATCATTTCGTACGTGAGTCGATAAGCGCAAAAATGTTTTCGTTAGAGCATGTGTCAACGGAACAAATGATCGCAGATGTGTTGACTAAACCGTTAGTGCGTGTAAGTCACCAAAAGTGTTTGGAAGGACTTGGTTTAACTTCTGCGAGAGCGTTGTGTGCGTAAATGTGTGTATTGAGGGGGCGTGTTAGAAATATCTGTATATTTTTCAATACACACTTTAAATGTCCCGCCATTGAGTGTTTTGACATAGGTCCGTATTTTTGTTTTATTAAGTTGGTACACATGTTCTTCGACAAAAAAAATGTCAACGGTAATTATATATAAAAATGTGTTTCGTTTTGTTTTATGTACATCTTTACTATTAATAAAGTTCATTACAATATCAAATAACCCTTTCGTTAATTAGGTTTAACCTAAATCTAAACAAAAAAAACAAGATTATCTCAATATACGCAATATGGTACTAATTTCTGCAACGCTTGATTATGATATGGGTGGAATAAATGAATATTTTAAAAATATTGTACATATATCCCTGGTAAAGAATTATTTGAAAACGAAATTGTTTACGAACTTGAATTAACTAAAAAATATAAACCCCGCAAAGGAATGGGTATACTTATATTTAATGAAACAATATCTAAAATAAATACTGTATATGATGAATTAATTTATTTGTATCAATTTGATAAAAGTATTAAAATATTTAAATTGCACAGTAAACTAAAAAATATCCATGATGTAATATATAATATAGAACATTCTAAACAATATTATAACATTGTAATATGTACAAATATAGTAGAATCATCTATAACTATAAAAAATGCAGAAAATATTATAGATAATGGTCGTATGCATGTAAAATATTTTTTAACGGGAAAACAAATGTATATAACAAAAAGTATGGCAAAACAACGAAGCGGTCGAGTTGGTCGCATACAGCCTGGGTTAACTATTAGAACTTACCCAGAAACCTCTTTACTTGCAAATTATAAAACAATTGATTATAACTATATATGGTTTTACATTATCGTATTCAAGTATTATAAATTGGATTGTGACATATCATTTTTTATAGAGCCATCTGATAAAACGAGAATAAAACGAACAATTGATTATTTGACTAAATTAAAAATATTACAAAATCTATCAAATGCATATAGAATATTAAATTTAATTGATTGTAATATGGTTGAATATATTCCTCTATATTTAAATAATAATAATAAAAAATATATTAGTACATTTGAAATAGATGGAATTATGTCGCCCAATATTATAAATATATTAAAGCGAATGGGTATACAATGTAAAAGAGCATCCGTTTACAAAAACCATAAACGAAATATACTGATTATTACATATACAATTAAAAATTATTATGATGGCTGTGCTGAGTTTATTATTTTGTGTAAGTCACAAACACCAGTTACTGGGTATTTAATAAGTATACAGCCTATAATCATTGTTAGTTAAATAAAATATGTCTTATATTGACCATATTATAAAGAATATATAATATTTTAAATATGATTTAAAAAAAGATAAAATAATTAAAATAAATATTAAAACAATACTGTTATTCAGATCTAATGTAACGTAATGTATTCGTATTATAGGCGTCATTAATATTCTATATGTTTTGGATCCTTTGATTAAATTAAGAAAATATATCGATTTATGTTCATTCATAGATGTATAATTACCATTTATTTGATATATCATATTAGGAATCGATATTACATCGTATTCTATATTTAAATTATTCATTACAAAATTATTAATAAAATCAATATGAAAATCTACTCCTACGCGTGCATAATATTCATTTAATATCTTTGCAATGTTAGGCGTTAGACAATAACATGCATTTGATAATACAAAAACGTATAATGAAAATCGGTAAATAAAAATGTAAATGTGTGTTTTTTAATTCTATATTTTATAGAATTAAAAATATCAATATTCATACTTGTATCATCTTCTAAATTAATGGCATAATCTATATTTAATAACGATATCGTGCGCCATAACATAATATGCGATGCAGCGCATGCTAGTTTCGGATATGGACACATTACACCATATTGTTTACCTGCAAATTTTCGAATTGCTGCAATATCTGTTTTGTAATCAAATCCATAATAAATTTTGTATTTAACATTTTGTTGGTCTAAATCTTGTGTTATAGCACTGATCCTTTGCTTATTTCTATGTATTGTTAATACATATATATATATATATATATATATATATATATATATATATATATATATATATATATATTCATTTAAAACAATGTGATACGCGATATTACACCACTATGAATACGTCAATCGATTACCCCAGTACCTCTTCCCCCATCCCTACAAACAATCCACTTTCTAAAATAGACTATTCGGGGCAGACTATGATATACAATTCTTTAAAAAATTCTTGAATTAAATCCGGATTTACAGATAGAAGGCATTTTATCTACAAAAATCTAAAACCATATTTATACCAAAAACATTTTATATCAAAGACATTTTATACCAAAAACATTTTATACCAAAAACATTTTATTTCAAAGACATTTTATACCAAAAACATTTTATATCAAAGACATTTTATACCAAAATATTTTATATCAAAGACATTTTATACCAAAAACTTTTTCTATCAAAGACATTTTATACCAAAAACATTTTATATCAAAGACATTTTATACCAAACGCATTTTATATCAAAGACATTTTTATCGTGGCAATACACCGTGTAATATATTGTTGCTGATTATATTTTTAGAAAAAAATCTTGTTAATATAGTTATAAATTTTGTACAATATAGTTTTATTATAATTAATATGAATGCACATGTTATAATAAAGCTTAATATATATAAAATATCTTTTACATTCAATCCAAAAATAGTTAATATAGTACGCGTTCCAGTATTCATAAATTCATTCGATAATAAAGCAGTATTTAATTCTTGTAATCCGCAATTTGCTTCAGCAGAACCAGTATTTATAAACTTAAATTCAAATCGAATATTAGATTTACAATTTTTTATTATGATATTATCTATGGTTGTATTTGCATGTGTTTCGGCATATACCCTACATTTTTGTTTAAAACCTTTATCTTCATGTTTAACCATGTCCTGAGCAGTTATTTTTAATTTTTTTCTATTTTAATTCGTTCGTTATCAGGTAGTAACATAAGTGTTTCAGAAATGCTATCCATTAATAGTTGCGTTTTTGTTTCTACATTATTTGAACATTTATTTAAAAAAGTCATTCCACAATTAGACATATTATCAAGTTAAATTGTTTTAATGTTTATGGAACATAGAAGTGATGTATTCACGGATATTCTGTTTAATTTATCCAAAAATCGATCACTAACATTATTAAATATTGACAAACCACTAATATTCATTTAAGATACATATAATACATACTCGGAATTAGATGTTTTTTCAATTGCATCAAATATAACTTTTATTATTCAACATATACCAATGCGTATTGGATGACTAAATTTTATTATGGAAAGGATATTAAAGGAAATGGCTCATATAGTACGTTACATAAAGAAGCTGCTAATATTGCATTATTTGAACCCGTGTTGTTTATTAATAATTGTACATTACGCGTAAAATTCAATATACAAATAAAAAAATTAAATATTATTTTAAAATCATGCACTCAATGCATTCATCTTATTAACATAGGATTTATGTACTTTTTTTATAAAATTATAAAATATTTAAGAAGTATTATCCTCTACAAACATCAAAAGCATAGTATTATTAACAAATATAATTATAACAATACCTAAGCCAATATTCATAATGTCTACAACATTATTTTCAAATGTATATCTGTTATTTATATTGTCATGGCTCACTGTTATAGTCGGTGTATCCATAATAAAGGTAACATTTGTTAATTTATTATTTGCTTCATTAGGACATGTAATACATTTACAGCCTTTATATTTAGACATTTTATAATTTAATAATATTATAGGTTTGAATGTATCAAATATTAGATTATACTTATTTGAATTTAATGGCTCTATATCTATCTCATTATTTAAATATTTTTCTAAACGCATTTCATCAAAAATTATAGAATGATTTATTTTTTTTGTTAATGTTTTAACTGTATTGTTATAGGTATTTATGATATATTGCGTGCCGTCTATAAATACAATGAATATATTATAATCGGCGCATTCGTATAATTGTAACTGCTTTTTAAATACATATAATATACATTCATCTTCAAATGCTTTATATACGATAATAGAATTAGGTATACTTGGTACTTTAAAAATAATTATTAGATGTATACTGAATTCAGGACATTTTTTTTCTGTAGCGAATGTAATTGTGTGCGAAAATAACGGTGATGAAAATTTATCAATATATGCACTTGCTAAAGTGCTAACAGGAATTATTTTACACCACATTTTATTTAACTAGTATTTTTCATTTCCACCACGTAATGTAATGTTGATTCTTTTTGTATCCCACAATTAAATAACGTAGACATGTCATCTAATTCTTTACCGCTATATATCAATCGTTGTTGATCTGGTGGTATATCTTCTTTATCACGGATTTTATTTTTTATATCTATAATAGTATCAGTGGCCTCAACTTGAAGTGTGATACTTTTGCCCGTAAGTGTTTTTATAAATATTTGCATTTATTTATATGAAAATAAAATTAATATATAAATGAATATTGAACTACATTTTAAAATATTACAATCAGACATCGTTAATGGCTCACCTATAATAATAGATTCTACTGGAACTGATTTAGACCGAACTGTAAAAAGTTCTTTATTAGGCGGCGTTAAACATAATTTATTTACGACGTGTCCGTTAACAGTATCGTCGGAAGACTGTGGGCATCATGGCAAATGTAAAATAAAAGAATACATGATTTATCCTGCGTATATTAAAAAAATTGTTGCAATATTAACATTTTTAAAACCATGTTTTAATTGTTTAATGTTAAAGAATATTTATAGATTAAGTGATATACTTGCAAAATACGATAATGATATTAATAAATCTACACAAGAAATATTAGCAGAACTAAAATACAACAAGACAATCCATAAATGCTTTAATATAAATTGTAATAATATAATTGGTTCGTTTAATTATGACTATAAGAAATCATTATTTTATTATGATTAAAAAAAAACTGGACCAGAAATGTATTTAACGGTAACACAAGTATATAATGTTTTAAGTAGTGTTCCTATAAGTATATGGCAAATATTAAATTTAAACACTATACTAGACGTATTTATAACTAGTGCAATCATCAGACCTACATTATTTATACGCCCTCCTAATTATTACGACTCACAAGAAAACGAAGTAATGACTTCTGACTGGTAGGTTATATAAAAGAAAATAAATATGTAGATGCACAGCGTACGTATAATGAAATAGATAATAATGATGTTAAAAGTAAAGACGCAACTGGTTACGAAGTAAAAATTAATACTACATTAGAAACGTTAACAGGTCCCAAAAAGGAAAGTATTGTAAGGGGTCGCATTGTATCGACACGTAAAGATAACACTGCTAGATGTGTATCAGGTGCTGGTAATGATGATATTGGATTTAGTAATATTCCTCATGCAATATGTATTGTATTAACAGAAACAATATATTATAATAAATTTACACAAACACGTATTCGTACGTTATTATTAAATACTAATGAAGTACGATATATTGTAATGCGAACAGAAAATTCAGATCCGGCAAAATTATTTTCTTTGGTAAGATGTAAACCAAACACTAAAATAAATAATTTTATGAAATTAAAATTCTGCGATGCAGTAGAGGTAAATTTAACAGATAATAGTGTTGTCATAGTTAGCCGACAACCGTCATTGCATAAATATAATATGCAAGCAAATTTTGTAAAAGTATGGGATAATAATACACTTGGTATAAACACATGTGTTGCGAATTCTTATAATTTAGATTTTGATGGTGACGAAATGAATGTACTAGAAACAGATAATAGATTAGAATTAATATTGTTAATGTCTCCTGTGCCTATTCTTAAAAATAATTATAATGCTTCACCAGCATTTGGTTTAGTACAAGATCAATTGATTGCTTTACATATATTGTACACCATGCAAAATATACATATTAGCAAAGTTGTTTTATTTTTAGGAAAATATAGCTATTTGATAAATGATAAAAATAAAACATATATTGGTAGTGATATACTTTTTTTGCCATTTCCAAAAACTATGTCATGTGCTGGTATATTTAATAATGGTAAGTTAATACTAAATGAGCTGTCATCTACTCATTTAGTATCACAGGCGTATAATGTACTAATAAATTATATATTTTATTTAGAAAATAGAACATCGTCTATAAAAGCATTAAATGCATTAGTATATATATCAAAAATTTTCTTGACAACTTATGGGTTGTCTATATCTTTAAAAGATATTTTGCCACAACCGAATATGTCAATGGAAATGCATAAATACATAACAAATGGCGTTATCATAATACAATATATCATAGATACCTATTATACACAAAGCGATATACGATTAAACAGTATGCGTATAATATATCAAAATAAATTAATTGAATAAGTCAAAAATAAAATATTAAATACATTTAATAAAACAACAAATAATTCTATAATACATATGAAGAATACTAAATATAAAGTTAATGATAAAGAATTAACTATGCTCCTTGGCTTAGGCGGACAACAAAATACTGGTGGGATGCCTAAACCAACTATATTAGGGCGAATTTTTAATACAACAATTCCTGGTTCTACTCACATGGAGGCCAAAGGCTTTGTAACATCATCATTAGCAAAAGATTTAACATATCAAGATATGTGTTTTCACGTTAAATATGTTTCGATAATTAATATTGTTAAAATTACATGTGAAACATCTGCCGCTGGTACAATAGGAAAAAAAATTATTAAATTTATGGAAGGTATGCGCGTTAATGATTTTGGAATGGTTGTTTTAAGCAATATGCTAATTATGCATAATGCAATTTATATAAAGGTTACGGGTGAGGATATTTCTGAAGTTATATTAATGGTTGATTCAAGTCTTACCAGGTGGTCTGCAGTGGAACGGAAACGGCGGAGGCCGCACTGGATGTTATCCAACAGGTTGTTTGATTCCAGGAACCAAACAAGACGCCTGTTGATCATGCGTTCCATGAGCTTGCAGACACAACTGGTAAGCGAAACTGGGCGATAGCTAGATGGCAGTGTTTTATCTTTTCCAGGCTTTGGGATTGGTACAATAATCGCATCATGCCATGGTGTTGGGCAAATACCGGAAAACCAAATGCGATTATACATTTGTAAAAGAAACGTTTTTCCAGCAGGATCCAAATGGCGAAGCATCTGGTAGTGAATAGAATCAGGTCCAGGAGCGCTGCCGTGCGAATCTGAAATCGCACTTTCAAGTTCATCCACACTAAAAGAAAGATTGTAGATTTCGTCGCCCGGAGATGCAAAATTGAGACTCTGACGTTCCAAGATTGATTTTCGAGCGAGCAACTCAGCTGGATAGTGATTGGAACTTGAGGTATCCGCGAAAGTGGATGCTATAATATTAGCAACATCAGACCGACAGGTAATGACATTGCCATTGATTTTTAGGCCAGAAACAATGCTAGATTTTGAGCGGCCAGATATTTTTCTGACCTTCTCCCATACCTTTGAAACTGGAGTGGAGGTTGTAATGGAAGAAATGTATCTCTGCCATGACGCTTTCTTACTCTTCCGAACAATTCTTCTAGCTTTTGCCTTGGCTTGGAAGAATTGGATCATATTCTCGGTAGTTGGGAATCGCCTGAAATGGCGAAAAATACGTCGTTTTTCTCGGATAGCAATCTTGCATTCATCGTTTCACCAGGGAACGGGTATTCTATTAGAATGAACTGGTGTTAAAGGTATACTTTCTTGCGCAGCAGACTTGATTGTATCCGTGAAATATCGAACATGGTCGTCCATGTCAACGAAATCATTTTCACCAAATACAGCCAACTCCGAGAACAGATTCCAATCTGCTCGCTTTAAAGCCCATTTCGGACAACGAGCATCAGAATCTGAGCTCTGCAGAACTTTCAGAATGATCGGAAAGTGGTCACTTTGATGCAAGTCTGAGTGCACATGCCACTCAAACAATGGAGCTATTGCTGCAGAACAGATCGTTAGATCAATCGCAGTGAAAGACCTCCACGCTGCAGAAAAATGTGTAATGCTACCATCATTTAAGATGACATGCGTACTTGCGGTGAATAGGTGTTCCAAACGGCTACCGCGTTGATTAAGAATTCTTGATCCCCATTCAGGATTATGGGCGTTGAAATCGCCCATAAGAATGAATGTAGCAGGCAATTGATCAATTAAATCAATGATATCACGCATATCGACATTGTCGTTTGGCGGAAGATAGATAGAACATAAAGTGACCAGAAAAGGAATAGCAACACGGACAGCAACAGCTTGTAATTCAGAATTCAAAGCAATCTCCTCACAATACACACTTTCGCGAACTAGAATCGCTACTCCACCACGAGCTTGGCCATCAGTAGGCACATCAGTACGAAATACTGAGAAACCTCGGAGTGAAACAGCTCAGGTGTCTTGAAAGTGTGTTTCCTGTAAGCATATGCAAGAGGGAGTCTGCTCGGCATTGAGAGCTTTAAATTCCTCAAAATGGCTGTAGAAACCATTACAATTCCACTGTAGTATGGGAGGCATTATTTGGGTGTGGAAGATTTATCTCGCTCTGGCCTAGAGAGTTTAATGCTTGTAACTTCCATAGGAGACGAGCATCTCGAAGATTGAGATCCTTTACTAGAAGAAAATTTGGTAATGGAGGAACTTGAAACACTGGATGTTTCTCGTACCTCCATTGTTATTTTCTTAGAAACATTTTTTGGCGAAGTAGAAGTACATGCCTGTAAATGCGAAATTTTGATCTTTGGCTTGGCGTTAACTTTTGCTTTATTTTGACTTAAATTTTTGGTAGCTTGATTTGAAAAAGATTTTAAATTTGGAGTAATACTAGACTTAGGAATATTGGTTTTACCAGGAGATAATTTTGGAAGAATTGTGGAAATATTGAGAGAATGAACGGTGTCTGTTTGAATTGCAATAGATTTTTTAATGACGGGGGTGGCAGCGATTGTGGCGAAAGAACGGCTAAAGACAGGACTTGTCTGTGTTTTGAACTTCTTGCGGGCGTCGAAATAGGATATCTTATCCATAATTTTGATTTCAATTATCTTCTTTTCTTCCTGATTGCGTGGACAATCAGAAAAATTATCTGCAGTGTCATGCACCGAACTTTCTTATCCGCATATGGGTTAAACCATATCGTAGTTACATTATTTTTCTAATTTACAATATTGTTTCTAACCTTCAGATCGCTTTTACAGTAAATTTATTTCTTAGAATAAATATAAAACGTCAAACTTCAAATTATTTAAATCTATTTTGTTAAACAATTGACAGGCGCAGATGATACGATTTATGTAAAAATATATATAATAAGCAGAAATTTATTTTGAAGCCAGTACTCTTTTTGGAAAAATAATTAAAACAAAAGTTGTGCTAAATATAAATACCTTTAATTTTTGTTCATGAAAATTTTCTGTAACTGTTACCATTTTTGAATAATTGCAGAAAATGCAAAAAATGACTAGAGTAAACAGGCACTACCGTTTTAAATAAATTTTTCAAAAATAGGAGGTGCACACCTCAGGCATATGCCAATCTTAAGTTTAAGTTTTCATAATTTGAAATAGATTATTAGAAAAATTCTGTTTATTGAACCGGCACGTGTTATTGTGAGCTCCGTAGTTAAAACCCCAAAAAAGAGGAAATTACGAGCATTTAAAAACAAGTGACTAATGTTTACCAACAATTAAATAACAGTTAGGTAAGAAAGCCACGCTTCCGAACAGTTGATGTGGGCTGGCTACTTGACGCAAACCTAGTGGTACGCAACCAACATGTCAACTGGGTTGAGCAGGTACACTGACAGAGAGGAGTATAACAGCAGCGAGGAAATAAAACGAAAAAGAGAAATTGACGAACTAGGAGCAGTTTTACAAATAAGTAAAAAGGCCGTTAGATCACCAGTAAGGAAAAATAAAGAAATGGACGAAGTGAAAGGAATGTTTAAACAATTGATAGATGAAATTACTGAGATAAGAAAAGAAAGCACTCATACAAACGAAATACTAGCGGCAATGAAAACAGAAAATGAACAATTGAAACAGGAAATTAATGAACTAAAAGGAAGAGTGGAAAAACTAGAATGTCTAGAAGAGAAGAAAGAAAAGATCAAAAAGAAAAATAACTTAATAATTACGGGATTAAAAGTAAGTGACAACACTGAAGAAGAAATTGCAACAAAAATAGAACAGTTTATATTTTTACAGCTGCAGGTGAGCACAAAAATAAAAAGAGCGACCAAAATTCGAGAAAATATGTGTATAATAGAAATTGAAAGCTTCGAGAAAAAATTGGAAATTCTTAAAAACAAAATAAAACTCAAAAATAGCCTGCATAATAAAGTATACCTTGACTCGGATATGACGAAACACGAGAGAGAGATTCAAAAAACAATAAGAGAAATAGCAACACAAGAGAGAAGGAGGAACAAAATAGTGAAAGTCAAATACCAACAATTAATAATAGACAACGAACAATGGAAATGGAATACTAATGCAAACAAGTTAGAAAAAGTAGATACGAAAACGCAGGCTTCAAAAAACGGCTAAACAACTACGTAAATAATGAACAAGAAGATTTAATGGTAATGACAAAGCAAAGAAAGCCGAAAAATGAAAATAAAAATAAAGGTATATATAAATTAGCAACATGGAACATAAGAAGTATAAATGGAAAGGAATGGGAATTAGTTTATGAATTTAATAAAGAAAATTTAGATATACTAGCTATAACAGAAACAAAGAAAAAAGGAAAAGGTGAAATAATACTTGAAGAGGGGCATTTATTAATCTATAGTGGAGTCCCCCAAGATAAAAGAGCAGCTGCAGGAGTAGCTTGTTTATTTCATAAAAAATACATAAAACAAATAAATAAATGGGAAGCATGCTCCGAACGAATACTAAGAATTGAAATGAAAGATATAAATGGAAGTGCAAAAACAATCATTGCAGTTTATGGACCAAATGAGGATGAAACTAGATTGAACAAAGATATATTTTGGGAACAATTAAATATAGAAACGGAAAAGGGTAGAGGTGAAATATTTGTATTGGGAGACTTTAACGCAAGAGTAGGGAAAAGACCGGAAAAGTCAATAGATGTTATAGGCAACTACGGAGAAGATAAAATAAATAATAATGGAGTAAGGTTAATCGATTACTGCTCACTAAATGATCTTATTGTGACAAATACATTTTATAAACATAAACAAATACATATGTATACCAGACAAGGGCCACAAAAGGAAGATAAATCCCTAATAGACTACATACTAGTAGAAAGAAAAAATAGGAAAATTGCTAAAGATGTTAGATCCAGAAGAAGCCCTGAAATATACAGTGATCACTATTTAGTTGTAGCCAAAATAAAAATACAAGGTAAAAAAGGAGAACCGAAAATACAAAGTGAGAATGAGAAAGACATAGTGAATGAGAGAATTAAAACATATTTACTAAAGGAAGAAATAGTAGCGAAAAAATACGAAGCAGAAGTATCAACACAAGCAGAAACCCTGATATTAAATGATGAAACGGATATTGAGCAAAAATGGCAACTATTTAAAACAATGATATTAACAGCAGCGAAGAATGTCTGTGGTACTACTAAAACAAAAATGAGGAAAAAACAAACAGCATGGTGGAATCAAGAAATTAAGAATGCAATTAAATGCAAAAAGAGAACATGGGTACAATATTTGAATAATAAAACAAAGGATAACTATAGTATATACAAAAGCGAACGCAAAAACGTAAAAGAAATGATAAAAAGAGAGAAGGAACAATCCTGGAATCAATTCGGGGAACAAATGGAAAGAAATAGTAAAGAGAACCAAAAGTTATTTTATAAAGTACTCAAAACGTTAAGAAATGAAGAAATAAAACAAAATATTGTAATAAAAAATAAAACAGGAATGCCTCTTACAGAAAGAAAAGAAGTAATGAACCGATGGAAAGAATACTTTCAAGAACTCCTGAATGTGACCGAAGAAAATAGGATCATTGACAACCAAACAGCACAAGAAAGAAATGATGATGAATTAATAGAAATAACGATGGAAGAAATAACAGAAGCGATCAAGTTGTTGAAAAACGGAAAAGCCCCAGGACATGATAGGATATATTCAGAAATGTTAAAATTTATGGGAAGAGAAGGAACTATATTATTGTTAAATATATATAATGAGGCAATGAAACAAGGAAAAATTCCTAAAGATTGGGAGGTAGCGATCATTATGCCTTTACATAAGAAAGGAGATACGCGAGATTGTAATAATTACCGCGGAATCTCATTACTAAGTACAGCACTAAAAGTATATGAACGAATATTAGAAAGAAGACTGAAGAAAATAATAGAACCAACATTAGAAGAAGCGCAAAGTGGATTTAGAAAGGGAAGAAGCGTACAAGACCATATATTTACAATTAAACAAATAATACAAAAGACAATATTAAGTAAAAACAAAACATTTATAGCATTCATAGATCTAGAAAAAGCTTTTGACAGAGTACAAAGACAGAAGATATGGGATATCAGCCTCATAGCAAGAAAAGTAAATACAACATTAGTAAACGCAATCAAGAGTTTATATAGCAAAAATCTAAACTATGTAATTAGCAAAAATAGAAAGTCAGAAATATTTGAATCCAGAGGAGGACTCCGTCAAGGAGGAGTAATGAGCCCATCTCTTTTCACAGTCTTTATGGATGAAATAATCAAAAAATGTAAACCGGAAATAAAGATATTGGTTGTTGGATATAGAAACTTACAAAGAGTTGAAATTGGAGAATGTGCTTTTGCGGATGATGTAGCCATATTCGCCAGTAGTGAAAAAAACTTGCAGCACAATCTAAACATTTGGAACGATGCGCTAAACGAATATGGGATGAAGATAAATGTGAAAAAAACAAAAGTGATGGTTATATCTAAGGAGGGGCAAAATATTAATATACAAATTGAGAATAATATGATAGAAGAAGTAAAGAAATTTGAATACTTAGGAGTACTAATAACAAATACGGGCATACAAGACGAAGATATAAACCATAGAATAGATAAAACAGCCAAAATATTCCATATGTTAAATAATAGCTTTATAAATAAAAGAGAAGTATCAAAGAAAGCAAAAATCTCAGCTTTTAATACAGTTTACCGAGCGGTATTAACTTATGGATGTGAAACATGGATTATTTCGAAAAGACTGAAAAGTAAAATTCAAGCTTTAGAAATGAAGTACTTGCGAAGAGTACAAGGCGTTACCATGCTTGATAGAATAAGAAACCAAAACATAAGAGAAGAACTGGGAACGAAGCCTATACTGGAATTTATTGAGAAGAGACAACTGAGTTGGTGGGGACATCTGGTGAGAATGGATGACAAGAGACCGGCCAAGAAAGTCTGGACAGCCAAAATAAAAGAGAAAAGGGAAAGAGGTAGACCAAGGGAAGACTGGGATGTGATCGTGGAAAAGATACTGAAAAACAAGGGAAAAACAGTGCAAGAAGCAAAAATCTGTGCAAGAAACAAAAAACAGTGGGCAAAGTTCGTGCATGAATAAAGACCCTACACCTAACGGTAAAAGGGTATCAGACTATATATATATATATAATTTGAAATAGACCCAAAGAATATGATATATATTGTCACGTATTTATTTAGTTAAAGTTGTGCAAAATAATAATCTTCCACTTTAATTGCAATCATTTTAGTAGATATAAATTTTATTACTTTACTTAACTTCATAATTACAATACTTGCTTATTACTTCGTATAAGAATTGTTGCTATGCAAAAAAACAAAAGAATAATATTATTTATATTAGCATTTCTTAAGGTGAGTGGTAAGTGATCATGAATTTTCTTCTTCGTAAATTTGTCGTTATTTAAATTGTTTATCTACAGATATGGACACCGAATGTCCGGAATTAGAGGCCGAGCTGGAAAAGCTGAGCAAAAAAAGTAAGAGATATATAATTTTGTTTATTTAAAGATTAAACATATCTGACTCGAACAACCCTTTTGAAGATTTATCAGCACAAACGCATGCGCCTCCAACGGTTCAGGCAGTGCCAGTGGTTCAGCAGGACGCGGCACCAAAGACGGCAGAGGTGCCGCAACCTGCTGACCGCTGGCATAAAAATAAATTCTTCTATCGAAGAAAAGATGGAGGCCGCGACTATCGTGGCCGCGGCTATGGCGGCCACGGCTATGGTAACCGCGGCTAAGGTGGCCGCGGCCGTGGTGGCCGCGGCGATGTCCGCAGCTATAATTCGGCGGACCGCGGCGTGAACGGCGGCGGGGTGAGCGGCCGCGTAGAAAGTTTTAGGTTTTCCAAAGAAAGGGCCGCCTTAGTAAGTTTAAATTTTAATTATATTCTCTATAAAATTCTAATGTTTTGTATTTTTATTTATAGTTCGAAAAAACAATTGATTTGTTGAAACAAATATAATAAAATAATAAAAAATTTAAGTTGTTACATTTATTATATATATAGAAAATAGTGGTAAATTTTAAAGGTTTAGTTAAATTAACGTTACATACTTCTTAAAAATATAAAATACTCCAACCATCTCCAATCATTCCACTTCTCTGGAAAATATTTGTCAACTGTTTGAAAGGAAAACAAAATAGACCCAAATAACTTGAAATTTAAGCTCAATTGCATGAAAATCTTTATAAAATAATATTAAATGAAGCATTAGTCAATACTTCTCTAAATATTAGTGGACACTTTATAGATTAGCCCAGAGAGTAGGTCTCTCGTACCTTGGGTCTCTCAAGATTAGCCTTGGTTCACCAGTAAAACATTTTAATATAAAATTAACACATGATGGCATTGATGCCAATATAGCAAAATTTTACAAGATTTGTCGATCATTTGCTGTTTTCGGAGGTTTGTTTCTGTAATTTTTTTGCAATATATCCTTCCATTTATTATGCAATACATATCATTTAATACATTTAATAAAATAAACAAAATAGCTTTAATTTTTATTATATTGTTGGCAACACTATATTGTTTTTTTTCCTTCCATTTATTATGCAATACATATCATTTAATACATTTAATAAAATAAACAAAATAGCTTTAATTTTTATTATATTGTTGGCAACACTATATTGTTTTCGTTTGTTTTGTTGTCAATAATATTTGCATTTGAACTGTCACTCGTAGTTCACTATCACCACGAAGCGGCAAACAAAAAGTCAGAACGAGGCGGCGCGGTCAATCATTTTGGATCCCTCTGTATAAATAATATAAATCCATACAATTTATTCTTTCATCAAATTGATTATTCTTACATTATTCTCATTGCCTGTTACATAGACGGTTGGGATAGATAGGAAATGGAAATGCATATTTCTTTCTTCAAACAGAATATTCTTACTTGATAAAAGTGAAAGAACACTCACGTGATTTATCTATGCATAGTCATTTTGGGAACCATTATCGAAAAACAAACATTGAAAGAAGTAATACTTGACACAACCTATGAATAAGTATTATTATTGTATGATGTAACATAATTTAAGATAGTGTAACGTGCCGTTGACGTATTACGTAAAATGTAGAAATTTAAATAAGTTACTCTAATATCACAAAATGTATTAAACAAAATCAAAGTTAATGATTTCATATTGATTTATTCTTCAAAAATAATGAATCTAAGTGAAAATTTAGATATTTCATAAATAATTGAATTTAATAATTATTTAATTCGTTGATCTAAAGTCGCAAAGAATGGAAGTTGGATGGAATATCGAAATAGAAGAAGTTGAATCCTTCCAATAACAATCAATTTATTGATTATAGATTTATGAAATGTAATGCAAAATTAATCTATGACTCCGTGAGTCTAAATGATGGCATGTAACATACTCGCACCAAGCGCCTCACGTGCTGACGTAGAATAAAAAAAAACTACTAATCACAAGACTTAACTGATTTAGTACTAAGTATGAAACCTGAAGATCACAAAGGTGTTTTATTGCAGAGCTTTTGTCCGCGGAACTGTTTGCGTTCCGTGCACGTCACTGGACTTACGTTTGGTAGCCAGTTCGTGCACCGTAGAAATAGTAAGAGTCGTCGACACCTTGTTATGTGAGGTAGATTTGAATACAACTTTATGCAGTCCAGTCTGGCAATCGTTATTTAGCTTAATTTAGTAGTATGCAATGAGGAAACACAGAGCAAAATGACCACTCAATAGATCTCATATGCTAGTGCTCACAAAACCATAGATATATCGTTTACAATAATATATGAAATTAACTTGTATTTTCTTGGATGGTTTCAGCCTTAATATTTGGAATTTCATTGTAGTTAGTTAAGTTTGAAGATGCTATTGTGTTAACGAAACTATTCATGTGAAATAAATATACTACAGTGAAACTGAAAACATCATTACTTATTATTTTTTAACTAACTTACTTGTATTTATTTGGGTTAAGGGATCTTCTTCCTGTTGATTGGTAATCCTTTGATAACAATGGTCGATTGGTTTTTTTTTACTGTATTTGTTGATTGATTTTAGTATTATATTCTTGACGTTATTCATTTTTTTTTATTGGAAAGTGTATCAATGTTTTCGTTGTTAAAATTTTAGCGGCATGCTTTCTCATTAATTTTATGTCGTATCTTTTAATTTTTGGATTTCTTGCTAAACAAAGGGAAGTTGCAAAAGCCATAGCGAATACACCACAATCGTAACCATTGGTTTGTCTTTGAACGTCATGCAATAAGTGATCTACGTTGTCACCATAAAGTTTATTTAAATACAATACATGATCTGGGTGTAGTATTTTATGATTTAAACTATCATAAATATTCTTGATATTGCCGTCATAGTATGTACAAATCCAATGGCCTATTTTACCTAAACTACCACTAAATAAAATCTGCAGATGACGTGTTCCTTTAGGTATTGGTTGAATACGTTCAGGAACTTGCGCATACCCTGTACTTTGGGGCCTTAAATTTGTATGTGTTGCTACAATTCTACCGAATAGATCAATGTGCAAATCTTCTAAAAATCCTTCTGGATTAAGAACTGTATTTATATCTGATTGAATTAATCTATCTGGTATAAAATTGGGACTATCTAATTGCACAATCGGAGTAAATTTAATATCATTTTCTTTATTTTGACTTGAATTGAAAGATTTTACCTCTAATATTAAATCATTATTAATTACATCGTGATACTTTATTATCTTCAATATTTTTATTAATTGAATGTACTTTAATATCTATAACTTTATTGCTATTTGTTAAATCATTTAAAACTCTTTTTGAATTGGCAACGTTGTTTATACCAAAATTATTTATTATTGCAACTATTGGTTTATGATACGAGAAATAAGTTTCGTAAACAGCCGATTGAATTTTATTTGACGTTGAAAATATTATGTCAATTTGTGTGTTATTATCAGTTGTGACTATGTTTGCAGGCAAGGCAGTAATAAGATTGTATTTTCCAAAAAATTTGTTTAAAAATGAATTATTATTGTTGCATATCTCATATCAAAATTAAAGTCTCCCATCACTACTAGTTTACTATCGATAATAGATGTCTTGTTGATAATTTCTTGAAAACTTTTATCAAACATAGCATGTGATGTTGATGGTGATTTATATCCAGTAATGATACAATACTTTTCAATTTGAAACCTAATGAATTCGACGTGACATGGAGAATTACTATTTTGTTTTACGTCAAGTACATGTTTTATATTTTCTACCACAATATTATTTTTAACGCAACAAATTATTCCTCGCGAACCACCAGAAATATTGGACCTAAATACTATATTATAGTTTGGAATGTCAACATTGTCTTTAGTATCTGTTAGAGTCTCTGAAAATATAAATATTTCTCCTCTTTGATACCAATCGTCCTTTAAGATATAATTTAATTTTGTAGATAACGAACATACATTTTGATAGATAATTTTAACTCCTTTGGTTTCTTTTAATGTATTGTATGATAAAATAATTTGTTTTTCTGTTCTTAGTTTAGTTAGTTCTAACAATGTAGGACTATCTTATTTTGTTAATGTTGGTGGCCTAAATTCTCCTATAATATATAATCCGGATAGTTTTGTTACTCTACTTAATGCTACGTACATCATTGAACGAGTTATTCGGCGTGAACGATTAAAGTCAACACAAATTTGTTCATAACTCTGACCTTGACTTTTATGAATAGTTATAGCTTCGGCTGGGGTAACAGGGAATTGTTTTCGAATTGTTTGGTACTGTAATTTGTTGGATATATTTAAAACAATTTGACTTTTAACGATCGGTGTCAATTTATGATTTATATTATTTGATTTCATATATTCCATAAAAGATAACCTTGCTTTATTACCAACAACTTTGGAATTAAAGTCTAACCATAATTTATTTGGTTGTGTTGAATTTGGTTCAAAAGTTATTAATTTCAAAGTGCCACACGCACCATTAACCAATCCATCTTCAACATCTATATTACAAGTAATCATGTATTTTATTCATACTTTTAGTTTAATTAAATATGGTAGTCCGTTGACTTCGCTGGGTTTTTTATTTTTTAAGGATTCTAAACATTTGCTTTTTGTACTGTTATTAACTTTTCCTAAAATTATGTCTTTCGTCTCAGATTGATATTCAGTACCAGGATATTTTGCTATTTTATCATAATTAAATAAATCAACATTCATATTTTCTGCAAATAACCTAATTGCATTTGCTGGAACTGATAATTCGTCAACTTTTCTACTTTTTATTAAGTTTATATTTTCCACGGTCATTTTTCCAATAGCTAAACTATTTAGAGCCTGAATAAAATCTATTTCATCTTTTTGCCTCATTATTTCTGTTAACTCATAAAAACTAAACTCATCCCACAATGGATTTGTGTGGAAAAATATATCCATTTCATTAATTTTTGTTACTTTATAAATTGTAGAGTCCATAACTGGAGGTAATTGATTCAAATCTCCTACAATGATTACAGATATTCCACCAAATGATTCATTAACTCCCATAATTTGTCTTAATCTTGTATCAACTCTACTAAAAAGTGTACTCCCTACCATAGAGATTTCATCGATAATTAGTAATTTTATATTAATTAATTTTTCTCGAATACTATTTGCTAAATCTGTTGATAATTCTGGCATATTACCACTGAACTGAGATACGGGTAGTGCGAATGCGGTATGTAATGTTACACCATTAATTAAAAATGCCGCTTTTCCTGATGGAGCGCACAATAATACTACTAACTTTTCTTTATTTGCACCAGGTATATTGTCGAAATAATTTGTTACTAACTGATACAAACAATTAATAACGGTATTTTTTCCGACACCGGCAGAACCACTTAAAAATATTCGTAAAGGCGTATTTTTGATTTTGAAACTATTCAAAATATGCATGACAAATTCACGTTGCGCTGAATTTAAATTAAACATTAATTTTAGCAATTCTACATCTGACACTCTAGTTGGACTCGTAAATCTATTTACTAGTTTATCTTTTGGAAGTGCGTCTATCTCTTCCTCCACTATATCTTTATTTTCATTCTGCGCATCTACTAAAGCTTCATCTAAAATCTCATCTGCAAAAACTGAATATTGTTTTCTATTTTCCTCAATTATTTCATTATTAATATTGTAAATGTTTTCACAATTTACGCTTTCAACTTCATTTAATTCATTTCGCCATGGCAAAAATAATAATATCTGTTCTCTAAAATAATTCACTGGATCCTGCACTAATTTGTATCGCCTGTATCTGATAATTGCAACTTTTTGCCTAGTTTTATATTCAAAATCTAAATTATCCTCATTTTCGATCAAATTGCTATTCGGTCTTTTATTATATTTTGTTGCAAAATCTGCTAAACAAATATTTTCTAGTTTTACTGGTCTCATACTGTATTTTGTCATTATATCTAGCATATAAATTTCTGTAGAGTTTTCATTTAAATTTCGCAAATCTTTATTTGATTTTAACATTAACGCGCGTTCATTTATTGGACTAGTATTAATAAATATTGTTTGCCTACTACTTTTAGATAATGGTAAAGATAATACATGATAAGATGCTTCTTCAACTGACATTAAGTTACTGTTTAAAAATACATTTGTAATTTTTCTAAATATATCCTTAATACCATCATGTCCATTATGTATATCTGATGCTGCATCTCTCAACAATTTTGATAAACCAGCATCAACTTTGCTAATATAATTTATTATATAAGAGGCTAAACCGTATTCTTCAAATATAAATTGTATGTTCATATTCGATTCAAACAGATGTAATATATTTTTATTGTAACCATTGAGCACTGTTTCTAAACTGCTACGTTTTAAAAATAATTGAGTTCGTTTTAATGAAGATCTTAGAGCTGAAATGTATTGCTGTTCTGTTAAATTTAATTTGAGTAATATATCTTCAAAACTAATATATTCTTGTTTTTTAGACAAGAAAGTCATATATTTCCTAATATTAACCAAATTTGTTTTTGCATTCTCATCCTTATCACTCAATGGTTCTAAAATCATAGTTCTAGGCATGACTGGTATTGGAAAGTTAAATCTACATTTAGTTTTGTTCTTTTTCCCCTTATAACATGTGTGAGTATGTTTATGTTTTTGCACCATCATGAACGGATCATTTTCATCATACTTACAAGTAATAAATCTATCTATAAATTGAATACATTGGTCTACACTGTCCGGCTTAGAACTATCATAAACTGGTGCATCTTTAAGCCATAGAAAAATATGTTCATGTGGTGAACCTCTCAATTGGAATTCTACTCTTTCGTAACTATCTAACACTAAGTATTCCTCAAATAGGCTACCTGCCTGCTTCAAATACCTCAAAAATTTATTAGCTTTATAGTCAAAATATCGAGCACATGTTACTGGATAATTTTTAATCAACTCTGTTCTTTCGTTATCACTTAAATTTAGAGCTTCTTCTAACGAAATAGTTTTATGTCTATTTAATTTAACTAGTGTTTTAATAAGGTCGGGCCAAAACTTTTCCCCTGCCGATAAAGTTAAAAATATTGTTGGTTTCCCTAGTTGTCTAATCATTGCCATTAATTCTTTTTTCCGAGACTCCCAATAAGATGGCGAGGAACGAATCTGTTTCAATATTTTATAGCCTTCGTCAAATTTAGCTAAATTATTTACGAAATCTATATTTAACGCATTAGCAGCTGAAACTCCGTCATTTCTTTTAGATTTCCGCAAACACATGTTTAAACTACCTATGCATGATTTTTCTAATTTCTTTTTCGCTATAAACAAAATTCTAGTAGGGATACAAGATTTGTGATCTTGACGTCTACTTTCAGATTTTGAGCGGTCATGATATGTAATATTTTTTGGAGTATTCATTTTATGACCACCGAAAATTTTAGGGAAACATAATTCATGTAAATCCTCAACTAGATGCCATGCTACAGGTGTTTTGCCCTGACGTGGTGCCATTATTTTAACATTATTAACTATTTCATTATTTCGGTCTACAACTAGCACTTCATCATCAAATTCAACTTCATCTACATCCTGATCGGCACCTACTATATCGTCGTCTATTGTAATTTCATCTACATCAAATGGTTCCTTAAAATATTCATCGAGGGAATTTTGAGAATTGGAATTTATGTTTTTTTCTACATCAGTCTGATCTATAACAAAATCTAAATTTTCGTCGTACTTGCTTTCGTAATCGTGAAAATATTTTTGGTCAATTTTTATGTCATATTTTTGATGAAGCGGGGTATCTAACAAATGTTTTAATGCATCGCAAACTACTGCTGGCCTAATAGTATCAAACATATAATTTGATGAGTGAAGCATGTGTCTTTTTAATTTAATTTGAATTGTTGCCATATTATCAAAACTCCTTGGCAACACCTGTAGCATATCATTTATTTCAACTGGTATGTTTACTACACTACCTTTCATTCCTAACTGAGCATTTAACATGTATGATTTCAATGGACGAAGTTGCATAAAATTTATATATGGAGCTACCATTCTCTCTTCAAGAGACGACAATATTTTTACACATTCCGGAATTTCTGCGAATATAAGACCATTACTTACAGCTAATTTTGGAACTTTGCCTTTAATTACGTAATTGTTTTGCAAATATAATTTGAATTAAAATTGAAAATTTTACTGAAAAAGTCATCAGAGAAAGCCTGTTTAATTTTTTCAAATTTAAAAGTGTTTACAGAATGAATGAAAAATAATCCCTCGCAACAACAGCATATTAATTCAGGCATTATTGAACGATCTTTTAGAAATTGCAATTTCAACCCTGCATCAATTGAATCTTGTCTAGCTAAATTATTCTGTAAGTTTTCCCTAAATCTGCATAAATCTGTATCGCGTTTAATCTGTTTTTGTATTTTATTACTCCTTTTATCATTCTTTTTATACTCTTTATTATTTCTTATATTCCTTTTACTTTCTTGATTTTTCATACGCTCCTTATCAACATATTCTTCGTTCATTCTCAGTTTTTTCATATTCTCTACGTTTCTTATTCTTTCTTTCTCTTTATATTCATCATTTATGCGCAATTGCTTCATATGCTCAATGTTACTTATTCTTTCTTTCTCTTTATATTCCTCGCTCATTCGTTGCTGTTTCATTTTCTCTACGTTTCTTATTCTTTCTTTCTCTTTATATTCATCATCAACTCGCATCCTTTTCATAGTTTTCTTATTACAATCTCTATCTTTCTCTTTATAATCCTCATTCATTCTTAATTTAGTTTTGTTTTTTTTTTTATTTACTTCTTTCTCTTTCTCTTTATATTCATCATTCAGTCTTAATTTTTGCATATTCTCTATATTAACCATCCTTTCTTTCTCTTTATATTTATCATTCGATCTTAATTTTTGCATATTCTCTATATTAACCATCCTTTCTTTCTCTTTATATTTATTATTCGATCTTAATTTTTACATATTCTCTATATTAACCATCCTTTCTTTCTCGTTATATTCATCATTCATTCTTAATTTTTGCATATTCTTTATATTAATCATCCTTTCTTTCTCTTTATATTCATCATTCATTCTTAATTTTTTCATATTTTCAATGTTATGTGTTCTTTCTTTGTCTTTATATACAACATTCATTCTTAACTGTTTCATATTTTCTTTATTATTTTCTCTTTCCTTGGTTTTATATGCATCATTAATTCTTAAATTTTTTATATTTTCCTTGGCATTTATTTTCTTAGATCTATATGATTTCTTTTTCCCCATTCTTGCTTATTTTATTTATCGATACAAAATAAAATCTATTTAAACTATAATACTAGTTATAATAGCAATGAAATTTGATACTTAGAGGATATAAAAATTAACTCTTCAAAAGAAAACGATATTTTACTAATTCTACGTTGAATAAAAATAGTTAACTTGAACAAATATTTGTATCTATTTAAGCAAATTAACGGTATTGAGCCTAAGTATTTCAAAAACAATTAATTAATATGTATTTAAAAATTTTAAAAATAATTTTAATTAGGCTTACCCACTGCTCAATTTATTATCCCTTGATTCAAACTATATTAATTATAATCAAAATAAAAGATATTTGCACTTCAAAGCGCAAACTAGTCATCAGTGTTTGATATTCCTAAAATTGTAATAACTTAGTACATTATCATTTCATTTATGAGAAATATGTCTGCAACATCTTACCGTATTTATAAATTTCTTCTTAATAGTAAATTTGCTTTGATTTCTCAAATAACTACTACAAGAAAATTCACAATTTGAATATTTATTTATGTTTATTAACTGCGTATAAGAAAGTAAAAAGAAGGATGATTGCCAGAACAATTAACGCAGTGGGCCGGACCCTTACATTCCTCGCCCAAAGTCTCCTGTTCACTGCACCGTGGACACACAGCCTGTGCGTCACAACGGGATGCAGTGTGCCCGAATTTCTGGCATTTAAAACATCGCATTGGTCGAGGAAAGTATGGTCTCACAGAGCAACTGTGAAACCCAACCTTAATCCTGTCTGGAAGCTTATCTAGTCCAAAAGTTAAAACTACTGACTTTGTATTCTTAACTTCACCGTTCCTCTTGGAAGTAAGCCGTCGACAGTCAATAACACCCTGACTTGCAAGTTCCCGCTTGCACTCGTCCATCTCAACAAATAGCTTTTAATAAAGACTTGGTCTGCAAAGAATTAGCTGTTTCAACCAAGAGAGTACCGTCGCGTAACCGTTTGGTGGATTTAGGTTCTCCACCAGCCGGTTCGTTCAGGCTCCTCGCCAAACCAAAGCAAGAGACTTCAGATATGGTTTTACCCTCTTCCGTCCTTTTAACAATTAAATATTTGGGCGAAAATTTATTTTCGCCCTTCAAAAAATTTTCTCCCTCGTCCGATAACGGACGAGATCTTTTTGGGGGAGGGGCCCCCGGGGTTTTTTGTTTATTTGCCATATACAAATAGAAAATGTTCATCTCCTGGTCTCCCCACCCACCACGGAGCCACAATTTGGGACGTCACACCACAAACTGGTATGATCGCCAGGGCTAACCAGGAGATATAGTCCCCCTCACCTGGCAATAAGCTTCAGAACGCTGCGAGCCACTCTCTCCAACGTCTGAAGACTTACGTCCAGGGTCGTGGGACTCACCTTAACGGTACACAGAACGTAACGGCAAGCCGATTGGTCAGATAGGGTTAGTATCTGACCGCCCGTTTCGCAAGAATCCGAAGCCAAAGAGGTCTGTTGTTTGTAAGCTCAACCACCAAGATCATCTTCTCCTTCCTTACGGGTCTCCACGCACGGCAAACACGCGGGTGAGCAAAAGAATATGAAGGAAAAGTCCGCAGAAGATTGGCTCACTAATCTTCCGGTAAAAGTTCAGATGGAACAGTGTGTTTTTTACGAGATACCTTCCTCGCCCATTGGTCGCCTCTTACGACCAGCAGAGGTGCTGCGGGTGAATTCTAACCCCCACCCGCAGGGGGCCTCCGCTTGTTGTACGTTGCACTATCGCTCTACCGAACCGTGCTGTTGCTGCTATACTACGCAGCACGAAACCACGTGTTTTTATTTATTTGCACTTATTTCACAATTCACGGTTAATATCCGGCTCGAAGGACCAATGTTTATACTTTCGGGATTTACATTTATTACCCATCAATCATTTTATGTTCTTTATTTAATTTGACATAGAAATACAATAATTAGTTGAAGTAAGGTTACAAAATAAAAAATAAAAAACGTGCACATTTGCCTGACTGGCTTCTAACACACACTGCCCGTATACAACAGCGTGCCTTGCCCCCTCCCATGGCTCGTCCTGTCTCTCTCGCACACACACAAATCCAACAAGTTCCATCATAGTAGAATTAGACGAGAGAGAATCATCTGAAACACTCACTGCACACTCAGACGATGAACAACATAAACTAATTGTAAGACAAAAACTATATTGGCCAAATAGGGTAAAACGACCAGTTTTGGCACAGTTAAGAAAATTCTCTACTCTTTTGAGGATTAAAAAAAATCTGGATAATATATTTATATAATAATTGAAAATTTTTAAAGTTTAAGTGTTTTATAAAGTTAAAAACAAAAATTAAATTGTTTATTGATGTTTTAGGTAATTTTGTTCACAATTTATAATTCGATGTTAAAATGCCAGTTTAAGCACGGTGGTTGCCTTTAAGAGAACAGTCCTTTCTAGTATTAGCACGGCAAATATAGTTATAAATTTATATATTTTAGCTTGGATTTCCTAAAATTTAGGTATATATTTATAAAAAAACACTTGCAGTAGCTTTATTTTATAAATTTTTAAATTATAGAGGTAGGTACTATACCTATCTAAAGCTAAATTTAATATTTATAAAGTTCTAAATTATAAATGTTGACAACAATATTACTATTCTTTATCTATAATGCAAATGATATTTTAATTAAATAATAATTTTTAATCGAAATATTAAAATTACTTATAAATAGGTAGGGTAAAACGACCAGTTTTGGCACAGTTAAGAAAATTATCTACTCTTTTGAGGATTAAAAAAAATATGGATAATATATTTATATAATAATTGAAAATTTTTAAAGTTTAAGTGTTTTATAAAGTAAAAAAAAAAAATTAAATTGTTTATTGATGTTTTAGGTAATTTTGTTCACAATTTATAATTCGATGTTAAAATGCCAGTTTTGGCACGGTGGTTGCCTTTAAGAGAACAGTCCTTTCTAGTAGTAGCACGGCCAATATAGTTAAAAATTTATATATTTTAGCTTGGATTTCCTAAAATTTAGGTATATATTTATAAAAAAACACTTGCAGTAGCTTTATTTTATAAATTTTTAAATTATAGAGGTAGGTACTATACCTATCTAAAGCTAAATTTAATATTTATAAAGTTCTAAATTATAAATGTAGACAACAATATTATTCTTTATCTATAATGCAAATGATATTTTAATTAAATAATAATTTTTAATCGAAATATTAAAATTACTTATAATTAGGTATATTAAATCAAAATTTTTAATACTTTTCTTGCATTTAAATTTTGTGAACAATGAAAAATTGAAATCTTTTCTAGTTTTATTTTTTTAGATAAGAATACTTTTCATCTTGTAATTTCAGATAAAAGTATTTTTTCAAGTGTACCGGGTGGGGCAAAACAACCTCCCTAGTTTTGCAAGTGAATTAAAGAAAAAGGAGTCGAGATACAAAAAATTTATTTCAATAAAATAAAGTAGTTACATGGCCAGTTTTATCTTATGTAGTTTTAAAAATCATATCGGCCAAGTGTTGTCCTTCATTGTCTACACACTGCTGCAAGCGACTTTTGAAGTTTTGCATAACCCTTTCAAGCATTTCTTCAGGTATACGGCGAATTTCCGTGCGGATTGTTTCCTTCAAAACCAGCATTGATGCCCGCGCTGTGTGGGCTGTGGCTTCCCCCCCGTCCTGCTGAAACCAGACATTCTCGAGACCAAGTTCTTTAAGAGCAGAGGCAAAAAAATTCTGGAGCATGTTCATATAGCGCCCAGAATTGACGGTAACTGCCCAATTTCTTTCCTGTAGTAAAAGTAAGGCCCGATAATCCCTATTCGGGAAATTGCGCACCAAACTGTGACACGATCACTATGCAGAGGCTTCTCGTGGATCACCCTCGGATTGTTTTCGCACCAATATCGAAAATTTTGTTTATTTACACCGCCAGAAAGATGGAAATGTGCTGGGCGGCGATTACAGACTCCTTTTCGCGTATGTATGCTTCCACGGCAAAAGCGCGCTGCTCGTTCGTCCACATTGTGTTTACGACTGAATCCTTTTGTAACACATACACACGGCATTTCTTTCTGCCGCCATTCACGCCATTCCTACCCTGTTACGACATCTGCTAGCTTCACAATTCTCTGTTGAAACTAGGGAGGTTGTTTTGCCCCACCTGTATAAGAGGTTTTGGTGCTAATTCTTGATTTTTCACATTTCTTTTTACCCTTTTTATTAACGGTGTCATTGTTTTTACCAGTTTTCACTAAAATAAAAATGATTTATTCAAACGAATACAAAAATAAATTAAATAGGTCATGTTTTAGATTTTTATTTTTTATGAGATAAACAATAAAATTTCAGTGTACGTATAATGTAAATAATAACTGATACATACCTTTTAAAGAATTATTTATCTGTAGTTAAAATTTGTTCTTGTTATAAGAAATATGTAAAAACATTAATATTCTAACCTCACTTGCTTACTGTCAGAGAGTCTCTGTTTACCGTTCCTTTTATAGAAGCGGCTACCAATAGAAGAGCGCTGTAAGCATAAATTGCTTCATTAATTGGCGCACTCTTCAAATTTCATACCAATTAAAAAACACGTGTTTTTAATATTAAAAAATAAAAAAAAGTCAATATTCAACATTTGAAATGTTTCGATGAACTATTCATTTAGTTTATTTAACCAGGTACATATTAAAAAAATACGTTTTTCTAGTAAATATGATTGTAATTGCTTAAGCTATGGTAACCGTAAACTAACTAGAAATGGCTGTGAAAAGTACAATTTTGATATCGCTAAACAATATTCGTTTTTTTTTTTTAATTAATAATTTTAAAATGGACGTTCTAAAGGTTTTTTCTTGTTTAAAACTATATATAAATATTTAAATCGTTGTTATACCTACGCATTTGCACAGTTTTAAACGTATAAAACCAAGTTTTTGATACCTGTGCCATTACTAGCGATGTGCCGAAACTGGTCGTTTTACCCTATGCAGAAACATATTCAAAATTTTATCAATCAATGTGAAACCTGTTTATTAAATAAGTACGAAAGAAATCCGATTCAACTTCCAAACATTTTAACACTAACTGCTAACAAACCACTAGAAAAAATCCACATAGATTTATTATCGATAGAAAAGGTTAAGTATTTAACTAAAGTAGATAGTTTTTCAAAATTCGCTCAAGCATACGAAGTAAAAAATCAAAACGCATTAACTATTACAAATAAATTAATAAAATACTTTTCTCACTACGGCATACCCGACGAAATTATAACTGATAAAGGTAAAGAATTTAACAATAAACTTCTTATAAACTATTTAAATCTTCGGAAAATTAAAATCCACTGTACTAGCATTGACAACCCATATTCAAACGGAATCGTTGAAAGATTCCATAGCACAATAATAGAACACCTTAGAATACTCAACCAAATTAATTCATTTAAAGAACTAAAATCAAAACAAAGAATTAATTACGCCCTAATTGCTTATAATAATTCGTGACACTCTGTAACGAAAGAAACCCCAATAAATATTTTATTCGGACATTTAAAACCAAATAATCTCGATTTAACAGAAGAAGTTATTGTTGACTCTTATATACAAAATCATAAAGAAATAATGGAAGATATTTATAAAAAAATAAAGGAAAATATAGAAACAAACAAAGTAAAATATAGTGGAGAACTTAATAAAGAAATAAATTTACCCGGCCAAGTATACTTAAAACAACACAAGAGCAATGTTGGTAAGTGTCATTTCCGTAGAAAAAATTATCCCAGAAAGACATCAACTAATTGACGACCACAATAAAAAACACAAATACAATCAAATCAAAATTTCACGCCTTATTACAGATTTATTACCCTTGGAGCAACCCAGTTGTTCAAGAACGAAACCAACAACCCCGGAGTGAACATTATAAAATTAGGCGACACCTATTTTCAAATACATGAGAAATATATCTATATTAATATCAGTTTCAAAAATGTACTCGACCAAATTAATAATCTTAAAGAGAACAAAATTCAATTTTACAAGGGACTTGAAATTCATGATGCTGTATTAAATAAAACATCAAACAATAAAGCTATATTTGAAAACATCATGAATAAAATCGAATTAAAAAACTATATATTCACTAACCGCCATCGTAGAGGTTTAGTTAACGGACTGGGGTCCATCATAAAAAGTATAACATGAAATTTAGACGCTTCAGACGCAGACAAATATGACAACATAATAACCAAAATATCTAGTAATCAACAAAAATTTAAGAACAATTGGAATGATTTAGTTTATAATAATAACAAACTAATAACCCAATTCAACGAACAGATGAAAATAATTAATCTAAACAACAAAAATATTAAAAAAGACCTTATTATACTAAGAGAACAATTAGGACAATATTGGGACGAAAAGGAAATTCAGAAAATAAAAGAAATTTTTAATGAATTAAATTTCTTAGCATTTTCTCTCTATCACTCAAAATCAAAACGAGGAAACATTCACCTTTTGTAGTTTAAACACATTACACTTTGGATTAATTTCTCGAAACGAAATAATTAATACAATTCAAAATAAAATCAAAGAACCAATAGACAAAGTAATTATAAATAATTGGGAAAATAATCATTTAATTAGAACGTATTGTAAATACGAAGATTTCGAATTAAAACTGTTAATATCAATCCCTATACCAGAATATAAAAGCCTTCTTATTCAATTTACACCCATACCTACTTTACACACTAACGAATATTATACCCTGGATATCGTACCTGGTTATTATGAAGAACAAAACTCACAAATTAAAAAGTTAAAAGAATGTGTTAAATTAGATACATCCACGTATTTCTGTCAAAAAGACAGTAACGCAATAGAACCATGTTTAACTGATCTATATATTAATCATAAGATTAATAATTGTAATTATGTAAATGTTCATGGTAAAAACGAAATATTTCAAATACTCAACACTAATATTAAATACATGTATTTACCCATAACTGAAAATGTAAAAATAGAATGTGAACAAGAAATAAGTGGAAAAAGACTTAGTGGTTTATACTCTGTACAAAATTGTAAAATAAATGATGAACATTTTAAATTAAAAAAATTCTATGGTAAATTAATTGAATTTAACCTCAATAACATTATGCCGGCAAAAATAATTAATAAAACAATAAATATAAAATCACTAAAGAAAATTCACATAAATAATGAAAAACCATTAAACTTGCTTAATCCCAAAGTTAATTCTTATTCACATACAGAAATTGCTAACCACAGCATAACTATTGTATTGTTATTTATCATATTTACTGTTATGTCTATTAAGATAATAAAATTCTGTAAGAAGAAATATGATAAGAGGACAAAAGAAACTAATCTTGAAAATACTTCTTCAGCAGAGTTATTTTCATCTAGTGCGGGAGGAATTATATAGAGACATCGCCCTTGTGGCACAATGTTGCTCCGCATAAAAACGCTGAGCAGACATTTATCATATCTCTTCTTATAAGTAAGCCTGCTAGAAAATAGGCATACAGTTCTATTAGTGTTGACTCAGTTTACTTATGTATCATTTTTAACGTTCTTAAATAAATGTTTTTTAAAAACGAATTTTCATATTGTAAAAACATAATTTATATATACAATATATCTCTCTGTCGTCCTGTCAACACCATATCATAAGTTACATGTGTGTGTATTTGCGGTGAGATGAAAAGTGGATAATGTTTGATGTGTAGTTTATTTTCGTGAGGATGCGTTTTCATCTAGTATAAAATTCGATCATATATGATGTATCTCTCACACACACACACATCTTTATCTGTATATAAAAGAATTTTTTATTTTTGTTGGTATCACACCCATTGGGCGAAATGGAATCCGGTTTCTATTCCGGAACCCGGCAGCGGAACCGTTAAAAATTCGGACCCTCGCAAGAGAGTTCGTCGGTGTAACCCAAAATGACCTGGAGACGCCGCACAGTGGGACGAAACGCTCGAAAAGTGGCCAAAAACTATGCCATTCGGTAATCAATAAAGATTTAGAAGATTTATTTTTTGCTTATTATTTTGCATAAAATTAGCAATTATACCAACGTTTAACTTTGAAAAAAATGTCTTTTTTTTGTTTGATAATGCTTAATCTATCAAATCCATAACTCTTATAGCGTATAAAACTAGTAATTTTATTTTCGTTTTGGCTGGTAATGTGTTATTTATCAAAATGATTGCTCTCTTAGCGTATCAAGAACTATAAGGAAATGGAAAAAAATTATTAGTAGATATCGAAATATATAATATTCAATTTCATGACTTATTTTTGATTGATATAAAATATAACTAAATATTTAATAAATTAAGAGCATCTTCATATAAAGTGTCTTTATTGATAATGATTTTATGCCTTAGACTCGTAATATACGGATCTGAGGTTATTAAAAAATTATAAAGCAAATCTTCATTTGTAGTTTGACGAATACATTTTCTAGAATTAAATTCTCGCATACGCTTGAAATCTTTATTTACAAACACCTTATAGTAATATTTCGGATAATTAATATGTAAATTCCGCTAAAACAATCACTTTAAATGTTATTTTATGTAACACGATATAGCTTTATAACATTACGAAACTCTTTCAGTTTGCTTACTTGAACTTGTATGTATATGGATTAATATAAACACAAGAACTGAAAGTATTACACTATTACTGCCTATTTATATTGTTTTCTTACTAGATTTGGAGGGAGTAAATATTTAATGCAATTGGTTACAAATTAAGTAATTAATAAACAATTAGGCATTCTTGCATAATAATTAGTCATATTATTAGCAAGTATACCTACAATACAGCAGAAAAGATAATTTACAGATCCCGAAATATATAAGAATAAAGCCGCCTGCAACAAAATTGCCATATTAGGGATTAAGCTTATCTTATATTTAGAAAATGCCGATAGCAGAAACGATAATTTTAAGTATGGATATATGCATTGGCTTAATTTAAATAATTTTAGGGCAGGTTTTACTTTTAATCTTACCGTCAAATAGGGGTATTACATTTTCGTTTGCATAATCCAGCACACTTTAGTCTACTTAATTTATTTATATTATTTTCATAGAATAAAAGATTAATAAAATTCATAAGCCTCTTAATATTCGCAGGTACTGATAACAGAATTATATCTAAGATACCGATTTTTGTTTAATTATGTATATAAAGTAAAAATCCTCGCAGCGTAGTACATATTTGTTTGCTGGTCGGCCGCTACTTAACGAAAATCCGGGGCAAAGCGGGTAATTTTTTATTTTCGATCTTGTTTCTCAAAAGTATTATGTATATAAATATGTAAAAATTAAAGCGGCGCTAAAAAATTATATTCAAATGAAAATGCCAAACTCAACAAAAAAAAACGGACCGCCATGTTGGAGGCTGTAATATGAAATGCGTTTCGTATTTTAAAATTAAAAAAAAATTTTGAGACTAAATGTAATAGCATTTTAAAACACTTAGAATTTTGAAATTTGATTAAAAAATAAAAATGATATAGTGACTTGCATTTTACATTTTAAAAAAGTAAATTTTTAATGTTTCGTGTTTAGAGGTCGTTTTTATGTAATTCCGTAATGTAATAATAAAAAAAATTATTGCTTTCTACAGTCTAAAGTGTTCTTAATAAGATGGTATAAAAAAATATTCAAAAGTCGAATCTTGGAAAATTTACCTTTTGGCCACTTTTCAAGCGTTTCGTCCCACTGTGCGCCGTCAGGAGATCCGGGAAGAGTTTTATTTTCTGTTTGAGCGTTCGATTTCCCTGGAATGCCCTAGTAGGGAGATAGGGTTTGGAACGCGAATAGCACCGCAGTTGCGGCGGTGTCCGGATTGTCCCCTCGGACCTTGAAAATCCAGGAGAGGGCCACGTGGAGGTGTCGCGCCGGTTCATACCCATATCCGCAGCAGGTCTCCAAGATTAAGAGCCTCTAGTCGATAGAATAATGTAGGTAAGGTAAGTCGGCAAACTGGATCCGTAACTTCGGGATAAGGATTGGTTCTGGGGAGCGGAGCGTGTCGGGCGGGTAAGCGAAGTGGGTTTCGGCAAACGTGCCGGGCCTGGGGGAGGTGCAGACTAGTGAAACGCTTGTATACGTCATACCTGTCTACCGTCTGTCGACCGAGTGCATGCGTGTGTGCCACTGTGCTTTCGTGAATCTTGCGCGAATCCAAACTCGGTCCCGTGCCTTGGCCTCCCACGGAACTTACTTGCTATGAGGCTCTGGGTCGGACGGTTCACGCTATCGCTGGATGTCCTCGTCGGCCGCCATTAAACGTGCAGCTCAGAACTGGCACGGACCTGGGGATTCCGACTGTCTAATTAAAACAAAGCATTGCGATGGCCCCAGCGGGAGTTGACGGAATGTGATTTCTGCCCAGTGCTCTGAATATCAAAGTGAAGAAATTCAAGCTAGCGCGGGTAAACGGCGGGAGTAACTATGACTCTCTTAAGGCGTCCTCCCTCGCACTTAAAGCTGCTGAAGAACATCTCAGTGGTTGCTAATTGGGTCCGGCCATTAGCCACCCGTGAGTCGGTAACGTGATGGATGTGTTCTATCACGGCTAAAATTAGTCATGGGAGGAAACATAAGAGGACCCAGGAGACCTCGGTTGGGGAACCGGGCCTGGGAAGGAGTGCCTCCGCGAGGCCCCCGCTGGGAACACGTTTCGTGGCTAAATCTCCTTGTTCTGCGATGCAACTCGCTATAGATGCCTCTGCTACAGTAGGGTTGTGACTGCCGTTGCACACGTTTTTCCAAGTTCGATCTTACGGAAGTGGTTCTTTTACCCCTGAACCCTCTACCACTTTTTGTAACACCCACATAAAGGTGATCCTCCTTTTTGGCGCTTGCGCCACGCTAGGGGTCCAGGCTGGTGCTTGGCACACACCAGCACTGGGTTCTGGGAGCAACGGGCGATCATCTACCCACCCAGGCTCAGTTGGCAGACGTCTTCTACGGCGGACCTCAAGCGCATAGTTCTGTCGCTAGAGAGTGCACCGGGTTACCTGCCCGCACTCTCTTATTGATTGGTCAAGATAATGTAACGCAACGAAATTTAGCTGGGGGCTCTCAAGTCCCCAGCACCAATTCTACCCCGGGCAATCTAGCAGAAGGTGCTCAGTTTGCATGTGTAACCTGCGGCGCGGTATTCTCAAGCAAGATTGGATTAGGTGTGCACGTGCGGCGAAGACATGCCGACGTAGCCGATCAGGGGATTAATGTGGAGCGAAAGAAGCCAAGATGGAGTGGAGAGGAGCTTCGGGTGATGGCCAGAGCGGAAGCTTTGGCCGTAGGGGACGGTGTACGCTTTGTTAACCAGCACCTTGTGGAACTGTTCGAACATCGCTCTCTTGAGTCCATCAAAGGAGTCCGTCGTAAGGCGGAATACCGGCAAATGGTCCAAGAAGCACTTGCAGAAGAACGGTCAGAACCCGAGCAAGGTTCTGTAACTAGACCTCCACAGGCGCCGGCGGCGTCAGTTGGGAAGCGTACACAGGTAACCAGACCTGACACTATGGAGGAGGCAGATCCTAGCCAAGAGAACAACCAGGCGTTCATGGATGCGAACCTAGCTCTGCTTGCGGAGCTGGAGGACCAAAATGTGAAAGATCTAAATCTTCTCCGAAAAATTGCTTTAGGAGCTGCAAGAGATGGTGATATTGATGACGACATCGTAAGATGGCTGCTCACTGTATTGCCGGATGCTAAAGCCATAGTGCCAGTTCGTAGACACAATACGGCAGTATTGGGGCAGCAAGCTTAAGCGGAAGAAAGCGGAGAAAACGCGCATATGCCGCTGCACAAGAGCTCGCTAGGAAAGATTTCACGGCCTTAGCACTTGAAGTCTTAAAGGGTAATGTCACCATGCGGCAAGAAGAAGGTGGGGTTCCGCAGGAGCAACTAGCTCAGCATTGGAAGCAGATCTTCGAAATGCCCAGTGTTCGACTAGACCGCCAGCTCCGGTACCCTCCTCCTAGTGACTCTATAAGTGCAGTCTGGGGTCCAATCACACCGTCGCCTGTGATGGACTCTAAGCCCAAGCTAAACACCACGGCTGGGTCTGACGGCATCAAGGTCCGGGATTGGGTCAAACTAAACCCGGCAGGCATAGCGCTTGTTTTCAATGCAATCCTTCTCAAAGGTAGCCACCCATGTTTTCTCACCAAAACCCGCACGGTCTTAATCCCCAAAAAGGATGGACCAACGTCTGTGGCAGATTATCGCCCGTTGACAATCGGTTCGGTGGTGACTCGTCACCTCCACCGAATTCTAGCACTTAGAATTCAAAGATCTCCCATTTTTTATTCCCGCCAGAGGGCCTTCTTGTCCTGTGATGGAGCATCGGAGAACATTGTGGTTCTTCGGTCTCTATTCAGTGATTCAAGACAGAGGATACGATCACTGTACATGGCGTCTCTCGATATGAGTCGTGCCTTTGACACGGTCTCATGGGATGCCATTGTGCACTCTCTGCGGTCGGTAGGTGCTCCAGCCCAGCTGGTTCACTATATCGATTGCGCTTATCGAAATGGACACAAGGGATTGATGGATTCGGGTCATGGACAGACTATAGTGCGAGTAGGGGAGTTAAACAAGGAGACCCCATGTCGCCGCTGCTTTTTAATTTGGTCATTGATCAGGTTTTGAAGTTGATTTCCGACGATATCGGCTATGATTTAGTAGGGGCCAGGATTAATGCTTCAGCTTTTGCTGATGACATTATTCTTTGTGCTTCCACAGTAAAGGGATTACAGTCGAATTTGGATAAGTTCACTAGTGGGCTTGCCAAGTTCGGGCTCGAAGTCAACAAGACCAAGAGCTGTGTCGTGGCTATGGCGGCGGTAGGGCGGGAGAAAAAGGTCAAACTGCTCACAGGGGACTTGTTCACTGTGGGTGGGCAATACCTTCCCTCTCGCTCTACGTCTGAAGTATGGAAGTATCTTGGACTTCAGTTTGAGGGTACAACTACGAGTACGGGTCAGAAATGTCTAGGCGGAGAGCTCCACTGGATCTTGAAAGCCCCTCTCAAGCCACAACAACGGCTGTGCATACTTCGTCAATACTTACTCCCCAGGCATTATCATGCTTGGGTGCTTGGAAGGATGACGGCAGTATGCTTGAGAGCCCTGGACATTAAAGTCAGGGATTCAGTTCGGACTTGGCTACGTTTGCCAAAGGACGTACCGTACGCTTATTTCCATGCGAGAGTCAAGGATGGTGGACTGGGTATTCCCCTCCTTAGTAAAACTATCCCATTAATGCGTCTGCACCGACTAGGGAAACTGCAGATTTAAGATTCTCCGGCGGCGGTTGCGGCTTCCGCCACTGAGCTGGTTGAACGCCAACTCAAGTGGAGAAAGCAGCAGTCAATGCTTGAGGGAATCACATTGAAATCCTACGGTGACCTAGCGCTGGCCTTGCGGCATTCTCTGCATAGTTCATGCGATGGTTTCGCCTTACGCGATGCTGACAAATCACTAGCTAGCACCTGGTGGGTAGTCAGTGGAGCAAGCGGCGTTCCAGCGCGGGATTATGTACAGTACCACAGGGTGAGGGCAGGCTGTCTACCGTCGAGAGTTCGTGTTATGCGCGGAGAGTACAGAGTTGCGGGTCAGGGTGGACCGGCAGCCGGATCGTATTCGGCTGAAGCTAAACTCTGCCGAGCGGGATGCGTTGTGCCGGAGACGGCCACACATGTCGTGCAACAATGTGCTCGGACGCACGTTGGCCGGTTACAACGGCATGACGCGATCTCGAGTACGGTAGCGAATGCTCTCCAGAAGCAAGGATGGATTACTGAGGAAGAGCCTACTTTGAAGTCATCTCTTGGCATTCGTAAACCTGACATCATTGCGAAACGCGAATCAAGACTCGTTGTCATTGATGTTCAAGTGGTAAGCGCGGCGGGACGGTCTTTGAGTGATATCCACCAAACTAATATACAGAAGTATTCGACCATACCTGGCATTCTAAATCTGCTTTCAACTAAGTACTCCCTTGATCCAACAACGATTGAGTTTACCACGGTGACGCTATCATGGAAAGGAGTCTAGTGTGGGCAGTCGTACGAGGACCTTAAGAAATTAGGAGCTCCCGCGGGCTGTCTACGCAGAATACCTACCATGGTGTTGCAAGGTTCACATACAAACTGGACAAGGTTTAATCAGACTACGACTGTGGCATGCGGGAATAGTGCTTCGGGCGTAAGACGAGGACAACCATACCGAAGGTAGATCTGACCCACTCGTTTTCAATTTTCTTCTTCATACTATCACCTTTTAAATCTTTAATCTTTCCCTGTCGCCGTGGGTCTATCAAACGGCGCAATTTGGACATCCGGCTTTTTCTACTCTTCTCTCTTTCAGTGTGGACTGACTACTGGTCTCCACTTAATTATTTTGTACCCCATCACTCCGTCAACCCATGTCTCCAGCAATAGTCCGTGAGGCCGGGCGCGCAAACCCACTCACGATGGTTTAACCAATACCCTATCCTATCCAAATCCCCCAGTTAGTTCATTCATGCACACTGGTCACTTCATGTTCAAGTAAAATAGCCAATAGTCATCTAATTAGTGACGCGCATGAATGGATTAACGAGATTCCCACTGTCCCTATCTACTTACGGGGAGTAGCGCCCCCGACGTACCTCAGCTGGGTACCAGACCCCTTCTCTGGTAGGGGCGGCCGCTATGTGCAGCCGCCTCGAACTCCACCCGAGAGTGTCGGTACCACGGGGGCCAGGTAGCCCACGGGGACAGTCATGACCCCGTGCCTGGCCATAAGAGGATAGGTTTCGTGGTGGCAGTGGTAGGTCACGAATGCAGACCAGCGATGATACATCTTCATTTCGGCGGGTGAGCTACGTTTAATTAGCTCGGGCACTGACACTGCATAGCCAGTAGAGATATAGATAGGTCTCGCTCTCACCATTGAGGTCAAAGGTCCTCGGACTGGAGACACCACTGGAAGGTCCTTCGCGGCCGTGTCTTGATTGGCCTTAACCCAATCCCATGCCCATCGGGGGCCGTGGCGAATACGCCAATAGGCAGGAATCGCCACGTTAATATACAAAAGCAGGACACAGCCGTTAAACGCTGCGACTGCGTGACTTATTTCCCTATCTACTAGTCTGTGTTCTACCTCCGTTGGAGACAGACGTGTTTTGATAGCTGTCATAAGCATTAAAACATCTCTTACGTGTTTTTCAAAACTAATTGATTATTTCTTGTTTCGTTTGTTTCTATACGTAACGTTTAATTTCGTTTTTATCGTTGTTACGTGAGTGTCGCAAGTTATAAGTCGTGTTACAAATCGTGTTTGTAACACGATTTTGTATCTTGCCAACTGTAGTATACGTGTCTTGTGGTAGTTGTACCGTGCTTTTTGTGTAACCCCACTGCTGCCCTTAGTGGTAGGCGTTAGGGCCACCAGTGGCCGTCACTATGGCGGAGCCAGCAGTTGGGGCCCGTGTAGCCGTCGAAAGCATGGACGAGGATATCCCGCCTGCAGCCTCGAACACGGAGGCATCTGGCACGCGTAAGCGGGTACGACCGGAAGAGCGGTGTGAAAGGTCCTCTAACTTGAGCAAAATGAGGAACGTTGGAGAGCGAATGCGTGCGTTTGTGGCCGAAGAGGCTAACAGGGTGAGTAAGTCGTCGGCTAAGTTTTTACTAGACAGGGTCGCTGAGTATGAGGAACTCATTACAAACGTCTTGCTCTGCAACGAGAGAATGGGTGGGAAGGTAGAGGAGATGAACGCTAGTTTATGGCGCATTACGGAGGGCAGAAAATCAGAACGGGGCATTGAAGCAGCTCCAACGACAGTGGTAAGGGAGGGTGGAGCACGGGTTACGCCGCCGACGCCGGCTCCGCGTAAAAAGACGTACGCCTGGGTCATTAAAACCGATGACAAAAAAGTAACAAGCGCAAACATAGAATAGATGGTTCAGAAGTCTGTGCGGCCAGTCGTGAGTGACTGGGTTAAAGTTGTCGGCACTCGGAAAACGCGGGCCGGGAGACTCGCGATCGAAGTGGCCTCGGAGAAGGCCCTGAAGGACTGTGGAAAGTTCAAGGACCTGGGACTAACCGTCTCTGATCTACGGGGCGTGGGTCCCAAGGTCATCGTTTACGATGTCGACAACAAAGAGGTTTTAGATGAGTTCATGAATGAAATGTACGACAGAAACTTAAAGAGCGTGTTGTCAGAGAATGAGTGGAAAGAGAGAGTCAGGGTTGTATCACGGAATGGGAAGAAGGGGGATGAATGGCTTAAGGATCCCTCAGCTTCGTCTGAAAATCCCCCACCTCATGGCCAAGCGCGTCTCCAAACTTGCCCAGGAAGACCCAGCCGTTAGAGCGATTCTGAAAACAGCCCCCACCTCCTCCTTCCACGAGCGGATGTCTCACCTTAGTAGGCGAGGCAACCCGGATCCCATGTGGAGGGAGGCTATCATTCAGAGGCCTTACAGCACTGGCCTACAGGAATCGTCTTATTCGGCTGCTAGCCGATCTTGGATTGCAAACCTACCCCGTGGATGGACAGGCTACGATTTCCTTCGTGCCGTTCACTTAAGAACGGCGAACTTACCCTGTAGAGGTACGCCCTACAACCCCCCAACTGAGCGTATGTGTCGCGCGGGATGCCCGAGGGTGGAGTCCATCTCCCACATCCTCCAGGGGTGCCCGACGACACATCACGCTCGAATCAAACGGCACAATGAAATCGTCCAAAAGGTGGCACGTCACGCAAGGGCAAAGGGTTGGACCACGGAAGTAGAGCCACATGTGAGGCATCCAAATGGGCAGCTTTACATACCAGACCTGGTAATCACCACCTCCGCAGACACTGTCATCGTCTGCGACGTCCAGGTCTCATGGGAGGGACCTCGTACGCTAGCTTAATCCTGGGATAGGAAAAGGCTCGTGTACGACAACCCCAAGTTCCTTGAAGCTGCTCATCAATCTATGGTAAGAAAACAGATAACGGTTCTTCCTTTGATTTTAGGTGCTCGAGGGATCTGGCCCAGGGCCAACCATAGGACCGAGGAAGCGCTAGCCATAACATCCGGCCTGATGGCTTCGTGTGTCCACAGTTGCCTCAAGTGGGGCAGCTCTCTCCACCGCATGTACATGGCTTCCATATGGCGAGGACGTCCGCCCCATCAAGGACCGCCTCCTACTCCAACAAGACCACGTGGACCTTAAAACCTGCGCCCCAAGCCCAATGATTCTCATTACATAAGCTCATTTATGATTTGTATTTTGTCTTTTACCACATTATAATAATGTATATCTCTGCTATGTTCTCTGTATATCATAAGGTTTGGATCATGTAACTTAACTTCTTTAAAAACCGCGTGGCTCGGGTCTAAGTTTAGCCAAAATGTATTTTCAATGTTATGTAATAACTTGTGAGCAAAATAAATATTTTACATAGCCAAATGCCTCGTCATCTAATTAGTGGCGCGCATGAATGGATTAACGAGATTCCCACTGTCCCTATCTACCAAGTCTGTGTTCTAACTCGGTTGGAGACAGTCGTGTTTTGATAGCTGTCATTAGCATTAAAACATCTCTTACGTGTTTTTCAAAACTAATTGTTTATTTCATGTATCGTTTTGTTTCTATACGTAACCTTTAATTTCGTTTTTATCGTTGTTACGTGAGTGTGGCAAGTAATAACTCGTGTTACAAATCGTGTTTGTAACACGATTTTTATCTTGCCAACTGTAGTGTACGTGTCTTGTGGTAGTTGTGCCGTTCTTTCTTTGTTTTCCCGCTGCTGCCCTTATTGGTTGGCGATAGGGCCACCGCAGGCCGTCACGATGACGGAGCCAGCAGCTGGGGTCCGCGATGACGTCGAAAGCATGGACGAGGGTATCCCGCCAGCTGTCAGGAACACGGAGGCATCTGGTGCGCGGAAAAGGGTCCGACCGGAAGAGCGGGATGAACGTTCTTCCAGTATGAATGTAGTGTACAAGGACTCAAATTTGAGTCGAATGCGCGAGATTGGTGAAAGAATGCGAGCGTATGTGTCGGAGGAATGCAACCGGGTCAGCAAGTCGTCGGCAAGGTTCTTGCTAGATAGAGTCGCAGAGTACGAAGAACTCTTAACAAACGTGTTGCTCTGCAACGAACGCATGGGGGGCAAAATTGAGGAGATGACTTCAAGTTTATGGCGGATGAAGGAGGCCAAACAGTTAGACGGGGGCATTGAAGCAGCCTCGCCGAAAGTGGCTAAAGAGAGCTATGCAAAACCAGCGCTGCCCACACCAGCACCACGCAGACGAACATTTGCATGTGTTGTAAACACAAAAGATAAGGCCGTGACCAGTGCAAACATCGAGCAGATGGTGCAAAAGAGTGTGCGACCAGCCGTGAGCGACTGGGTCAAGGTTGTTGGCACTCGGAAGACGCGGGCCGGAGGACTCGCTATAGAAGTGGCCTCGGAGAAGGACCTCCAGGCCCTCAAGGACTGTGACAAGTTCAAGGACCTGGGGTTAACCGTCTCCGAGCCACGGAGGGCGGGTCCGAAGGTAATAGTCTACGATATCAGCAACCAGGAGACTATGGATGAGTTCATGGGTGAACTGTACGAACGTAATATGAAAAACGTGTTGACGGAGAATGAGTGGAAAGAGCGAGTGAGAATTGTATCACGGAATGGGAAAAAGGGGGATGAATGTGGAAACCTTGTTTTAGAGTTGCCGACTAAAGCAAGGGAATGGATGATTAATAACGAACGAGTGTATGTGGGATGGAAGGGATATAAGGTGAGGGCATTCGACCGTGTACAGCAATGTTACAGATGTTATGGGTATGGGCACAGGATGAATGAGTGTAAAGAAAAGCAGCGTCTCTGCAAGAAGTGTGGTGTGGCTATACACGTGATGAGTGATTGTAAGCATGTTTCCCCGAAATGTAGGAACTGTGGCATGCGCAAGCTTCTGAGCGCGCACTCCGTTGTAAGCCAGGATTGCCCGATGTACAAGAGAGAGCTCGTCCGGATGAAGGAAAGAGAATCGAATGAGTGATGAGTGTTTTGAGAATACTCCAGTTGAATTGTCAGCGGTCGTATGAGGTTATGTTGGATGTTGGTATGACTTTGATGAATGAAAACGTACATGTGGCCGTTCTTCAAGAGCCGTACGTTGCGCATGGGAAAGTGAGTGGACTTCCACCTAGCATGAAAGTGATTGCGAATGAAAGAGGCGGTGCGAAGGCGGCCATAGTCGTCAACGGTGTGTTTGACGTTGTGGCCGTGAATGATTTGATTACTGAGCATGGGGTATGCGTATGGATTGGGGGTGTTTTCGGCGAGGTGTATCTCACGTCCGTCTACTGCCAGTTCGGGCAGGCCCTGGCGGTCCATTTAGAGTACCTGGAGAGAGTGTTTGATGTTGCGAACGATATATGTGTTTTTGTCGGTATGGATGCTAACGCCGTGTCGCCGTTGTGGTATAGCAAGATTGGCCACAGATATCGTGAGAGTGAGGAAAGAGGTTTGTTGCTGGAGGATTTCATCCTTCAGCACCAAGCCCGGGTCATGAACGAACCAAGTGAATGCTTCACATTCAGCTCGGCACAAGGAGAAAGCGACATCGACGTCACCCTCATGAGGGGGTCTCTTGGGGGTGGCCTCGGTGAAAGCTGGATTTTGAAGCCTGAATGGAGTATGAGTGACCACAACGCGATTCTAATAGAGCTTGGCCACCGCAGGGCACGCAGGCCAGTGGCCGCTGCACCTGGGTGGAGTACAAGCAACGTCGATTGGGATGAATTTATGCGAATGATTGCGTTTGAATTCCCCGGTGACAGCATTGGGGAATTCCAGCGACTGAATGTGGATGATCAAGTGCGACAAATGAATGAGCGCTTAACGCTTGTATGTAACAGAATGCTTCGGAAAAGGGTAGGCCGAGGGCGTAAGCCCTACTCTTGGTGGACGGATGAGCTTCAGCGAATGAGGAGGGCCGCCAGGAAGGCGAGACGTGAGTACCAGCGAATGAGGAAGAGAGTGAATGTGGATGTAGTTTACTACAAGCGTGAATGGAAGCGCCACGAACAGCTGTACAAACAAACCCTTCACGCGACAAAGGAAAGCAGCTGGCGCGAGTATGTAAGAGTTAGAGGGAATGCTGAACCATGGGGTGAAGTGTATAAAGTATGCAGAGGGAAGCGCAAGTGGGGTGATGTGATTTGCATGATGGAAAAGAATGGGGTTAAAGCACGAACGTGGAGAGAGAGTGTAGAGATCCTGTTGGGTGAATTCTTTCCCGCCAGAAGTGTAAATGAGCCTGAGGTCGCACATGTAAGAACGAATGTTAACAGGGAAGAATTTACACCCGGTGAGATAAACGGTGCAGTCATGAGAATGAAGTGTAAGCGTGCAGCAGGTTTAGATGGGTTTGGGCCGGAGATTGTTCGCCGACTATGGTGGGCAATCCCTGACCACGTGAAAGTTATGTTTGATAGTTGTCTGAATGCAGGGTACTTCCCTACCGTGTGGAAGCAGGCGAAAGTCTGCGTACTGTTGAAGTCGGCAGAGAAGCCTAGATCGAACCCTAGATCGTACAGGCCGATCTGTCTCCTTCCAGTACTGAGCAAAGTGTTGGAACGCATGATGGTGAATCGGATGGAAGATAAGTTAGCTGCAAGTATGAGTGATAGGCAGTATGGCTTTCGCTGTGGAAAGTCAACTGTCGATGCGTTGTATAGGGCGAAGACCTTCGTGAGTGGCTCACAAAGCCAGTATGTGTTGGGTATATTTGTAGATTTCCGGGGTGCCTTCGATCACCTCAATTGGGGTTGCACCCTGCGAAAGCTAGCGCAAATGGACTGTGCCGAGCAGGATCTCTGGGTGAGTTATTTCGAGAACAGACGGGTCTGTATCTCAGGTATGCATGATACTGTTTCGTTTGTTTCTATACGTAACGTTTAATTTCGTTTTTATCGTTGTTACGTGAGTGTCGCAAGTTATAAGTCGTGTTACAAATCGTGTTTGTAACACGATTTTGTATCTTGCCAACTGTAGTATACGTGTCTTGTGGTAGTTGTACCGTGCTTTTTGTGTAACCCCACTGCTGCCCTTAGTGGTAGGCGTTAGGGCCACCAGTGGCCGTCACTATGGCGGAGCCAGCAGTTGGGGCCCGTGTAGCCGTCGAAAGCATGGACGAGGATATCCCGCCTGCAGCCTCGAACACGGAGGCATCTGGCACGCGTAAGCGGGTACGACCGGAAGAGCGGTGTGAAAGGTCCTCTAACTTGAGCAAAATGAGGAACGTTGGAGAGCGAATGCGTGCGTTTGTGGCCGAAGAGGCTAACAGGGTGAGTAAGTCGTCGGCTAAGTTTTTACTAGACAGGGTCGCTGAGTATGAGGAACTCATTACAAACGTCTTGCTCTGCAACGAGAGAATGGGTGGGAAGGTAGAGGAGATGAACGCTAGTTTATGGCGCATTACGGAGGGCAGAAAATCAGAACGGGGCATTGAAGCAGCTCCAACGACAGTGGTAAGGGAGGGTGGAGCACGGGTTACGCCGCCGACGCCGGCTCCGCGTAAAAAGACGTACGCCTGGGTCATTAAAACCGATGACAAAAAAGTAACAAGCGCAAACATAGAATAGATGGTTCAGAAGTCTGTGCGGCCAGTCGTGAGTGACTGGGTTAAAGTTGTCGGCACTCGGAAAACGCGGGCCGGGAGACTCGCGATCGAAGTGGCCTCGGAGAAGGCCCTGAAGGACTGTGGAAAGTTCAAGGACCTGGGACTAACCGTCTCTGATCTACGGGGCGTGGGTCCCAAGGTCATCGTTTACGATGTCGACAACAAAGAGGTTTTAGATGAGTTCATGAATGAAATGTACGACAGAAACTTAAAGAGCGTGTTGTCAGAGAATGAGTGGAAAGAGAGAGTCAGGGTTGTATCACGGAATGGGAAGAAGGGGGATGAATGGCTTAAGGATCCCTCAGCTTCGTCTGAAAATCCCCCACCTCATGGCCAAGCGCGTCTCCAAACTTGCCCAGGAAGACCCAGCCGTTAGAGCGATTCTGAAAACAGCCCCCACCTCCTCCTTCCACGAGCGGATGTCTCACCTTAGTAGGCGAGGCAACCCGGATCCCATGTGGAGGGAGGCTATCATTCAGAGGCCTTACAGCACTGGCCTACAGGAATCGTCTTATTCGGCTGCTAGCCGATCTTGGATTGCAAACCTACCCCGTGGATGGACAGGCTACGATTTCCTTCGTGCCGTTCACTTACGAACGGCGAACTTACCCTGTAGAGGTACGCCCTACAACCCCCCAACTGAGCGTATGTGTCGCGCGGGATGCCCGAGGGTGGAGTCCATCTCCCACATCCTCCAGGGGTGTCCGACGACACATCACGCTCGAATCAAACGGCACAATGAAATCGTCCAAAAGGTGGCACGTCACGCAAGGGCAAAGGGTTGGACCACGGAAGTAGAGCCACATGTGAGGCATCCAAATGGGCAGCTTTACATACCAGACCTGGTAATCACCACCTCCGCAGACACTGTCATCGTCTGCGACGTCCAGGTCTCATGGGAGGGACCTCGTACGCTAGCTTAATCCTGGGATAGGAAAAGGCTCGTGTACGACAACCCCAAGTTCCTTGAAGCTGCTCATCAATCTATGGTAAGAAAACAGATAACGGTTCTTCCTTTGATTTTAGGTGCTCGAGGGATCTGGCCCAGGGCCAACCATAGGACCGAGGAAGCGCTAGCCATAACATCCGGCCTGATGGCTTCGTGTGTCCACAGTTGCCTCAAGTGGGGCAGCTCTCTCCACCGCATGTACATGGCTTCCATATGGCGAGGACGTCCGCCCCATCAAGGACCGCCTCCTACTCCAACAAGACCACGTGGACCTTAAAACCTGCGCCCCAAGCCCAATGATTCTCATTACATAAGCTCATTTATGATTTGTATTTTGTCTTTTACCACATTATAATAATGTATATCTCTGCTATGTTCTCTGTATATCATAAGGTTTGGATCATGTAACTTAACTTCTTTAAAAACCGCGTGGCTCGGGTCTAAGTTTAGCCAAAATGTATTTTCAATGTTATGTAATAACTTGTGAGCAAAATAAATATTTTACATAGCCAAATGCCTCGTCATCTAATTAGTGGCGCGCATGAATGGATTAACGAGATTCCCACTGTCCCTATCTACCAAGTCTGTGTTCTAACTCGGTTGGAGACAGTCGTGTTTTGATAGCTGTCATTAGCATTAAAACATCTCTTACGTGTTTTTCAAAACTAATTGTTTATTTCATGTATCGTTTTGTTTCTATACGTAACCTTTAATTTCGTTTTTATCGTTGTTACGTGAGTGTGGCAAGTAATAACTCGTGTTACAAATCGTGTTTGTAACACGATTTTTATCTTGCCAACTGTAGTGTACGTGTCTTGTGGTAGTTGTGCCGTTCTTTCTTTGTTTTCCCGCTGCTGCCCTTATTGGTTGGCGATAGGGCCACCACAGGCCGTCACGATGACGGAGCCAGCAGCTGGGGTCCGCGATGACGTCGAAAGCATGGACGAGGGTATCCCGCCAGCTGTCAGGAACACGGAGGCATCTGGTGCGCGGAAAAGGGTCCGACCGGAAGAGCGGGATGAACGTTCTTCCAGTATGAATGTAGTGTACAAGGACTCAAATTTGAGTCGAATGCGCGAGATTGGTGAAAGAATGCGAGCGTATGTGTCGGAGGAATGCAACCGGGTCAGCAAGTCGTCGGCAAGGTTCTTGCTAGATAGAGTCGCAGAGTACGAAGAACTCTTAACAAACGTGTTGCTCTGCAACGAACGCATGGGGGGCAAAATTGAGGAGATGACTTCAAGTTTATGGCGGATGAAGGAGGCCAAACAGTTAGACGGGGGCATTGAAGCAGCCTCGCCGAAAGTGGCTAAAGAGAGCTATGCAAAACCAGCGCTGCCCACACCAGCACCACGCAGACGAACATTTGCATGTGTTGTAAACACAAAAGACAAGGCCGTGACCAGTGCAAACATCGAGCAGATGGTGCAAAAGAGTGTGCGACCAGCCGTGAGCGACTGGGTCAAGGTTGTTGGCACTCGGAAGACGCGGGCCGGAGGACTCGCTATAGAAGTGGCCTCGGAGAAGGACCTCCAGGCCCTCAAGGACTGTGACAAGTTCAAGGACCTGGGGTTAACCGTCTCCGAGCCACGGAGGGCGGGTCCGAAGGTAATAGTCTACGATATCAGCAACCAGGAGACTATGGATGAGTTCATGGGTGAACTGTACGAACGTAATATGAAAAACGTGTTGACGGAGAATGAGTGGAAAGAGCGAGTGAGAATTGTATCACGGAATGGGAAAAAGGGGGATGAATGTGGAAACCTTGTTTTAGAGTTGCCGACTAAAGCAAGGGAATGGATGATTAATAACGAACGAGTGTATGTGGGATGGAAGGGATATAAGGTGAGGGCATTCGACCGTGTACAGCAATGTTACAGATGTTATGGGTATGGGCACAGGATGAATGAGTGTAAAGAAAAGCAGCGTCTCTGCAAGAAGTGTGGTGTGGCTATACACGTGATGAGTGATTGTAAGCATGTTTCCCCGAAATGTAGGAACTGTGGCATGCGCAAGCTTCTGAGCGCGCACTCCGTTGTAAGCCAGGATTGCCCGATGTACAAGAGAGAGCTCGTCCGGATGAAGGAAAGAGAATCGAATGAGTGATGAGTGTTTTGAGAATACTCCAGTTGAATTGTCAGCGGTCGTATGAGGTTATGTTGGATGTTGGTATGACTTTGATGAATGAAAACGTACATGTGGCCGTTCTTCAAGAGCCGTACGTTGCGCATGGGAAAGTGAGTGGACTTCCACCTAGCATGAAAGTGATTGCGAATGAAAGAGGCGGTGCGAAGGCGGCCATAGTCGTCAACGGTGTGTTTGACGTTGTGGCCGTGAATGATTTGATTACTGAGCATGGGGTATGCGTATGGATTGGGGGTGTTTTCGGCGAGGTGTATCTCACGTCCGTCTACTGCCAGTTCGGGCAGGCCCTGGCGGTCCATTTAGAGTACCTGGAGAGAGTGTTTGATGTTGCGAACGATATATGTGTTTTTGTCGGTATGGATGCTAACGCCGTGTCGCCGTTGTGGTATAGCAAGATTGGCCACAGATATCGTGAGAGTGAGGAAAGAGGTTTGTTGCTGGAGGATTTCATCCTTCAGCACCAAGCCCGGGTCATGAACGAACCAAGTGAATGCTTCACATTCAGCTCGGCACAAGGAGAAAGCGACATCGACGTCACCCTCATGAGGGGGTCTCTTGGGGGTGGCCTCGGTGAAAGCTGGATTTTGAAGCCTGAATGGAGTATGAGTGACCACAACGCGATTCTAATAGAGCTTGGCCACCGCAGGGCACGCAGGCCAGTGGCCGCTGCACCTGGGTGGAGTACAAGCAACGTCGATTGGGATGAATTTATGCGAATGATTGCGTTTGAATTCCCCGGTGACAGCATTGGGGAATTCCAGCGACTGAATGTGGATGATCAAGTGCGACAAATGAATGAGCGCTTAACGCTTGTATGTAACAGAATGCTTCGGAAAAGGGTAGGCCGAGGGCGTAAGCCCTACTCTTGGTGGACGGATGAGCTTCAGCGAATGAGGAGGGCCGCCAGGAAGGCGAGACGTGAGTACCAGCGAATGAGGAAGAGAGTGAATGTGGATGTAGTTTACTACAAGCGTGAATGGAAGCGCCACGAACAGCTGTACAAACAAACCCTTCACGCGACAAAGGAAAGCAGCTGGCGCGAGTATGTAAGAGTTAGAGGGAATGCTGAACCATGGGGTGAAGTGTATAAAGTATGCAGAGGGAAGCGCAAGTGGGGTGATGTGATTTGCATGATGGAAAAGAATGGGGTTAAAGCACGAACGTGGAGAGAGAGTGTAGAGATCCTGTTGGGTGAATTCTTTCCCGCCAGAAGTGTAAATGAGCCTGAGGTCGCACATGTAAGAACGAATGTTAACAGGGAAGAATTTACACCCGGTGAGATAAACGGTGCAGTCATGAGAATGAAGTGTAAGCGTGCAGCAGGTTTAGATGGGTTTGGGCCGGAGATTGTTCGCCGACTATGGTGGGCAATCCCTGACCACGTGAAAGTTATGTTTGATAGTTGTCTGAATGCAGGGTACTTCCCTACCGTGTGGAAGCAGGCGAAAGTCTGCGTACTGTTGAAGTCGGCAGAGAAGCCTAGATCGAACCCTAGATCGTACAGGCCGATCTGTCTCCTTCCAGTACTGAGCAAAGTGTTGGAACGCATGATGGTGAATCGGATGGAAGATAAGTTAGCTGCAAGTATGAGTGATAGGCAGTATGGCTTTCGCTGTGGAAAGTCAACTGTCGATGCGTTGTATAGGGCGAAGACCTTCGTGAGTGGCTCACAAAGCCAGTATGTGTTGGGTATATTTGTAGATTTCCGGGGTGCCTTCGATCACCTCAATTGGGGTTGCACCCTGCGAAAGCTAGCGCAAATGGACTGTGCCGAGCAGGATCTCTGGGTGAGTTATTTCGAGAACAGACGGGTCTGTATCTCAGGTATGCATGATACTGTATGGAAGAATGTCGAGCGCGGGTGTCCGCAAGGCTCAGTGTGTGGCCCCATGGTTTGGAACATGATGATGGATGAGTTGTTGCATGATTTGACGGCGAGGGGGATAGAGACCATTGCCTACGCCGACGATCTTCTGTTGTTGGTCGAGGGGAACAGCAGAAGGGAGTTGGAGGAGCGTGGCTCTATCGGTATGAACTGTGCGAGTGAATGGGGTGGTCGGGTTGGTGTAGATGTGTCTCGTGAGAAGACAGTGTGTATGCTGATGAAGGGGAGGTTGTCCGTGCGTAGGGCACCAAACGTGAGACTGGATGGAATGCAAGTGACGTACGCGCGCGAGGTTACTTACCTAGGCGTCAGTATGAGTGAAAGAATGGACTTCAAACCGCATCTGCGAATGTTAAGGATGAAAGTGACGAGCGCGATTGGAGGACTTCGTCGAGTCCTCAGGAGAGATTGGGGCTTGGGGCGGCGCGCTGTTCGCGTCGTCTACAAGGGTATGATTCTTGCGGCCATGACGTATGCAGCTGGGGTATGGTATGAACGAACGAACTTCGAGTACGTGAGAAACGCTCTCGCTAGGTGCCAGCGAGTTGCGTTGTATGCATGTGTGAGAGTTTGCAGGACCATCTCCACGCAGGCGATGCAAGTTCTGATGGGGGTGCTACCGCTGGATTTGGAGGTCAGAAGGAGGGGTTTAGGATACCTTATCCGGCGGTCCATCCCCATCGACGACGTCGCCGTGCGAGACGGCGACCTGGTGGGAATGTCGTATGCAAGAAAAATTGAATATGTGAAACTTCGTATGATTGAGATCCACCAGGCCCGGTGGAACGAATGCATGAACGGGCGAGCTCTGTATGCGTGCATTGACAGTGTAACGTTTGCAGCAGAGAATGAATGGTTCGACCTGGGGATGGAGCTTTCCTTCATCCTTACGGGTCACGGCAGCATGAATGAGTTTTTGTATAAAAGGGGGCTGGCCGCAACCGATGTTTGTTACTGCGGGCACGAGATAGAAGACAGAAACCACGTGCTGCTTCAATGTCCCCTATATGACGACTTGCGGGCTTGGGAGGTATGGAATGTGGATCGAGTGAATGGTGGTAACCAGTGGAGACTTGACTCCCTGGTTACAACGTATGAAAGCTTCTTCAGCGTGAATGAGTGTGTGAGAAGCATGTTTGCGCGGCGAAAGAAGATGGAAGAATGGCCTCCGGTCGGAACCCAACATTAGCCGATGCCCCGACAGTTCTTCGCCGATGGACACGCAGGGAGTCATTGCCTGCTATCATGCCCGGGCTCAACCCGGGTCTGACCCAGGTTTGACTACGCGGAGTAGCGCCCCTGCCGCACCCTTAGCTGGCTGACCAGAGCCTGGACTGCAAGTAGCCTAATCTGGGAGCGACAGATGGCCTTCGTGCATCTCTTTCTCGAAATCGTACCGAAGATTGTTCGGTACCACGGGGGTCAGGTAGCCCACGGGGTCAGTTATGGCCCCGTGCCTGACCAATTGAGGATAGGTTTCGTGGTGGCAGTGGTTGGGTCATGATGCAGACCAGAGTGTTTCTATCTCGCCGGGTGAGCTACGGTTTCTAGCTCGGGTACTGACCTGCAGAGCCAGTAGAGATTTAGATAGATCTCGCTCTTACCAGTGAGGTGGAAGGTCTTGCAGACCGGAAGCATACTGGGAGGCTCTTCGTAGCCGAGTCATGATTGGCCTTTACCCAATCCCACGCCCATGGGGGCCGTGGCGAATACGCCAATAGGCAGGAATCGCCACGTTAATATACAAAAGCAGGACACAGCCGTTAAACGCTGTGACTGCGTGACTTATGTCCCTATCTACTTTTCGAGAGTTGACTGTCGAAGCGAACAGACGTGCTGTGTGTGCTCTGCCGAATTCTAAGTTTTATTCTCTATTTTTCGTGTTTTATACGGTTTAAACCGTCCGCTACTCGTTTAGTGTTGAATTGTGTCGTTTTTGGTGTCTGTAAAGGCGAAAATCGCACTTTGCGTTCAATTTTTCGTTCGTTTATCTATTATTGTGGTGCATTGTCAGTGTTTTTGTTACTTTGTGCAACCATGTTTAACTTTATTTGTAAAGTGCATTGTGTGCATTGTCCGTGCGTTTTCTGTAGGAGGCAGAAGACTAGCCCGGCTGCATGGCGGAGCCACCTGGTATGGATGTGGACGTGGGTCCACCGAAGGCCGCTCCCAGGGTGGTCCCGGTGGACTGCACGCAGTCCGATCAGCAGCGGAGGAAGAGGACGCGGGCTGAAGACCTGGGTGAGTGCTTGATCGAGGTAAGCACGAAAGAGAGAGCCCTGGTAAGAATGAGAGAGATTGGAGAAGCCATGCGGGGCATTATCAGCGACGAGAGTAACCGCGGTAGCAAGGCTACGTCGAAGCTGATAATGGACCGCATGGCAGAGTACGAGGAGCTGTGCGTGGATGTTCTCTTGATGAACGAAAACCTACACCGTAGAATGACTGAGATGAAGTCGTCGCTGTGGGCTACGTGGACGGCAAACGAAAGGTTGAGCTCCGTCACGAGGGAGCCAGTTAAGGCCAGTGCCGTAGGTAGCGGAACGAATGAGAGCGTGAAAGACGCCATGAATGCGCCTCCGGTACCACAGCCACGCGAGAGAAAGAAGACGTGGGCGTGCGTCGTAAGACCGAGAGACAGCAGTGTCTCCAGCGACCGCGTGGAAGAGATGGTGAGGAAAGAGGTGCAGCCAGGTGTGGATAGCTGGGTCAAGGTGGTGGGTACAAGGAAGGTGAGGAGCGGAGGGGTCGCCATTCAGGTGGCCTCGGAGAAAGACCTGGCGTGTGGTAAGTTTGGTGACTTAGGTCTGAATCTCTCAGACCCGCGCAAGATAGGCCCAAAGGTCATAGTATATGACGTCGACAACAAGACCACCACCAATGATTTTATGAATGAATTGTATGAAAAGAATCTAAAGGATGTGATTGGAGAGAATGAGTGGAAACAACGAGTGCGAGTAGTTTCACGGAATGGAAAGAAAGATGGTGAGTTCAGCAACGTGATCATCGAGCTTCCGATGAAAGCCAAAGAATGCCTGATGATGGCTGAAACAGTTTACCTTGGTTGGAGGGCCCACAAGGTAAGAGAGTTTGAGCTCGTGCAGCAATGCTACACGTGCTATGAGTATGGGCACCGCTCCAGAGAGTGTCGACCCAAGGAGCGGGTGTGTAAACGCTGTGGCGAGGCTGGCCATGTGATGAATGTTTGTAAGGCTTCCGTAGAGCGCTGTAGGAATTGCTACAGGCGGCGAATAACGAGCAACCATTCGGTTGTTAGCAGTGAATGCCCGTTTTACAAGCGGGAACAGGAACGCATGCGCGAGCGAGTGTCCCATGACTGAGCGATGGATAAGTCTGTCAAAATACTCCAGCTGAATGGTCAGCGAGCGTACGAGGTGATGTTGGATCTGAGCGTGACTCTGGTGAATGAACGGATTGATGTGGCCCTCTTACAGGAGCCATATGTTGCGCATGGACGAGTGTGTGGCTTGCCACCAGGCAATAGTCATTTCTAACGACTTCGATGTCGTGGCCGTGAGCGAATGTATAACCGAGCACGGTGTGTGTGCTTAGATTAAGGGAATGGTTGGAGAAATGTATGTAGTCTCGATGTACTGCCAATTCGGGTAGTGCCTGGAAACCCACCCTGAATACATGGAGAGAGTGATGAATATAGCGAATGGGAAGTGCGTGTTGTATGGTTTGGACGCTAATGCATTTTCGCCGTTGTGGCACAGTAAGATCGTGAATCGATATCGTGAAAGTGAAGCGAGAGGGCAACAGCTGGAGGAATTCATTCTCCAGCACGATGTTGATGTACTGAATGAACCGAGTGACTATTTCACGTTTAGTTCGGCGAGGGGTGAATTTGATATCGATGTCACATTGATGAGTGGAAACCTAGATGGTTGGCTAGGTAGAGAATGGAAGGTGATGCCTGAATGGAGTACAAGTGACCACATCGCGTTGCTGGTGCAACTGAGCCATGCCGGGCCCCGACTCCCTTCGTGCGGCTCGCCCAGCTGGAGCGTTAGAAACGCAGATTGGGAAGAATTCATGAGAATGATTGCCATTGAATTCGGCGGCGACAACGTCGACGAATTTAAGGCACTCAGCGTGGATGAGAAAGTCAGAAGAGTAAATGAGGGATTAAAATCCGTGTGTGATCTAACGCTAAAGAAGCGGTCAGGTGGTAGACCTCTTCGTAGGCGCTACACCTGGTGGACGGATGAGTTGAATGCGCTTCGGGTGCAGGCCAGAAAGTCGAGACGTGTGTTTCAGCGGATGCGAAAGAGAGCGAATGTTAACGAGAACGACCTCCGGCGAGAATGGAAGCGTAGAGAGACTTGCTACAAGCAGTCCCTGCGCAAAGCAAAAGAGAGCAATTGGCAAGAATACGTGAAAGATCGAGGGAATCATGAACCATGGGGCGAGGTTTATAGAATGTGTCAAGGTAAGAGAAAATGGGATGACGTGCTATGCACTATGGTGAAGGATGGAAGGGCAGCTCAGAGCTGGCGCGAGAACGTTGAGATCTTGTTACAGGAATTCTTTCCCCGGAGGGACCCTAACGACGAGGTGATAGTCCACGATCGCACCGCCGGGGTGGGGGATGAATTCACCGACGATGAAATAAACAGCGCAGTTGCGAAAATGAGACCCAACAGGGCTGCCGGAATGGATGTGTTCGGTCCGGAAATCGTTCGCCGACTATGGTGGGCGATTCCGCACCTTCTGAAAGCGCTGTTTGACAGCTGTCTGACTGAAGGCTACTTTCCACGGGCGTGGAAAGAAGCGCGCGTATGTGTGCTATTAAAGTCGGCAGAGAAGCCCCGATCTAACCGTAGATCGTACCGGCCTATCTGTCTACTGCCTGTAATGGGTAAGGTGTTAGAACGCCTGATAGTAAATAGACTGCATGAGACAACGGCAGAGAGTATGAGCGACAATCAGTATGGATTTAGGAGAGGAAGGTCAACCGTGGACGCGTGGCAGAAGGCGAAGAGCTTGGTGAGCGAATCAGATCGTAAATATGTTTTAGGTATAATTGTAGACTTCAAGGGGGCGTTCGACCAATTGAGCTGGTCACGTACCCTACGAAAGCTAGAGAGACTGAACTGCGCTGAACAAGATCTATGGGTGAGCTACTTCAACGAACGAAAGGTATGCATTGCCGGAATGTATGATGAAGTATGGAAGACCGTCGAGTGAGGATGCCCGCAAGGCTCCGTGTGTGGCCCCATGGTATGGAATATGATGATGGATGATTTGTTAAATAATTTGAATTTTTTAGGTATAGACTCCGTGGCTTATGCCGATGACCTCCTGCTGTTGGTGCAAGCCAATAGTAGGAGAGAGCTTGAGAATGTGGGGAACATTGCGTTGCAATGCGTTACTGACTGGGGAAAGGAGGTCGGCGTTGATGTGTCTGAAGAGAAAACATCCATGATGTTAATGAAAGGGAGACTGTCTGAGAGAAGAGTACCGAATGTGAGGCTGAACGGGCAACAAGTCAGGTATGTTACTTCGGTCACCTACCTTGGCGTTCATGTTGCAGAGCGAATGAACTTCAAACCGCACCTGAGTGCAATTCGTCGGAATGTAGTGAATGCGATCAGCGGATTGAGGAGAGTGCTGAAGACTGAATGGGGCCTGGGGCGGCGCGCTTTCCGCGTCGTCTACAGGGGAATGATTCTTGCTGGCGTGACATATGCGGCTGGAGTGTGGTATGAGTTGATGAATCTAGAGTATGCTAGGGTTTCGACCGCGCGTTCTCAACGCGTGGTGTTGTATGGATGTCTTCGAGTGTGTCGGACTGTTTCTACGGAAGCGATGCAAGTGTTGATGGGTGTTCTTCCGTGGGACTTGAGGTGAGAAGACGGGGGCTTGCTTACACACTCCGGCGGTCCCTACTCCTGAATAAGAGACCTGGTGCATGAAAGGGATTTCGTGAACATGGCGTATGCAAGTAAGATGCGTGTTCTACAGGAAAAAATGATCAGCATACATCATACCAGGTGGGTGCGTCTACTAGTGGACGAACAACGTATGAATTTCTCAAGAATGTTTCGTTTGCTAGCGAGAATGACTGGTTCCATCCCGGGTTGGGGCTCTCCTTCATCCTCACGGGACATGGAAGTATGAATGACTACTTGTATAGTCGGTTGTTGTCTGTTACCGACATCATGCGATCGCGCATGACTAGGGCAGCAACTTGCCAGATCTTCGATTACACGCAGAAGAAGGCACTGTCTGGTACTTTGGACCATTCAGTGCTTTTTGGGGATTGGCGGCCCCGTGTTTCTGATGCCGGTACACCATAGTCAGGACTGCATGCAGCATAATCTGGGAGGCGTAGGAGCTGCATCTTCCGCAGTAACTATGTCGATCTCTTACTGATGATTGATCAGTACCACGGGGGTCGGTAGCCCTCGGATTCACTCCGTGCCGACCATTGCGGATGGACTCGTGGAGGCAGTGGTTATGGTCACGATGCGGACCATGGTGTTTCTATCCCGGCGGGTGGGCACGCTTATAGCTCGGGTACTGACAGTGCTAGCCAGGAGAGATTTAGATAGGTCTCGCTCCTCACCAGTGAGGTGGAGGGTCTTGCAGAACCGAAGCATACTGGGAGGTCGCTTCGGCGGCTGCGTCCGATTGGCGTAACCAATCCCATGCCAATGGTGGCCATGGAGGATACTCCGACAGGCAGGGACTACCACGTTAATCAAAACCCCACTGTGTGCAGCGTCTTTGATGTACACAATGGACATTTCTATGTCCCTATCTACTAGGTGACGGTTTCTACATTCGTAGAGAACGGACGTTTCTAATATTGCATGTTATTCAGGTGTAAAATAGAAATTGCTAAGTGTTATTTTTTTGTTATTGTTTGTTTTTTTCCAGTATTCTGCGGAATAAACAGGAAATTGTTTGTTCAAAATTGTTTATTGTGTTTGTTTACGTATTTAAAGGCCAAAATCGCCATCGATTTTCGGTCTTTATTGTCAAAAAGTGTTTGTCCAGAGACGTGCTAGTGTGCTGTTTTTAGTTTTTTTTTGTTGTAGACGCCCAGGGGCATCTCTTGGTTAGGCTTTGTGCCTACCAAGACCGCCACGACGGCAGAAGACGGCGTTGCCTCACCAGTTGAGGGTGAGAGGATGGACGAAGAGACTTCACCGACTGCAGTGAACCAGGACGCGACCACAGCGCGCAAGAGGGTCCGGCCGGAGGAGAGTGATGGGCGTGGCTCGAGTGTAAGTTCAAATGTTAATGGTTTTAGAGATGCGAATGTTGTAAAAATGCAGGAAATCAGTAGTAAAATCAGGGTTTATGTTTCGGAGGACGGCAACAGGGTGAGCAAATCATCGGGCAAGTTCCTGTTGGATAGGGTTGCAGAATATGAGGAGCTCATGTTGAATGTGCTCCTAACGAATGAGAGGATGACTGGTAAATTAGAAGAAATGAATGCAAGACTCTGGCGAATGACTGAGTGTAGGTCAGTGGTAAGAGCAGCAGAACCTTTGATCGTAGCAGCACCGCAACCAGCAGTTAGAGCACCAACAGCAGTGCAAAGGAAGAAGACCTATGCGTGTGTTGTACACACTGACGATAAAAAGGTGACAAGTAAGAACATAGAGACAATCATACACAAGACGGTGAGGCCAGCCGTGAGCGAATGGGTCAAGGTCGTTTGCACGCGTAAGACAAGGGCCGGGGGAGTCGCCATAGAAGTGGACTCGGCGAAGGATCTCGAGGCCTTAAAGGATTGCGGGAAGTTTAAAGACCTGGGGCTCACTGTCTCCGAGCCACGGCAGGTAGGACCTAAGGTAATTGTCTACGACGTCGCCAACGAAGCGTTAATGGATGAGTTCATGCGTGATAGATGATGAAATGTACGAAAGAAATTTAAGCAATGTACTGAGGGAAAAATAATTCAAGGAGCGAGTGCGATTACTTTCCAGAAACGGCAAGAAGGGGGAAGAGGTTGGGAGCCTGATAATCAAAATGCCTGTAAAGCAGGGGTGGGCAAAAGCCGGCCCGCGGGCCGGAACCGGCCCTTTTGCTAATTTTATCCGGCCCGTTGAAATATTCCGCACATAAATTTTTTTAAACTCTTTTATGAGATTTTGTGACATCAGCATTATTAGTGTGCGTACTGTATATATAATAGTCTTAATAAAATGGGCGGTCGGCTAACTACACTAGTGTGGACGATGTCGCGAGCTTGAAACAATCCTCGTGTGTTTCACACGGGTCGCTCACGACCATCGCTCTCAGGGCGGTTTTTTCGTCGAACACAAAGGAGATCGCGCTAGGTTCGAAATGCCTGTGAGGACTGCATATGCTGCACTCCTCTCACTTTTCGAGGGACGACAGGTCGCACCACGTGTATTGTTAATTTTGATTTAGTACTGATCGCATACTCTTTTTTGTTCGAGTCTAATATTAGTTTGCAAATATAAAATTGAAAAAGTGGACTTTTTGTAAGTAAAATTTTAAAACATTGGTTTTATTTTATTGTATTAATTAAATTATAGGTTTGTAGACCTTTGTAAAATGAGTCAATCTAAAAAAAGAAAAGTTGATTTGGAATGCAGAAACTTCAATGAAGCTTGGACGGTAAAATATCTTTTTACAAACATAAATAAGAAAGCAATTTGTTTAGTTTGTCAGGAAACAATTGCTGTTTTTAAAGAATACAATTTAAACAGGCACTTTACAACAAAACATCCAAAATATGCATCACATTCTTTAATAGAACTTCAAACTGTAGCAGAAAACTTAGCAAAAAACTTGAATAAGCAACAAAATATTTTTACCAAACAAAGTAATATAGAGAAATCTACCACAAAAGCAAGTTATGTTGTCGCACACAAAATTGCTAAGTTATGTAAGCCGTTTTCTGAAGCAGAATTTGTTAAACAATGCATGGTACAAGTGTCGGAGATATGTTGTCCTGAAAAGAAACATATTTTTGAAAATGTAAGCCTTTCAAGAAGAACAATAGTACGACGGATTGAAAATATTTCAGGAAACTTACTTGACCAGCTAAGAACAAAAATTGCTGATTTTACCTATTGTTCTCTGGCTTTAGATGAGTCCTGCGATATTACTGATACAAGTCAATTATTAATATTTATTCGCGGCATTAACAAGAAATGCGAAATTAGCGAGGAACTTCTTAGTGTGCATCCAATGAAAGATACAACTACTGGTGAAGACTTCTTTCTCGCTCTTGAAGAGTGTTTAGTTAAAGTAAGTTTAACTTGGAATAAAATAGTAAGCGTCACTACGGATGGTTGTCCTAGTTTAACAAGAAAAAATGTAGGCTTACTTAAACGAATTCGCGACAAAGTAAAAGAGTTACAACCAGAACACGATATATTATTTTTGCACTGCATTATTCATCAAGAAGTGCTATGCAGAAAGGTTTTAAAATTGAATCACGTAGTTACTGTTGTGACCAAAGTTGTGAATTTTATTCGAGGACGTGCTGTAAACCATCGACAGTTTGTTGAATTTTTAAAAGAAATTGAATGTGACTTCTATGAAATTCCTTATTACACTGAAGTGAGATGGCTTAGCATTGGTAAAGTTTTGGACAGATTTCAATATTTGCTTGATGAAATAGTATCCTTCTTGTCGATAAAAGAAAAACTACATGATTTTCCTGAATTGCAAAATAGAGCTTGGCTAAACGATTTCTCATTTTCAGTAGATATCGTAAAATATTTGAATGAACTAAATATAAATCTACAAGGGAAAAAACAATTCGCTTTCAATATGCACTCAAACGTCAAAGCATTTATGACAAAACTAAATTTATTTGCTGAAAACTTTAATAATAAATTATTAAATCATTTCCCCTCATTGCAAGCACGGCGAGAATCATTGAAAAATACAGATTTTTTTAAATATAGTGCAATAACACAAGACCTGCATTCTGAATTCCAAAGAAGATTTCAAGATTTCAAAGCTATTGAAAAACATTAATTAGCCAACCTTTCAATTTCGATGTGCAAGAAGCCCCTATTGAAATTCAACTAGAACTAATTGACTTACAATCAAATAATATATTAAAAGAAATTTTTCACTCAAATGAATTGAGTGCTTTCTATGGCGCTTTGAATGATGAACATTTTAAACATTTTTTGAACTATGTTCAAAAATACCTTGTTTTATTTGGTTCGACATATATTTGTGAAAGAACTTTTTCTTTAATGGTTTCCACGAAAAATAAATATCGATCACAAATTACTGACGAAAATCTACACTCGGTATTAAGGATTGCTACAAGTGATTTGGAACCCAATTTTGAAAAAATAATGTCAGATGAACATTCGAGATTTCACGTTTCGCATTAACTTTAAATATTTATTTTACCGTTTGATGTTTTTCTTTTCTTTTTTATATTCTATTTACTCTTATATTTACGAAATGCAATATAAATGTTAAATTGTAATAACTATGTGTCAATATAAAATAATTTGTATCATTAAGACATAAATAAGTAACAAAATAAAATGTTTCAATGACTGGTTTATCTAATAGCCATTTATTTATAAAAATATTTCTTTGTAAATTACGTGACATAATTTATTCAAATTGAAATGATACTTAGTGTTTTTGTCAAAAAAAAATTGGCAGGGAAAAAACTCCATCCAAAACATCCGCTTGTGCAAAGCATATGCGGTATAGTCCTCCGGCCCGGGAGACATTTTGAAAATTTCATTTTGGCCCGCGCTTTAAAGTATTTGCCCACCCCTGCTGTAAAGGCTAGGGAATGAATGAAAGGGTATACGTAGATTGGAGGGGGTACAAGGTAAAGTCATTCGACCGTGTGCAGCAATGCTATAAGTGTTTTGGGTATGGGCACCGAATGAGGGAATGTAAAAAAAAAAAAAGTTAAAAGTGAAATGTGTGAGGAGCACCCTAGGGGGTAACTCAGATTTGGGGTGAAGTCCTAGACGGTAGGTAGTGGATCCGAAAAACGGAATCCGGCGTCAGAACCGGTGAAACGGTCCTGGTGCGCGAGATACCGCTAGAACACGGGGGCAGAGTACCCAAGGTTAAGTGTTAAAACGAATCAGAAACAACAGACGGCTGGGGAAGGCCGCGAGCGGCGACCGCGGAAAAATTATCGGGTGAAGGGGAGTGTCCAGAAAAACTAAATCCGGTGCCAGAACGGGTGAAACGCGTATGGTACACGAGAAAGCGCCTGGACTCGGCCGGGAGAAAGGAATCGCGAAGTGAATGTGAGCAAGTGATTAGCAGAGTGTAAGGACTAAAAGAACAAGTGACAATGCGGGTGAGACTAATTTGTGAATATAGAGCGAGAAAGGAACAGCGGCAAATTCAAGTTTGAAAAAAGGGCGGCAAAATTCAAATATTTGAAAAAGCGGCAAAATTTCAAAATTTTAAAAAGCGGCAAAATTCAAACTTGAAAGAGCGGTAAAATTCAAATTCGAAAAATGGCGGGAACCGAGAGAGAAACGGCGGGAATCGAGAGAAATCTTGCGCTAGAAAGCGTAACAGTAGAAAAGGTTTACAAATACTGTGAAGACATATAATTCACAATACCATTGAGTGGAGCACAGGGGGTGGTGGTAAAGGATCGAAGGAAGGTCCACGAATATACGGATGAGTTAGTTAAAGGTGTAGCGGAGCTCAGTGGTGCTCTAAAAGTACTGAGGAGCGAGCTACGGGAGAGAGACAAGAGAATAATACAGATGAGTATTAAACTAAGAGACAGGGTGGAGGAGAGCCCAGAGGAAATCACAATCCTAAATTCGAACAGCGGAAACAAGAACAAGAAGAGTTATGCGACAGCCACAGCGAAGACATACGCAATCTTGGTACAGCCAGAAGACGGGAAACAAAAAAGCGAGGAGACGAGGAAAATGATTAAGGGATTCATAGACCCGGTGGAGGGGCAACTCTCAGTAATGGAAATGAGAGGAACCCAGAAAGGGGAAGTTATTATAAAATGCAGTAAGAAAAAAGACACGGAGAAGATAAGAAAGGCAATGGCAATAGTGGAGAATAGTAAATTGGAAGTGAAAGAAGTGGAGAAACATAGACCAAGGGTAATGATACCAAGGATAGAAGTAGACACGGAAGAAGAGGACCTGATAAGAAGCATATGGACGCAGAATGAGAAGATCAAGAGCGAATATCCGAGAGAGGAGGACCTTCAAAAAGAAGTAGTGGTAAAATTACATTTGAAATCCAGATGGGACAAAGAATACAAGAACGTAGTGCTTGAGGTAAGCCCGAAAGCGAGGAAATTGATACTCGACGGACTAATCAACATCAAGTGGCAGAGAGTTCAGGCAAAGGACTACATATCGGTAGTCCAGTGCTATAAATGTTACGATTACGGGCACATTTCAAGTAAGTGTGACAGCGAACAATTATGTGGGTTCTGCGCAGAAGCCCACGAGTATAAAAAATGTAAAAGCGACAAACCATGCTGTGCAGTTTGCAAAAGAGCAAATGCGAGAACTCGACAATCAAATACCGAGGTTGATGATACAAACCATGATGCAAAATGGACGAAATGCCCCACGTCGGAGAGGGTGAGGATGGCTGTTATAAAAAGTATCGATTATTATGGGGAGTAGAGAGATAAGACAAGATAATGCGGAAGACAACAGGGAAGAGAGGGAGGTACAAAGGAGCGAAGGCAGCGAGGAGGAAGCTGGAGACAGTAAAAGGGAGGGAAAGGCAGTAAAATGCTACCAGACGAATCTAAATCTATCAAAGAGTGCTACCAACAGCATCTGCAAACTGATGGAAGAGAACGGGATCGATTTGGCTTTTGTACAGGAACTTAATGTCAAAGGGAAAATGATAATTGGACTAGGAGATAAGAGTAAGGTGCTACATAGTCCGAGAGCCCAACCAAAGAAGGCAATATACGTGAACAGCCAGGACGATAGTGAAGAACAAACAAGGGAAAGGGAGAGACCCAGGAGGGCAAAGGGGGAAGGCACGGATAGGGAAATTAGAAAAGCAGAAATAGAGAGAGGAATAAGAACAATGAATCCCAGGAAGGCACCAGGGCGTGACGGAATCACAGCGGATGTGGCCCTTAAGGCTTTCGAGAACATACCAGAGATATTCGAAGGGATATACAATAAGTGCCTGGAGAAAGGGGTGTTCCCAACATGTTGGAAAGTGGCAAAAATAGTGCCGATACCAAAGCAGGGGAAAAATGATCACACAATCGCTAAGAACTACCGGCCAATAAGCCTACTTCCAGTACTGGGGAAAATCCTGGACAACAATATGATAGGGAGAGTGGAACACTGGTTAGAAGAGAAGAGGAAGATTCAACAAAAATCAATTCGGGTTTACGAAAGGGATAGCGACAACAGCCGCGATAGGCAAGCTGGTGGAAGAAATAAGGAAAGCAAAGAGGGAAGAACAATATTGCTCTGTGGTATCCCTGGACGTAGCAGGAGCCTTTGATCACGCCTGGTGGCCGTCAATTATCAACGAGCTGGAGGAAAAAAAATGTCCGGGAAATGTGTTGGAGCTCGTGAAGGATTACTTCAATGGGAGGGAGGTAGTCATGGAAAGTCAGAGGGAGGAATTGCAGATGGAGGTAAATCTGGGATGCCCACAGGAATCGAGATCCGGCCCAGGATTCTGGCGGATCATGTACGAGACAATTTTCAGAGAAGAACTTCCGGTGTGATGCGAAGTCATGGCGTTCGCAGACGATACCCTAATAATAGTTAAATCAGGACAGTATAAAGGGCTGAAAGAAAAGACCAACGAAGCGCTGGAAATCTTGCACAAATGGGCCGGGAAGAAGAAGCTAAAGTTCAATGCATCAAAAACAGAAGCGCTCTTCTTCGGGAAAAAGCCAGGGCAGGATAGACCGACGTTCAAGTTAAATGGGGAAACCGTGAGGTGCAGTGGCAGCATCAAATATTTAGGAGTCATGGTGGATGAGAAGCTAAATTGGAAGGACCACGTGGACAAAACGGCGGCGAAAGCTAGAAGTATTACGCACAGAATGAAGGCGGCGTGCAGGCTGACGTGGGGGATTGGAAGGGATGCAATGAAGCAAATATATGAGGGAGCTATACAACCGGCAATAACCTATGCTGCGGAAATATGGGGAGAGGAGAGACCCCAGAAACAAATGACAAAACTGCTATCAGTGCAAAGGATCGCGATGATAGGGGCGGCGACTGCGTATCGCACCATTTCAACGGACGCAGCAACAGTATTAGCAAATTTGCCACCAATAGATCTGGTGGTTAGAGAAATCTATAGGAGGCGGAAAATAGAGAAGGATGAATGCCAAATAGAAGAATTGCTAGGGATAAAGGGTATCTCATGGGAAAAGAAACCAAGGGAAAGTACACCCAGCGGACTTGGCCAATTTTAAATACGAATGCGGAGTAGAAAACTATTGGACGTACTCCGTAGCGACGCCGATACGTGGTGTCACATGTAAATAAAACTCTACGTAACAATATAATGTAACCAATGTAACCTCTTAGTCGTTGATAAAAATAACATAATTAGATACGCATGTCATATAGAAAAGATAAAATATTAACGAGTATTAAAAGGAGTATAATATCCATCTAGCGCAGTGTGTCATTATTTAATATATAGATCTTCTTCCACCCCTTCTGTGTTAACAGGTTATGGGCCCAGAAGTTACGAGAAAAGATTTATTTATAGAATAATACCGGGAAACGCAGTTTTGGAGAAAGCTCATTTTGAATAATAGAATATCATGAACAGTACCAGCATGTCAAGAATCGAGACACTAAATAAGGAAAATTACGATACGTGGAGAATGCAAATGGAAGCATTGCTTGTTAAGAATGATGCATGGGCATATGTAAATGGCGAGTACAAACAACCGAACGTAATAGATGGAAATTTGGAATCGGAAAACTCATCCAAATACTGGTTTAAGAATGACAACAAAGCCAAGTCAGATATAATTTTGTCGATTAGTCCTTCTGAATTGAAACTAATCAAGGGATGCATTACATCACGCGATGTTTGGCTGAAGTTAGAAAGTATATACCAATCCAGGGGACCAGCAAGAAAAGCAACACTTCTGAAACAACTCACGTTGCAGCGTCTAGAAGATGGTGGCGATGTGCGAGAACATATCAAGAAATTCTTCGATGCTGTTGACAAATTGAGTGAGATGGACGTGAACATCAATTCTGATTTACTTGCAATAATGTTATTATATAGCTTACCCTCTAGTTTCGAAAATTTCCGTTGTGCCGTTGAAACCCATGACGACTTACAGTCACCGGAAATTCTTCGCGTAAAAATAATTGAATAAAGTGACGCTCGTCAAAATGACATGCGTGGTACAATTCAGAACGCGATGTATGTAAACAGAAGTCTCCAGAAACGATGGCATACCAAGAAGGAAAAGTTTGCGAATTCGAAGTCCAACGGTAATAATGGATTCAAATTCCGTTGTCATCGCTGCCAAGAGATCGGACACAAAGCGATAAATTGTAGACGGAAGAACACAAATGCTCAATCTTCTGCCAGAAGTGCGGAAGAAGTAAGTCTCTGTGCCTCCGTTGCGTTACAAATTGGATCTTCTGACATTAAAAGAAAATGGTGCTTGGACAGTGGTGCAACTTCACATTTATGTAATCAGATAGAAGAATTCGACGAAATAGTTGAATCTAAAGTCAGAAGACTCAATCTAGCAAATAACGTCTCTACGAATATAGTTGCTGCGGGAACGGTCTCATTTATTGCAGACGTATTCGGTGATGAAAAGAATGTTTCTCTGAAGAATACATTGCATGTACCGGATTTACGCATTAATTTGTTATCTGTTGGTAAGATCACAGATAAAGGATTTGATGTAGTATTCAAAAAGAATAAGGCATTGGTAGTTGGAAAGAATGGTGATATTAAAATAATCGCAGATAGAGTTGGTGAACTGTATTACGCACGGGAACATCGTAATAACGTATGTAACACAGTTTCTGAAAATGTTCGCAACTCTCGAACGCCTTCGGAAAAATTGGAATTATGGCATCGACGTCTTGGTCATCTAAACGTGAGAGATATTTTAGACGCCGATCGTAACGGAATCATGAGAGGACTAACTCTCGGGAAATTTGAAGGAGAATTACATTGCGACATATGTCATCGGGGAAAGATGACAAGAACACCTTTTCCTAGAAATTCAGAAAGAAAGACGGAAATTTTAGAGATTATTCACTCTGTAGTATGCGGACCAATGCGCGCTGAGTCAAACGGCAAAGGTAAATATTTCGTCACTTTCATTGACGACCAATCAAGATGGTGTGAAGTGAGAATACTTAAGTCAAAAGGAGAAGTTTTTAAATATTTCGAGGAATATACTGCAATGATGGAAAATCAAAAGCAAAAAAAGGTGAGGTGCATTCAATCGGATAATGGCACAGAATACAAGAACAACAAGTTCAATGAATTCCTAAAAGAACATGGAATAATGAGAAGACTAACAGTCGCGCACAACCCTGAACAGAACGGCATTGCTGAGAGAAAGAATCGTACTCTTCTAGATATGGCGAGATGTCTTCTCATGCAGTCAGGCCTTCCCCCGTCATTTTGGGCTGAGGCTATTTCCACAGCAAACTACATTCGAAATCGATGTCCGACAAAAAGTCTAAACGGAAAAACACCGTATGAAGTTTGGTACGGTAAGAAACCTGACGTTAATTATTTTAGAGAATTTGGTTGTCGAGTATTCTGTCTGGATGGGAATCCAGATAAAGGAAAATTTCAATCACGAGACAGAGAAGGCACATACATTGGGTATTCAGAAGAATCCAAAGGATTCAGAGTATGGCTGCACAATGAAAAGAAAATCGAAGTATCACGGGACGTAAAGTTTCTGGAAAAGGCCGATGCTCGGAATAAAGCATACGAAGAATTTGCACCAGAAAAACTCATCGTTGAACCAAAAGATACAACAATATCACACCAAGAACCTCGCGTAGTCGAGATTGAAATCAAGTCCTTGGATACCGAACAAGATACAAATCACCAAGATAGAATAGTAGAACAAGATGAAGAAAATCATCAAGAAAGGAACGTTGAACCAACTCAAAAGAAAGTTACTGAAATGCACAAGAAAATCAGGTCAGGATTAAGGGGAAGACCAAGAAAACAAAAGAGAACGAATAATATCGAATTGGAAGAAGTTTTTTTATCCGAAATCCCCATGAGACAAGCTATACAAAGTGCTGACGCAAACGAGTGGTATCAAGCAATAGCAGAGGAATTAAGGTCGATCATCAGAAACGACACATGGCAACTCGTTGATCGCCCCAAAGATCAAGAAATTATAGGAAGTCGAATAGTACTACGAAATAAGTATAAAGCTGACGGGACACTTGAAAAAAGAAAAGCCAGACTCGTTGCCCAAGGTTTTTCTCAACGTCCTGGTATACATTTTAACGAAACATTTGCACCGGTTTCTCGTTTAAGCTCGATCCGTTTACTAGTAGCTTTTGCAGCACGGTATGGTATGAAAATCCAACAACTCGACGTAACTACGGCTTATCTGAATGGCGAAATTGAGGAGGAGGTATTTAAGGAGACTCCAAAATGTTTGTCAGAAACGCTGGAAATGATTATTCGAATGGAAAAAGACAACAGCGAAATCGGAAACAAGGCAAAAATAATGCAAAAAAAATTAAAAAACGGCAATAAGGTATGTCTCTTGAAGAAATCCCTCTACGGTCTCCGACAAGCCGGAAGATGCTGGTACGCTAAATTGGACCAAGTCCTGAGAGGAATTGGAGCAATCCCAACCAATGCAGATCCCTGCTTATAACGTCTGCAAGAAGGGGAAGATTTGACGTTAATAACATTTATGTCGATGATATTTTAATTGCTTCGCGAAAACCAGATATGATTAAAAGGGTGAAGAGCGGACTTTCTCGCAATTTCGAAATAAAATTTCTCGGGGACGTTGGCTATTGTCTCGGCATAGAATTCACGCGAGACGGTAACAAGATAGCCATGCATCTAAAGGACTACATCAAAGACATTCTGAAACGATTCGGTATGACGGATTCAAAACCAATATCAACTCCAATGGATCCGAATACAAAATTAACAAAACTAGAAGAGACCCCAAGTGAAGAGGAACAGAAATTACCATTTCGAGAGTTAGTAGGTGCTTTAATGTATTTGGCTGGCGCAACTAGGCCAGATATCAGTTTCGCTGCTAGTTGTTTGAGTCAATTTAATAATTCGTATGGAATGGCTCACTGGACGGCTGCTAAACGTGTTCTGCGCTATCTTAAGGGAACAATGGAACTCGGAATCATTTTTGGATCGGATTCCACACCAGGATTCGTCGACGCGGACTGGGGAAGTTGCACTGATGATAGACGATCGTATATCGGCTATACGTTTAAATAAGGGGCCGATTAGTTGGGACGCAAAGAAACAAAGAACGGTCGCCTTGTCATCTACGGAAGCCGAATACATGGGGATGACAGAAGCAGCGAAGGAAGCAATATATCTTCGCAGATTTTTATTGGAGTTAGGACTAAATGAATTGTCTGATGTTGTAATCTTTAATGACAACATTGGAGCCAAGAAACTTGCCGAGAATCCTACTTTTCACGCAAGAAGTAAGCATATCGCTTTAAGACATCATTTTATCCGCGATGCTCTGAAGAACGAGAATTTGAAAATTGAATATGATTCCACCGAAGACATGGTCGCCGACATGCTAACCAAAGGACTACATCGACCAAAACACGAAAGATGTATTCAAATGTTAGGACTCGGAGCCACATTGAAGATTTGTGCATGACCACGTCTCGAGGGGAAGTATTGGACGTACTCCGTAGCGACGCCGATACGTGGTGTCACATGTAAATAAAACTCTACGTAACAATATAATGTAACCAATGTAACCTCTTAGTCGTTGATAAAAATAACATAATTAGATACGCATGTCATATAGAAAAGATAAAATATTAACGAGTATTAAAAGGAGTATAATATCCATCTAGCGCAGTGTGTCATTATTTAATATATAGATCTTCTTACACCCCTTCTGTGTTAACAGGTTATGGGCCCAGAAGTTACGAGAAAAGATTTATTTATAGAATAATACCGGGAAACGCAGTTTTGGAGAAAGCTCATTTTGAATAATAGAATATCATGAACAGTACCAGCATGTCAAGAATCGAGACACTAAATAAGGAAAATTACGATACGTGGAGAATGCAAATGGAAGCATTGCTTGTTAAGAATGATGCATGGGCATATGTAAATGGCGAGTACAAACAACCGAACGTAATAGATGGAAATTTGGAATCGGAAAACTCATCCAAATACTGGTTTAAGAATGACAACAAAGCCAAGTCAGATATAATTTTGTTGATTAGTCCTTCTGAATTGAATCAAATCAAGGGATGCATTACATCACGCGATGTTTGGCTGAAGTTAGAAAGTATATACCAATCCAGGGGACCAGCAAGAAAAGCAACACTTCTGAAACAACTCACGTTGCAGCGTCTAGAAGATGGTGGCGATGTGCGAGAACATATCAAGATATTCTTCGATGCTGTTGACAAATTGAGTGAGATGAACGTGAACATCAATTCTGATTTACTTGCAATAATTTTATTATATAGCTTACCCTCTAGTTTCGAAAATTTCCGTTGTGCCGTTGAAACCCGTGACGACTTACCGTCACCGGAAATTCTTCGCGTAAAAATAATTGAAGAAAGTGACGCTCGTCAAAATGACATGCGTGGTACAATTCAGAACGCGATGTATGTTAACAGAAGTTTCCAGAAACGATGGCATACCAAGAAGGAAAAGTTTGCGAATTCGAAGTAATAATGGATTCAAATTCCGTTGTCATCGCTGCCAAGAGATCGGACACAAAGCGATAAATTGTAGACGGAAGAACACAAATGCTCAATCTTCTGCCAGAAGTGCGGAAGAAGTAAGTCTCTGTGCCTCCGTTGCGTTACAAATTGGATCTTCTGACATTAAAAGAAAATGGTGCTTGGACAGTGGTGCAACTTCACATTTATGTAATCAGATAGAAGAATTCGACGAAATAGTTGAATCTAAAGTCAGAAGACTCAATCTAGCAAATAACGTCTCTACGAATATAGTTGCTGCGGGAACGGTCTCATTTATTGCAGACGTATTCGGTGATGAAAAGAATGTTTCTCTGAAGAATACATTGCATGTACCGGATTTACGCACTAATTTGTTATCTGTTGGAAAGATCACAGATAAAGGATTTGATGTAGTATTCAAAAAGAATAAGGCATTGGTAGTTGGAAAGAATGGTGATAATTAAATAATCGCAGATAGAGTTGGTGAACTGTATTACGCACAGGAACATCGTAATAACGTATGTAACACAGTTTCTGAAAATGTTCGCAACTCTCGAACGCCTTCGGAAGGATTGGAATTATGGCATCGACGTCTTGGTCATCTAAACGTGAGAGATATTTTAGACGCCGATCGTAACGGAATCATGAGAGGACTAACTCTCGGTAAATTTGAAGGAGAATTACATTGCGACATATGTCATCGGGGAAAGATGACAAGAACACCTTTTCCTAGAAATTCAGAAAGAAAGACGGAAATTTTAGAGATTATTCGCTCTGATGTATGCGGACCAATGCGCGTTGAGTCAAACGGCAAAGGTAAATATTTCGTCACTTTCATTGACGACCATTCAAGATGGTGTGAAGTAAGAATACTTAAGTCAAAAGGAGAAGTTTTTAAATATACTGCAATGATGGAAAATCAAAAGCAAAAAAAGGTGAGGTGCATTCAATCGGATAATGGCACAGAATACAAGAACAACAAGTTCAATAAATTCCTAAAAGAACATGGAATAATGAGAAGACTAACAGTCGCGCACAACCCTGAACAGAACGGCATTGCTGAGAGAAAGAATCGTACTCTTCTAGATATGGCGAGATGTCTTCTCATGCAGTCAGGCCTTCCCCCGTCATTTTGGGCTGAGGCTATTTCCACAGCAAACTACATTCGAAATCGATGTCCGACAAAAAGTCTAAACGGAAAAACACCGTATGAAGTTTGGTACGGTAAGAAACCTGACGTTAATTATTTTAGAGAATTTGGTTGTCGAGTATTCTGTCTGGATGGGAATCCAGATAAAGGAAAATTTCAATCACGAGACAGAGAAGGCACATGCATTGGGTATTCAGAAGAATCCAAAGGATTCAGAGTATGGCTGCACAATGAAAAGAAAATCGAAGTATCACGGGACGTAAAGTTTCTGGAAGATTCCGATGCTCGGATTAAAGAATACGAAGAATTTGCACCAGAAAAACTCATCGTTGAACCAAAAGATACAACAATATCACACCAAGAACCTCGCCTAGTCCAGATTGAAATCAAGTCCTTGGATACCGAACAAGATACAAATCACCAAGATAGAATAGTAGAACAAGATGAAGAAAATCATCAAGAAAGGAACGTTGAACCAACTCAAAAGAAAGTTACTGAAATGCACAAGAAAATCGGGACAGGACTAAGGGGAAGACCAAGAAAACAAAAGAGAACGAATAATATCGAATTGGAAGAAGTTTTTTTATCCGAAATCCCCATGAGACAAGCTATACAAAGTGCTGACGCAAACGAGTGGTATCAAGCAATAGCAGAGGAATTAAGGTCGATCATCAGAAACGACACATGGCAACTCGTTGATCGCCCCAAAGATCAAGAAATTATAGGAAGTCGAATAGTACTACGAAATAAGTATAAAGCTGACGGGACACTTGAAAAAAGAAAAGCCAGACTCCTTGCCCAAGGTTTTTCTCAACGTCCTGGTATACATTTTCACGAGACATTTGCACCGGTTTCTCGTTTAAGCTCGATCCGTTTACTAGTAGCTCTTGCAGCACGGTATGGTATGAAAATCCAACAACTCGACGTAACTACGGCTTATCTGAATGGCGAAATTGAGGAGGAGGTATTTAAGGAGACTCCAAAATGTTTGTCAGAAACGCTGGAAATGATTATTCGAATGGAAAAAGACAACAGCGAAATCGGAAACAAGGCAAAAATAATGCTAAAAAAATTAAAAAACGGCAATAAGGTATGTCTCTTGAAGACATCCCTCTACGGTCTCCGACAAGCCGGAAGATGCTGGTACTTTAAATTGGACCAAATCCTGAGAGGAATTGGAGCAATCCCAACCAATGCAGATCCCTGCTTATACCGTCTGCAAGAAGGGGAAGATTTGACGTTAATAACAATTTATGTCGATGATATTTTAATTGCTTCGCGAAAACCAGATATGATTAAAAGGGTGAAGAGCGGACTTTCTCGCAATTTTGAAATAAAATTTCTCGGGGACGTTGGCTATTGTCTCGGCATAGAATTCACGCGAGACGGTAACAAGATAGCCATGCATCAAAAGGGCTACATCAAAGACATTCTGAAACGATTCGGTATGACGAATTCAAAAGCAATATCAACTCCAATGGATCCGAATACAAAATTAACAAAACTAGAAGAGACCCCAAGTGAAGAGGAACAGAAATTACCATTTCGAGAGTTAGTAGGTGCTTTAATGTATTTGGCTATCGCAACTAGGCCAGATTTCAGTTTCGCTGCTAGTTGTTTGAGTCAATTTAATAATTCGTATGGAATGGCTCACTGGACGGCTGCTAAACGTGTTCTGCGCTATCTTAAGGGAACAATGGAACTCGGAATCATTTTTGGATCAGATTCCACACCTCTAAGAGGATTCGTCGACGCGGACTGGGGAAGTTGCACTGATGATAGACGATCGTATACCGGCTATACGTTTATTTTGAATAAGGGGCCGATCAGTTGGGACGCACAGAAACAAAGAACGGTCGCCTTGTCATCTACGGAAGCCGAATACATGGGGATGACAGAAGCAGCGAAGGAAGCAATACATCTTCGCAGATTTTTATTGAAGTTAGGACTAAATGAATTGTCTGATGTTGTAATCTTTAATGACAACATTGGAGCCAAGAAACTTGCCGAGAATCCTACTTTTCACGCAAGAAGTAAGCATATCGCTTTAAGACATCATTTTATCCGCGATGCTCTGAAGAACGAGAATTTGAAAATTGAATATGATTCCACCGAAGACATGGTCGCCGACATGCTAACCAAAGGACTACATCGACCAAAACACGAAAGATGTATTCAAATGTTAGGACTCGGAGCCACATTGAAGCTTTGTGCATGACCACGTCTCGAGGGGAAGTATTGGACGTACTCCGTAGCGACGCCGATACGTGGTGTCACATGTAAATAAAACTTTACGTAACAATATAATGTAACCAATGTAACCACTAAGTTGTTGATAAAAATAATATAATTAGATACGCATGTCATATAGAAAAGATATAATATTAACGAGTATTAAAAGGAGTATAATATCCATCTAGCGCAGTGTGTCATTATTTAATATATAGATCTTCTTCCACCCCTTCTGTGTTAACAAAAACTCAGAAAGAATCAGCATTTATACGGATGGATCAAGAAAGGAAAGTGGGGCAGGAGCAGCCATAGTAGTATATAACGGAGAAGAGGAAATTGACCACAGGAAAGTAAAATTAGGAGGAGCCAGTACGGCATTCCAGTGCGAATTGGTCGCGATAAAGGAGGCTATAAAATATATCAAGGAAAATTCAATGACCATCAAAGAATGCTCCATCATAACTGATTGCAAAGCGGTGCTGGGAAGCCTAGCCAAAATGAGACAGGCCACGGAGCTAGGAATGGAAATATGGGAAGAACTGGTTGAGACGGGGAAGAAAACAAAAATAAAGTGGCATTGGCAAAGGGCGCACACGTCGGAACAGACCGAGAGGGTCGATGCATTAGCAAAAGAAGCGGCAACAGAAGAAAATCCACAAGAGGGAATATACAACAAAGCGGCCAGAAAGTTTTTGCTTGACAGAGTCGCGGAATACGACGAATTAATCACCAACGTGTTGCTCTACAACGAGCGTATGGCGGGAAAGATAGAGGAGATGACGCCGAGCATATGGCGGATGAAAGAGGCGAAGCAGTATGACGGGGGCATTGAAGCAACCTCGCCGCAAGTGGTTAAGGAAAGTAGTGATAAACCAGCGCTACCTACACCAGCACCACGCAGGAGAACGTTCGCGTGTGTCGTTAATACGAACGACAAAGCGATTGCCAGTGCAAACATCAAGCAGATGGTGCAAAAGAGTGTGCGACCAGCCGTTAGTGACTGGGTCAAGGTTGTTGGCACTCGGACGACGCGGGCCGGAGGACTCGCTATCGAAGTGGCCTCGGAGAAGGACCTCCAGGCCCTCAAGGACTGTAATAAGTTCAAGGACCTGGGGTTAACCGTCTCCGAGCCACGAAGGGCGGGTCCGAAGGTCATCGTATACGATGTCAGCAGCCAAGAGACTATGGTTGAGTTCATGGGTGAATTGTATTAGCGTAATTTTAAAAACGAGTTGTCTGAGAGTGTATTCAAGGAACGAGTGAAGGTCATTTCGCGGAATAGAAAGAAGGGGGATGAATGCGGAAACCTCGTTTTAGAGTTGCCAACTAAAGCGAGAGAATGGATGATAAATAATAAACGAGTGTATGTAGGATGGAAGGGTTATATAGTAAGAGCGTTCGACCGTGTCCAACAGTGTTACAAATGTTATGGATATGGGCACAGGATGAATGAATGCAAAGAAAAGCTGCGACTTTGCAAGAAGTGTAGTGTGGCTGGACACGTAATGAGTGAATGCAAGCATGTTTCCCCTTTATGCAGAAATTGTGGCATGCGCAAGCTCCCGAGTATGCACTCCGTCGTAACTTTGTCCAGTGACGTGCTAGAGTGCTGTTTTTAGTGTATTTTTGTTGTAGACGCCCAGGGGCAACTCTTGGTTAGGCTTTGTGCCTACCAAGACCGCCACGATGGCAGAAGACGGCGTTGCCTCAGCAGTTGAGGGTGAGAAGAAGGACGAGGAGACTTCGCCGACTGCAGCGAACCCGGACGCGACCACAGCGCGCAAGAGGGTCCGGCCGGAGGAGAGTGATGGGCGTGGCTCAAGTGTGAGTACGTATGTTAATGTTTTTAGGGATGCGAACGTTGTTAGAATGCAGGAGATCAGTAGTAGACTCAGGGTATGTTTCGGAGGACGGCAACAGGGTGAGTAAATCATCGGCCAAGTTCCTTTTAGATATGGTTGCGGAATATGAGGAGCTCATGTTGAATGTGCTCCTAACGAACGAGAGAGTGACTGGCAAATTAGAAGAAATGAATGCTAGACTCTGGCAAATGACTGAGGGTAAGCCAGCGGTAAGAGCAGCAGAACCACAGACCGCAGCAGCACCGCAACCAGCAGCTAGAGCGCCAACTACAGCACCAAGAAAGAAGACTTACGAGTGTGTTGTCCACACAGACGACAAAAAGGTGACAAGCAAGGACATCGAGACAATCATCCACAGGACGGTGAGGCCAGCCGTGAGGGAATGGGTCAAGGTCGTTGGCACGCGTAAGACTATGTCGAATTCTTACTGATGATTGATCAGTACTCCGGGGGTCGGTAGCCCACGAATTCACTCCGTGCCGACCATTGCGGGTGGACTCGTGGTGGCAGTGGTTATGGTCATGATGCGGACCAGGGTGTTTCTATCCCGGCGGGTGAGCACGCTTATAGCTCGGGTAGTGACAGTGCTAGCCAGGAGAGATTTAGATAGGTCTCGCTCCTCACCAGTGAGGTGGATAGTCTTGCAGACCTGTAGCATACTGGGAGGTCGCTTCGGCGGCTGCGTCCGATTAGCGTAACCAATCCCAGGCCTATGGTGGCCGTGGTAGATACGCCGACGGGCAGGAACTACCACGTTAATCAAAACCCCACTGTGTCAACAATTTATAATTGTAGCTATGATCAGAACTTAGCAGCAATGAAGGATGATTTAAAAAATGGCCCACTACATGTCTATGGAAATCATTCTGCTTGCCGTGAATACTATTGCGATACAATAGGACTCGTAACGAAGAACAAAATTCCTGAAATAAAAAAGACCGGTTTATATAACCACATATATGGTGAAATTAAACATTTATTCTTCATAGTCAACTTAAAAATTATCTATATTAGCTGCAGTGGAACTTTTGATAAGAAAGTCAAATATGCTCATCGATAATGAAACAAATAATCGAGCTGAAATGTTTATGAGTATTCTAGCAAAATTTAATGCAGGCAAACGATTGAACCTCGCCAATAGAGGATATTTCCAGATGAGATGCTATTTGGCCGGATTACGGTATACCAAAGTAGCACGGCATAAAAGTCCCTGGATAAAAATGACAAGTTACAGTCCTGGAAAATATTTAAAAATATATATATCTCAGCAAGATCATGAAGATGAACTACGGTAACAAAAGGCAGCACATAGATCAACTGAATTAAGAAAAGCACACAGCAAGGTGAAGAGAGCGCGTTGTTTACCAGATATAGATTATGGGCCAAATTCTCAAGTTCCTTTATTATCTCGTGAAGAATTATCCACAGAGAGTGAAAGAATTTTAAAAAATCTAAAAGTGAGAATATAATAGTTACTATAACAAAAGATAAAATTTGTATATTTTCACTTATAGGTGTTCGAGGAGGAATTACAGGAAATAGCAGAATATTCAATTGGTCAGTTTGGGAATCCTGATTACGAAGCGGAAAGAGCAGACAGACTTACTGCATCATTATTTGGTCGGGTGGTAAAAAGACGTTTATCAACAAAATACCATAATCTTGTAAAAACTGTTTTGTATCAAAATACCATAACCACAGCTGCAATGGAATATGGGAAAAGTAAAGAAAGTGTATCAATAAAGAATTTTGAGGATACATTTAAAATGCGTGTGCAGCCCTGCGGTTTGTATATAGACTTATGCCCGATTTCTTCACGTTCGATTATACTACGATTATAGTTAATCGTAGTATAAACCATGAATATCTTAAAAATTGGTTTTCTTCATGCCCACTTATCTCCAGCTAGGAAATAATCGTCGATTATAGCTACGCGGTCGTTCATTGACGGTTTAGCGGCAGATTAGTACACCAGCGCCAGCCAGTTGCAGCGTCATTTGCAGTAAATAATACTACATAACCTGCACTGTTTTGTTGTACTTTATGTCAATAAAATTAGAGATCTGATAAAACTCAACATGAACGATTTGCTAAATATTAATGTTTTTTCCGACGACGACGACGATGACGGTGAATATATTCCGAGACCGTACGTCATTCGGGTTCGAACAAACCACTTCGAAATTTGGAGCGATGCGGAATTTTTCGTACGATTTCGCTTAACCAAACCCACATTTTTAGCGCTATTTGAAAGAATTGAAGAACAACTAGCAATAAATTACAACATGTAATTACAAACGATGCATTTGTTACATGTTTTTTTTATTAATATGGCTTTAAACGTGAAAGTCGTTTACATTATAGTAAAGTTCTTAATTATGACATACCAAATATGCAATACATTTCAGATCTAGAGCATTATTACCAATGAATCAATTACTTTTGACATTAAGATTCTATTCTACGGGAAATTTTCTGCGTGCAAGTGGTGATTTTTCGGGTGTGTGTATAAGTACAGCTTGTCGCATCATTAAAAAAGTTTCTGCAATTATCGCATCTCTTGGTGTAACGGTAAAGATGCCTCAAACCTTAGACGCAATTCGCCGCTCTCAACAAGGGTTCTATGCTATGCATCGGTTTCCACGTGTTATTGGGTGCATTGATTGCACACATATTAGAATTCAGTCTCCAGGTAAGGTATCTTAACTATTCTTGATATAAATCGTATATATGCTATTATGCTTATAAACGAGAATGTATACCGATAAATACTTTTCTATTTTTAGGAGGAAATATGGCAGAAGTGTTCCGGAACAGGAAAGAATATTTTTCGCTAAATGTGCAAGTTTTGTGCGATTTCAACTTGAAAGCGATTAATGTTGTTGCGAGATGGCCAGGATCAGCTCATGATTCAACAATATTCGCACATAGCAATTTGCAAACCAGACTCCATAATCATGAGTTCCATAACGGGGTGTTACTCGGAGACGGCGGTTATCCCGTTAGGCATTATCTTTTAACGCCATTATTAAATCCAGTGACGCCAGGAGAAATTTGCTACAACACATCAGAACGAGAAATATTATTGAACGTTTTTTTTTGGGATTTGGAAACGTCGTTTTCCAGTTTTGAGTCTCGGCATGTGGTTACAAACGGAAACAGTGCAATCTGTTATCGTTGCAACAATAGTTTTGCAAAATTTAGCGAATGATGCAGGAGAAGAAGAACCACCAATTGTAGAAGAAGTGCCAACCGATGAAGGAGACGACAACGTAATTAGGCACATACCCGGGAGAGATAATTTAGTTAGGCAAGCTCTCATCGACGACTATTTTTCAGAGTACGTCTGTTTTTATATATATAAATACATCATAATGGTTTTAATGTTTTTTTTTACAGATTATTAGATTGAGTATTTCTCCATTATATATTATATTATACATTACATAATATAATATTTTCATTTTACCGTCGCATATTGTACTCTGAGGCTTATTTGTGTATGTATAAATAACTATCGAGTTAGTAAGTATAGTCCTAGTAAGTATTCGAACGTTTTACTTTCTAAAGTAAATATTCCACGAAGTTATTCCCTGAGTAAGTATTCGAACATTTTATTTTCTAAAGTAAGTATTCCACGAAGTTATTCCCTGAGTAAGTATTATCCACAGCAAATATTTAATTAGACCCTTTAGTCGACTTGCATTTGCAGCCATGGGGCTATTCTGCCCACTACGTTCTCCTAGTACTTCCGACGACGATGGAAAATTTGTGTAAAATTATATACGTTAAGAAAACAAGCGGTTCTTTTCAGAACCAGAATATTTACTGTGAATAGTAATTGTTTATATATATATATATATATATATATATATATATATATATATATATACATATATATATATATATATGTATATATATATATATATATATATATATATATATATATATATATATATATATATATATATATATATATATATATATATATATATATATATATATATATATATATATATATATATATATATATATATATATATATATATATATATATATATATATATATATATATATATATATATATATATATATATATATATATATATATATATATATATATATATATATATATATATATATATATATATATATATATATATATATATATATATATATATATATATATATATATATATATATATATATATATATATATATATATATATATATATATATATATATATATATATATATATATATATATATATATATATATATATATATATATATATATATATATATATATATATATATATATATATATATATATATATATATATATATATATATATATATATATATATATATATATATATATATATATATATATATATATATATATATATATATATATATATATATATATATATATATATATATATATATATATATATATATATATATATATATATATATATATATATATATATATATATATATATATATATATATATATATATATATATATATATATATATATATATATATATATATATATATATATATATATATATATATATATATATATACAAACTTATAATTTGCATTAAATTATTGAAAGCTAATAAGATTTCTTATTGAAGAGAAAGATAACTTAAGATGTTTGTAATTTTTTTAATTGAGCTTTTTTTTTTGGCTTGGTCTAATTGTAAATTTTCTATTGTCAATGATGTGATTATTTGTTTTTGTTCTATTTCTTGTTTAATTAGATTTATTTGTAATTGTAGTAATTCTTTTTTTAATTCAACTAATTCTGCGGTCTTATGTTGTGGCGTTGTTTTTTGTATTTTGAAGGGGTACTTATTATACTGCGTAAGCTTTTCCGTTTTTTTGAGCCGGAATCTATTATTTTAAATTTCTCAGTGGATGATGGAGTTTTTTTATGGAGGTAGTTGTTGGGTTTGTAGTAAAGGAAGTGGACGGTATTTCCAAAGTAGGGACAGGGACGTCTTCTTCCACATATTCGTCCTCTAAATATACAACTTCCTCATATTCTATTTGCTGCTGCGGTTTGTAGCTACACGACGGTCCTTGACTATTCGCGTCATCGTCATATAGCGATTTCAGCCCAACCATGCTCGTCTCGCATACTGCTAATATTTTCTCCTCGTGAGGGCATAAATCTTCGCAGTCTGGCAAACCACCTCCAGTTAAATTTTGCTGCATTTTCTGGTTTGCGCATTTTTTTCTTAAATTTTTTTTAATTGCATCATACTTAAGCCTAATTGCCTTCGCAGACCGAGCATAATTTCCCGATGTGCTATTAAATTCTACGTCTATCATCTCCCATGCTTTATTTTTATCTTGTGATGTTGTTCCGTCGGTTTTTTATTTTCTATGATATGTTTATATTTTAAGGCAAAATCTACCAGGATGTTTATTTCGGATTTTGTAAAGTTAGCTACTCTCTTCCCTTTCTCAATTTTACATTCCATTTTATTGTGTTTGTTTTATAATTTACAAAAATTATTAGAAATAAATAATGGAAGAAAAAACTTTGAAATATACTTCGATGGCGGTACTTTTGGTTCGTGAAGTTAGTTGTGAAACGCATTTCCAACGTTGCCATACTTATTTTCTAGAGTTACTCTTCGAAGAATAGATAACTGTGAAATAGAGTGAAGAAAACCATCATATTGCTAAACTTCGATTATCAATAATCGAAGAATAGATAATCGGAGTATAAATATAATGTGAAGAAATCGGGCATTAGACAATTATTTCCTCGCAGCATCTCCAGATGGTAAGCTATTACATAATTTATTTTATATTATACATGTAATATATATTTTTAGGTATGACAGATGACGGTAATTTAGTCGAAGTGAAATGCTTTTATAAAGCTTTGAAGATGGGCTGGTCGATAGAGAAAGCCGCGAAATCCAACAAAACATGTTTGGAATATAAAGCAGGAGAAGTAAGACTGAAGAAAAATCATGATTACTACTATCAGGTAATTATTATATATCTTATTAAAAATAAAAGACATATTGAACATGATAGAAATAAATATTTTGGCACTACACTCCTGTATACAATATAATTTTTCAGATTCAGGGACAGCTCAATATTTAAAGAGAAATTATTGTTATTTTATTGTCTACATCAATGACAAAATTGATCTTTATATAGAGAAAATAAAAAGAGACGAAAAACTGTGGTCCAATATAATGCTTCCAAAGCTGAAGGATTTTTACACTAATTGTGTATTAGTAGAAATTATAGAAAGAAGAATTCCCCGAGGACAAAATTGCATTGAGCCAAACATATTAATTTTTGTGTATTTATATAAGATATATATAGATTGTAATTTTTTTCTAATGTTTATTTACCTTTTCCAAATTATTTATTATTATATACATACTTTGTAGTTGTGTTATCTAATCATTGTATAGCAGCATATGTCTTAACGTGCTCCCTAAGTGAGAACAGTATAAAATTAAAACTAAACAGCCAGCTAGAAAGATAGATTTGATAGTATAATTTACTACTAGCTGATTGTCGAAATTTCGAATTAGACGGCAGCCTTAAGAGATAATAGCTAAACCAAATCCTGCTTCGTTCTTCAAAGCATACAAACCAAAAAAGCATATATAAATCAATCCAAATCCTGTTTTTTTTGTTATATATATACGTTTTTTTTTCTACGGGATATTTGCATATACATAAAATATAAAAACTTGCCGTTACTTTTAAAGGCCTATATTATAAGAATAATAAGTAACAAGAAATGTTAAGGTATTTGATTATGAGGAAAAAATATCTCAAATTGGAGGAAATTTTAAGATTTTGAGATATATATATATATATATATATATATATATATATATATATATATATATATATATATATATATATATATATATATATATTATATATTATATATATATATATATATATATATATATATATATATATATATATATATATATATATATATATATATATATATATATATATATATATATATATATATATATATATATATATATATATATATATATATATATATATATATATATATATATATATATATATATATATATATATATATATATTATATATATATATATATATATATATATATATATATATATATATATATATATATATATATATATATATATATATATATATATATATATAATATTGCAATAAAATGCGATGGTGCGAAAACGCAACATTGGTAAAATGTATATTATATTATTTGTATCTTACTAAACTTACCAAATATTTACATTATTTGATATATTTCTTAGAGACTCTCTTAGTCATTCATTTTTATGCTGCTTTGTATATTTTGTATACAAGAAGTAGTATAGAGGATACCACTAGTATAGAGATAAGAAATAAATACATAATATAAAATATATACAGTTTAGTACGTTTGCCTTTAGCCCATCAATCGACAAACAAATGGTTCCATATTATGGAAAACATGCTTGCAAAATCTATATTAAAGGAGAGCCTGTGAGATTTGACTTCGAATTCTGGTGTAAATGTTCGTTCTATGGATCTTTCTATAAGTTTATGCCATATGCAGGTGCCAGTAAAGAAAAGAATGAAACGGGACTCGGTGGTCAAGTAGTGATGTATTATCAATTATTCATCATTGTAACAAAGAACAAGTATTTTTCGACAACTTGTTTTTCTTCCTATAAATTGTTGGTCACACTGTCCGAAACCGGATTTTAGGCCACGGGTACCATACGGGAATATAGAACTAGTTCCTGTACCCTGGAAACGACAAAGTCGATTTCAAAATCAGAACGCGGAACATATGATTCTGCACATGATACTACAAGTAGTATTTCTGTAGTTAGATGGAATGATAATTCGGTTGAAACGACAATTAGAAACCAAGTCCAGACACAACCCGTATCTGCCACGATGAGGTATAATCGAATAAGAAGGAGTGAATGTAGAACAACCAAACGTATTCAAAATATATAATAAGCACATGAGAGGAATGGATTTACACGATAATGGAGTAGCCAATTACAGAATTGGAGTATCCGGAAGAAAAATGGTAGTTGCCTTTATTTACAAACACAATTGACAGCACAGCTGTTAATGCGTGGTAGCGATACAATTTTGCATATAGTGAAAAAATAACGAAATTAGATTTTAAATCCAATATAGTTCTTCGTTTGCCCAAACTCCAACTAAATAAAACAAAACCGACCACATCAAAAGTGCCCAATGAACTGCGCTTTGATAACATTGGTCACGTCGTTACTAAAAGTATAAACAAAGTTCAACGTAGAAGTAAAATTTGTAACATCCATACAATATTTTGTTGTAACACGTGCAATGCAAAATAAAATTGGCATTATTTTTAATGTATTTTACTAATGGTGCGAAAATGTACCAGCATTTCCCTCAAAATGTAGAATAAAAATTTTTTTTTTTTAAGTTCAATATGTATTTACCTTACATAGATTATTAGCAATAAATATGTTTAAACATTTTTTAATTTTTATTTATACCTTCTTACGATAAAATTAATAATTATATTTTGTTTGTTTTATCAGAATACGGTCAAGAAGCGCTAAACAAAGACCTAAAACGTTTTCGTGAAAGTTTTTCCCGAAAAAACTCTCGCATTAACAACGAGTATGCCCAAATTTAAAATGAAAAATAGAGAGGAATTTCCACCTGAAGTGTTTCAACTGTTGTAAAGTCACCCATTTCTCATAAATAATTATTTAATAGTTTTACTAATATTTGTATTACTTTGTATTATTTTAAGTCTAACCATATAATCATATTTCATATTATATTACTACTTCTGAGACTACACATCCGTTCTAAATGTTGTTATCAACCTTTTCTCAGCTGAATTTACATTAAATGTCACGTTCGCCAAGATGGAAGGCGACTTGGTTGTCTCACGAAAGACGCTGAGTCCGTGTGAAACATAAAAGTTTGTAAATGAACGATGCAACATTGGGTGGATGTTAGTACCAGAAGTGTCGCGATCACCGAGTGGAACAGACGTTCTACCAATGTAGTTAAATTGTACCAATATTTCGTTTGTTCAATAAATCTCTTTGTTACAACAGACTACGTTGTTGAATATTAACCAAAAACCTTAAAAAACCTCTTATTGAGTTAGTAACAAAGTCTCGTCACTAATATTAGACACGAACCACCCATTTCGTTGTATCCGACGATACAACATAAATTTTGGTGTCAGGTGTGGGGTAGGTTTATTTGTTTTGCTTAAAAACGTACAGTTGGTTATTGCTTAATGCAATTAAATCGGTTTAACTAATATAGTTAATAAAATAAAGTGTTTAAAAACATTTCCGTCATTTAAATACCAATTGTTCGCCAAAGTCTATTAAGAGTGGTTACAGTGTTAATATCGAAAGAGTTACAACGTAAAATCGTGCATGTGATAGTTCAACGGAGCTTGAATTTTCATCATTTCTACATCTTGTGTGATCCTGATTACTTCTCCTCTCAACCAATCGTTTTCGAGTTTCAACAGAGGGTTATCAACGTCTGCATCATCTATACCGTCAACAGGTTACAGTATTCATGTTTTGTCTTCTCTTCTACGTCCAAAGAAAAAAAAAAGTGAAAGTTCCACATCAAATAGTGTTATGTGAGTATTTGCGAGTGTTTATTTATGTCAGACTTATTAGCCATATTCGGAACTGATTTTAGTGACCTTATTGATTTAAACCTCGACGAAGATATCAGTATGGCATTATCAACTGAATTAGCTTTAAAAATGATCCCTGAGTTTAATGGCGACCGGAAAATATTTCATAGATTTATCACATGTTGTGATATTGTATATGCCACTACTATTACTAATATGCATAAAGAGCAATATCTGAATGTAATTAAATGCAAGTTATCTGGACAAGCTTATAATGTTATTAAATATAAAGAATTCCTTGAATGGCTACCACTAAAGGTAGTGTAAGAGGGTGACTGGGGTGGTCACTTCTCCTCTTATATCCTCGGGTTCTTGCCAAATAGACGTTTAGGGTAAGGATGAGAAAGGGGTGGTCACTAGACTACCACGGTGTCGATATAGCGTAGTTGGTTTATATTAAATGTCCATGATACAATGCGGTGGAACAACTGCCTATCGTTGTCCACATAGAGTTCTTATATAGCCGGTCAAACTGCTGACATAACAATATGCGATATATTGTTATTTATACATTGCGGTAGGTTGACCTAGTAACTTTACGGAAGGTAATGTTATTATGATGTTTCAGCATAACATTTGCAATGCTTACATTCCTCCCCCCTTTAAAAATTTGCTACCCTTGGGAGCACAATTTACTCACAATTTCGCGATACAATTTTGCTGGACTATATATGAACCCCTTACAGTGTTTTATTTTCCTTAATTTACTCATTCTAATCCACCTGATACTGGAGTGGGCACTTGATGTAGATTGTCCCGTTACTTTTCCCTATTGATTGGCGGGTGACCATATCCAGGGCTGCTCTGTTGCCGGCCCTCTACTTCGGGTATGGATTCTACTAGGAGACAAGTGTTTAGGAGCGAGTGTATGGCTTTCTTCTGCTTCTAACTGCCTGCGCATTGCTTCTAATTCTACCGTGGTTGGTGCTTTTATTTTCTCGATTTGAGTTGAGCTCTCCATTCCTATTTCCTCTTCCTGAACCTCTTCAATAACTGCTTTAAATGGTTTGAGCCTATTCACATGTACTACCATATTCCTTTTCCCAGTTTCCTCAACAATTCTGTAATTCACTGCACTCAGTTTTTCTTTTATTCGGTACGGCCCTGTCCACGGTTTTACTAATTTTTTTGATGTCCCTGCTAGTTGTATTTTGGTCGGATCATGAAAATATACTCGGTCTCCTATTTCAAAATCTGTCTGCTCGGCTTTTTTATTAAACTGCTTGTTTCGCTGTTCAGTTGTTTCTTTCAACTGTGATTTTACTCGTTCGAACACAATTCGCATTCTTTCTCTTAACTCGGCCGCATAGTTGTCATCATAATCGTATCTTAACGTTCTTGGCCGTGATATGTCATCGTAGGGCATCTCCATATCTCTGCCATGCATAACAAAAAATGGTGTCTCCCCTGTCGATTTGTGTACGGCTGATCTATATGCCATGAGAACATATGGTAACCATTCATCCCAATCGGTTTGGTCTCGGCTTATGAAATGAGACAACATATCTTTAAATACTCTATGGCTTCTTTCGATCACGCCATTTGTTTGAGGGCGGTACGCTGTTGTTTGCAGTTTCTCAACGTTGAATAATTTGCACACTTCTTTCATAGTATTTGAGATAAAATTTTTTCCTTGATCCGTTAAAAGCTGCCTTGGTGCTCCGTGTCTGGCAATAATTTCTTGCGCAAATATCCTTGCTATCGTTTCTGCTGTTTGGTCTGGAATCGCAAATGCTTCTGGATACTTGGAAAAATGGTCTTGGAATGTCAAGATGTATTTGTTCCCTTTTCTGGATGTGACTAATGGACCTACAATATCCATTGACGTCCTTTGAAATGGTGCAGTTATTTCTTGGAATACTTGCAGTGGAGCTGGTTTTAAGTTTGATGGCGTCTTTCTCTCATTGCATGAGTGGCATTTATCACAATATTCTTTTATCTCTGTGTTCATATTCTTCCACCAAAATTTGTCTTTAATTCTTTTTAGTGTTTTCTCGTGTGCCTGATGGCCTGCATACGGTAGATTGTGATAGTCGTGTATCACTTGGAACGACATCTCTTTGGGTATGACTAACTTGTGATTTCTCTCTTCTCCTGTTTTTTCTTTAAATTTTAATCCTTCTTCGTCCTGGAAGAAACCTTCTCTTGATGTGAGTTTCCTGATCTCTTCGTCATTTCCTTGCAGCTTCTTAATTTTATCTCTGTCCCAGATTGGTAAATACATATTATCTGTGTTTGACACTGAATTAATTGGTATTCGTGACAGCACATCTGCATTTATATGTTTCTTTCCAGGCTTGTGCAATACTTCGTATTCGAATTCACTCAGAAGTAGAGACCATCTCATCAGACGAGAGTTCGGATCTTTTAGTGACATTAACCACTTCAGTGGTTTATGATCGGTTATGATGGTAAATTTTCGTCCGTACAGATAGCAGCGATAGTGTTTCACACCCCAAATTATAGCTAGACACTCTCTTTCTGATGTGTCGTAGTTTGTTTCCGCCTTATTCAATTGCCTGCTTGCAAATGCAATTGGTCTTTCGTATCCGTTCTGCTTCTGACTGAGAATTGCACTAGCTGCTAATCCACTTGCGTCTGTTGACAATATGAATTCTTTATTAAAGTCTGGGTGCGCTAATAACGATTCTGTGCATAATGCTTCTCGTAATGTTTCAAACGCTTCCTGGCAATCTTTGGTCCATGTAAATTCTTCATCCTTCTTTGTTAATTGAGTTAATGGGACTGCAGTTTTAGCAAATCTTGTTATGAATCTCCGGTAGAAACCTACTAGTCCTAGGAATGCCCTTATTTCCTTCACAGATTTTGGTATTGGATAGTTTCTGATTGTAGAAATTTTTTCTGGTTCCGGCTTAATTCCGTGTTGACTTATCACATGCCCTAGGTACTTCGTTTCACTTTTTAAGAATTTACATTTATTGGGTTGTAATTTTAGATTTGCTTTTCGCAGACGGTCGAAAACTTTAGTCAATCTAGCAATGTGATCTGCTGTGCCTTCTCCGTTAAATATAATCACATCATCCAGGTATACTAAACATCTTTCTCCGGTTAATCCTGCCAGTACACTATTCATTAATCTTTGGAATGTGCTTGGTGCGTTTGCTAGTCCAAACGCCATTTTCGTAAATTGGTAGTGTTGACCTCCGGTGGTGAATGCCGTTTTTTCCTTGTCGTTTTCTTCTAATTCTACTTGCCAGTAACCTGACGCTAAGTCCAGCGTCGTAAATAAATTCGCGTTTCCCAGTTGGTCGAGCGTTTCCTGCATGTTTGCTACTGGGAAGTGATCCTTTTTTGTTACTTCATTCAGGCCTCTGAAGTCTATGCAAACCCTTATCTTGTTTTCTCCCTTTTCCGATTTTTTTGGTACGATTACTACTGGTGAGGACCATGGAGAATCCGATGGCTCGATTACCCCTTCTTCTAACATTTTTGCTAATTCCTTCTGCAATAGTTCTTTTTGACTGAATGGGACCCTATATGCAGTTTTCGCGATTGGTGGTACTTCTTCCGTTATTATTTTATGTTTTACTTTATGCGTACACCCCAGTTTTGCACCTTTTAATAGAAAAATATCCTTGTACTCCTCTAGTATGCTTATCATTTGCTTTTTTGTATTTTCATCGAGATGTTCTAAATCGAAGTGGTCTTCCAGTTTGTGTGGTTCACTTTGCTGCATGCTATCCCATTGTATTCCCATGTTATTATCCTCCTCATCCTTCGTTGGTTTTGCCCAATTACAATTACATATATTGTGGATTATATCACATTGGCTCCTTGTTTTCTCTGGTACTTCTCGTCTTTCCGTATTTCTATTTTCCTGGCGTGCAATCTTCATTATACGTTCCTTGATACGTTGCAGCTCCATTCTCTTAACTTGTATTTCATCTTGTCTTCTTGAAACTCTTCCCTGGCTATATTCGTTGATTATTTTGATTAAATTAGCTAAACATTCTACTTCCTTAATTTCTATTTCTCTTAGTCTCCTGTCTATAAATTCTGTTAGATTTTGCTTATTTTCTGTCTGACCCTCGAATACTTCTGCCCTTCCAATTACGGTTCTCTTCGGAATTGTGACTGTGGTGTTTGCTATGTTTATCAATCGGATAGGTATCACTTTTTCGCTCTTGGTTAGTACCCTGGCAGCCATGAGGCCGTATATGTTTGTTTCTTCTGGTTCGATTAATAATTCTTTACCTGGCTTGCAAAGTTTTTGTGTAGCGTGGCATACATATTCACTTCTTGGCGGAATTTTTATTTCTTCTTTTACCCTGACCTTATTTTCTGCTGATACTGTTAATTCCTTGTACCTTTCTTGACCTGTATCAACATTGTTTTTATATTCTGTCTTTGTTGCTATTTCTGTGGTAACCTTGCTGATGTTACATTTCGCGTCCGTGTTTATGTTCGCTATGCTGTGCTCAGCGAAAATTTTTATAAACGTATTTCCAAGCGTGATGCAATTTGTTTGGTAATTTATTTTAGCTTTGTATTGTTCCAAAAAATCTCGGCCAAGTAGTCCATCTGCTTCCAATGCCAGTTCGTTTGGACAGATTACGCAGTCGAATGGAAAATCATTATTGTTTTTCTTAAATTGTACCCTCGATGTTCCTTTGTAGGATAGCTCTCCCCCCGATATTGACGTTAATGTGCCAATACATTGTCTTCTTATTCGGTGTTTTTCTACGTATGCTTCTTTTACTAGTGAGATAGCTGATCCTGTGTCTATTAATAGCCTTAATGGTCTGTTGTTTACTTTTAGTATGACGAGATTAGCTATGTCGTTTGGTTGTCTTCCGTTTATATTTGGTACTATTATTCTCCTCCCGTATGTGAATCTGTTGACCCCTCGCGATGGCACCCGGACGAAAGGCTTTAGGTGTTTTAAATTACATCTGTTTCCTTGACTCCTGTAATATGCATTACTTTGCTTATGGTACTGATTTCTGCCTGTATTCAAAACCCTTGCTTGACACCCTACTGCTATGTGTCCTGATTTACCGCAGCGAAAACAGTTCTGATTGTACCTACAATTTTTCTGTATGTGGCCCCTCCTTTTGCATTTAGAACATTGTATTTCTCTTCTGCCCTGATTTCGGTATCTTGATGTTTGTATATTCGTGGCTGGAGATTTGGTTCTTCTCACGGCATTGATTTCTATGGATTCCGTCGCTTCTGCCATTTGTGTTCGCTCCTCTCTTTCTGCAATTTCCACGGCACCTTCGAATGTCAAACTTGCCGTTACTTCCATTATTGTTCTGGTGTATATTCTGATGTGTGGGAGCAATCCTGATTTAAATTGTGTCAATACTAAATTTGAAGATACTATTTCTGGTGCATTGCTGTTTGGTTCCATTATTTGAGACTTCAAGTCCTTTCTCAGCTCTTCCTTGTACTTCCGTAACTTGTCAGCAAATTCTCGTACTGTTTCGTCTCCCGCCTGTGTACATTGTACTATTAGCCGGTAGATTTGACCCGGTAATCTTGGTGGTTCAAATCTCCTTAATACTGCCTTTTTTATATCTTTGTATCTCACGTTTTCTTTTTGTAGGTCCGGCCGTTGTGATACGAAATCATACGCTTCTCCTTCTATGCGTAATAGCAATATTGCTACGGTTTGCTGTTCTGACCAACCTTCTAACTTTGCTCGGAATTCAAGTTTCTCGAAATATTGGCTCGTATCTTTCCCTGTGAGTTGCTCCACTGTGTTAGCTGCATTGCCGTATGTCATTCTTGGACCTCCCATTCTGTTTGTTGTTTCTTACCCAGTCGCGATCAGCCCAGATAACTGGCTGATCTTTATTCGGCACAAAAATCCGTAAACCGCTGCCACCAATGTAAGAGGGTGACTGGGGTGGTCACTTCTCCTCTTATATCCTCGGGTTCTTGCCAAATAGACGTTTAGGGTAAGGATGAGAAAGGGGTGGTCACTAGACTACCACGGTGTCGATATAGCGTAGTTGGTTTATATTAAATGTCCATGATACAATGCGGTGGAACAACTGCCTATCGTTGTCCACATAGAGTTCTTATATAGCCGGTCAAACTGCTGACATAACAATATGCGATATATTGTTATTTATACATTGCGGTAGGTTGACCTAGTAACTTTACGGAAGGTAATGTTATTATGATGTTTCAGCATAACATTTGCAATGCTTACAGTAGAATTACAAAATCAATACTTAGAAAAGAGAACTATAGCACAAATTCAAACTGAATTGTTAAGTAGTAAGCAAAGAGTCAATGAAAATATTCGTTTGCGAATCGGTTAGAAAGACCGCTGATTTAAATGATGCTTGTATAGCAAGCGAAGGACAGGAAGCTACCATGATTATTCAAAATCTTAATAATAAATCATGTTTAAAAGCATTTGTTGAGGCTCTTTTAGAACCTATTAAAATATTAATTAAAGCGAGTAGATTCGTCAATTTTAATGCAGCAGTTGAATGCGCAGTAGAGGAAGAACGTATACTAAATCAAAATAAATCTTCCGCAGTAAAGACTTCAATCACTAATAAAAATAGTATTAGATGTTTTAAATGTCGCAAAGTTGGACATACAGCTGCTAAATGTTTTAGCAATTCTTATTTACCTTCGTATCCTAAAAGGAACGAGAACGTTCGAGCTATCAATGTTATTTGTTCATTTTGTAAAATACCGGGACATCATATTAGTAATTGTTTCAAGAAAAGAAACATAGATTCAAAAACCAGTCCTGCATATAATTACCGTAATTCAGGTAATTCAAATTTCTATAAGGATAAAAGAAATTTTGGTTTTAAAAATAGTAAAGTTCAATCTAATCAAAATAATAAGCCTACATCGGGAAACGAGTACGGTCTTGGTCAGAGCGACAGTACACCAGCGAGCCAATTAAATTAAGTCGCACCGTTAATTACAATAGTAATTCTAAAAACTTTAATTTCAATAATAAATTTTCTTCTGCCAATAAAGTAAATGAAAACAATTATAGTGGACGAAGATATAAATTATCTGGAAAAGAAACTAAGAGACCAGATGGTGTAAATATTGAAATACCTTCTTGTAAAGAATCATTAACAAGTTTATTAATTGCTACTGGAGCAGATATAAGTATAGTTAAATCTGGAGAACTTAAAGGAAATGAAATGGTTAATACAAAGCTAAAAGTCAATTTGAAAGGCATTATTACCGGAACTTTAGAAACACACGGTATTTGTACTTTAAAAATAAAATTAGGTGACAGGGAAGTTCACCACCCTTTTCAAGTAGTTCGTAACGATTTCCCTATTCTTAATGATGGTATTATTGGAAGAGATTTTCTCCTCAAACATAAAGCGAACATCGACTATAGTAAAAACGCATTGTCTTTTGAAATGCATAGTTATGAACTAGTTTGGAAGTTAATTCCAACCTTAAAAACAAAAATTATTTTACCTCCTCGAACAGAAAACCTAATTAAAATATATACGAAACGTATTAATGAAGGCTTATGCCTATCTAAAGATCTTGCCAATGGATTATATATTAGCAATTGTATAATCAAACCTGTAAATGGTTGTTATTTTATTACTGTATTAAATAATAATGAAACACCTACTGAGTTTAATTCAGAGGAAATAGAAGTCGATGATCTTAATAATTACAAGATATTAAATTTTGAAAATTCTAATAATTACAAGCGATTAGAATATTTGAATTCACAATTACGTCTCACTTATTTAAATAATGAAGAAAAAGACTCTATAATAGAAATCTGTAGAAATTTTAATGAATTATTTCATTTATCTCCTTATGATAAATTAACGTATACCGAGAGTATTACTCATAAAATTCCAGTTAGTATAGATACTACTCCAATAAATGTGAAATCATATAGGTTACCAGAACAACAAAAGAATGAAATTGAAAGCCAAGTAAAAGAATTATTGAATAACGACATTATTTGTCTTAGTAAAAAAAAGTCCATGGAACGCTCCACTGTTAGTAGTTCCAAAGAAAATAGATTCTAGTGGTCAAAAGAAATTTCGAGTAGTAGTAGATTTTCGAAAATTAAATGAAGCCACGATTGGCGATGCCTTCCCATTGCCAAATATAACGGATATCCTAGATCAACTGGGAAATTCTAAATATTTTACTACCCTAGATTTAGCTAGTGGTTTCCATCAAATATTAATGGATTCAAAAGATAAAGGAAAAACAGCTTTTAGTACGTCTACAGGACATTTTGAATATAATCGCATGCCTTTTGGTTTAAAAGGAGCTCCTCCCATATTTCAACGTTTAATGAATCATGTTTTAACCGGACTACAAGGTATCAAATGTTTGGTATACCTTGATGATATTGTTATATATGGAAAATCTTTAGTAGATCATAACGAAAAACTAATTAAAGTATTCAAACGGTTAAGTCAACATAATTTAAAGTTACAACCGGATAAGTGTGAATTTTTAAAAAAGGAAATTGCATACTTAGGACATGTTATTACTGATCAAAGTTAGCTAAACCGTTAACGGAATTGTTAAAGAAAAACGCACATTTTAAATGGGATACTCTTTGTGATGAAGCTTTTAATATTCTAAAGAAAAAATTAATTAGTCCACCTATTTTACAATACCCAAATTTTAATAATGAATTTATCTTGACGGCGGACGCAAGTAATTATGCTATGGATGCAGTTCTGTCTCAAGGTGAAATTGGAAAAGATTTACCTATTGCTTACGCTAGCAAAAGTTTTAATAAAGCTGAAATGAATTATTTCCCAACCGAACGTGAATGTTTAGCAATTATATGGGCAGTAAAACACTTTCGCCCTTATTTATATGGTAAAAGTTTCACAATTGTCACCGATCACAAACCTTTAACATGGTTGTTTAATTTTAACGATCCGGGTTCTCGTCTAATAAGATGGAGACTCAAATTAGAAGAATACGAATATAAAATTGTTTATAAAGCTGGTACAGCAAATACTAATGCAGATGCATTAAGTAGAATTTATCAAGTACACATTGATTCTGAAATTAATAAAACTTATGAAAACTATTTAGAGGATATTGCAAATAAAATAATAATTAATCAAGATATAAGTGAAAAAGACGGAGACATTTTTGAAGCTCCAATCGATTCATTGTTTCAGTAAAGATTTGGAAATGAAAACTGGAATAGCTAAACAATTTAAAGACAAATTTAATAATGTAGAATATTTAAAATCACAAAACCCTAAACTATTTAATTTAGTTTATTTAAAAGATAATAATCGTTTTATTATTTATCTTATAACAAAGAATAGTTATATTGAGAAACTTACTTATGAAAACATATTCAAAACTTTATTAAAATTAAAAGAATTTTGTTTGCAACACAAAATAATTAAGCTAGCCATGCCAGCAATTGGAAATGGTCTAGATAGATTAAAATGGAATAAAATAAGAACAATGTTGAGATATATATTTAAAGATTCAAAATTTTTTCTAACAATTTATATGAATATCATAAAAAATTTAACTTAAGAAGAAATTCAAATAGTCTTGAATGAATATCATTTAACTCCATTAGGAGGACACCAAGGTGTCAATAGAACATTTAAGAGAATAAGAAAATTTTATAATTGGCTTGGAATGTTTAATGACATAAAAGAATACATAAAGTCTTGTGAAAAATGTCAACGAAACAAATCAGATAGAAAAGTTAAAGTCCCTATGACTATTACAACTACTTCTAAATTTCCCATTGAGAAAATTTACTTAGATATAGTAGGCCCGTTACCTCTATCTTTAGATGGAAATAAATACATCCTAACTTTTCAGGATGATTTAACTAAATATTCACAAGCTATTCCAATACCTAATCAAGAGTCTGCAACAATAGCTCAAAGCTTAGCAACAAATATTATATGCCAACATGACATACCACTTTCTATACTTACCGATCAAGGTACTAATTTTCTCAGTCAAGTTTTCAAAGATATATGTAAATTATTAAAAATAAATAAAATACAGACAACGGCTTATCATCCACAGTCAAATGGTTGTTTAGAAAGAAGTCATAAAACCCTAGCTGAATATTTAAGAGCCTATGTTAATAAGGACCAAACGAATTGGGACACTTGGATCCCATACGCAATGTTTTGTTATAATACTACTCCACATACAGCTACTGACTACACCCCATTTAAACTATTATACGGTCATAAAGCCGAAATTCCTACGGTTGTTACAAAGAAACCAGAATTAAATTACAATTATGATGATTATTCACGAGAATTAAAATCTAGACTTCAATTTTCCCACAAACTTGCCAGGAAAAACCGTATAAACAAGAAATATAAGTCTAAAGAAAATTATGACAAAAATATAAAAAATATAGATATTAAAATCGGAGATAATGTACTTTTAAGAAATGAAGCTAAAACAAAAGGTGTATCAAAGAAACTTCAACCCTTATGGGAAGGACCTTATAAAGTAATAGATACAAAAGGAGTAAACTCAGTAATCCAAATTAAAACTAAATATGTAAAGATACATAATAACAGATTGAAATTATTTCATGAGTAGAAAATTAAAATTTGCCCTGTGGCTAAGGGTGTAGAATTTTACCACAGCTACGCGGCTTGTCGTAAGAGGCGACTAACGTGCTGGAGGTGGCATTTAAGTCCACTCCCCGTCAGGGCATATAAGTCCCTAACGGAAGTCCCAGGTAGGGCAACGCCGTCCCTGAACATTTTGTTATACGGTAGATCCCGAGAAAGGCAACCCCGTCCCTGACCGTAAAAGTTATACGGAAGTCCCTTAGTCTTGCGTCACGAAGAACGCGATTCGTTTAGACTCATTGATAATTTTTTGTTTTAAGGGGAGGTTCTCATCTAGAAATTTGAAAAAATCGATTTTTTTTATTGCATTTTCTGAAAGGTACAAGTGTCTAGTATATTGTGTTAAAAGGGTTTCTCAATCCGCGCATGAGAAACATTTCTACAGGCTATTATCTGATCCTTTGTCCCGGCCGCCGTGGGACGCTCTCCGCCCGAGACGGGCGGCTCAGGTAGAAACTTCTGACGGCTTTGTGTACGTTCCCATCTTACATGTGAACAAGCCTTAAGAACGCATTTCCATGCTGCGACCGAACTGCATTTGCGTGTAACGCATCTTTATAGTTAGTTATCTGGTTTAGTTCATGCAAGTCGGTCGCGTGTTCGCGCGTTCGACGTAAACATGCCAAATGTGACTAAAAAAGGCAGCCGCGAAGTGAGGAAACGTGCCGCGCGAGTAAAAAAGTCGAAATTCAAGGGGAATCAGTTCACCGCCGAAACCGATCCTGAGTTCGTCAGCACGTCCGCCAAGAAGTTGAAAACTGCAAGTTATGAGGACATTCAAGTAGACCAGAACATCGGTTACGTGATCTGCAACTTCTTCACGATCTTCAGCTTCTTGAGTGACATCCTGGTTTGCAAGTCCTGTGGCGGAGACGTGAAGTTCGACCGTACAAGTGGAGCCGGAATATCCTTCAAACTCATCGTAACGTGCAACTGCAACACGCAGTATTGCAATTCGAGCCCCTGTGTCAATAAGACGTACGAGGTAAACCGCCGTTTCATGTTCGCGATGCGCATGCTGGGAGTCAGACTGCAGAGTTTGAGGACCTTTTGCGGCATCATGGACATAACCTGTAGTTTCAGTAACAATATCTACTACAGTTTTCTTTCCATGCTTGATACTGCGGCACAATCAGTTTTCGAAATTGTTCAAAGAAAGGCTGTCGATGAGGAAATTAGTCTGAATGCGGAACACGGTAAAAAAGCACGGCAGCTGAGCGTTTCGGGAGACGGATCTTGGAAGAAAAGAGGATTCTCATCTCTTTTCGGCATCTCGACGCTCATTGGCATGTACTCTGGCAAAGTTGTGGACTTCGTGGTGAAATCGGCTTACTGTCAATCCTGTGCTAACTGGGCGTTGAGAAAAGAAACTGTAGAATACGACGAATGGCACAATACCCACGGTGACAACTGTACCGCGAATCACCACGGCAGTGCGGGAAAAAAGGAAGTAGATGCGATGCGGGAAATGTGCGCGCGTTCCGAGAAATCGCTGGGCGTCAAATATTCGAATTACATCGGGGATGGCGACACCAAAACTTTTAAAGCTCTTTTGGACCTGGACCCGTACGACGGCATCACTGTGCAGAAGAAGGAGTGCGTGGGCCACGTCCAGTAGAGGATGGGCAGCCGACTGCGAGCGGTGAAGAAAGGCACCAGGGGACTCGGCGGAAAAGGCGCGGGGAAGCTCACGGACAAATTGATTGCGGATCTGACGGTATATTACGGAATGGCGATTCGACGACACCCCGACTCCGAGGCGAAGATGAAGGACGCTGTCTGGGCTACATTCCTTCACAAGTGCTCCACTGATAAGGCCCCGCAGCATTCGAAGTGTCCGGAAGGCGTCAACAGCTGGTGCAAGTGGCGTGTGGCGGAGGCGACCGGCGAATTGGACTCGTTCAAGCACGACCACCCTCTGTGTAAGGACGTTCAAAATGCCATAAAACCCGTCTACGAGGCCCTTTCCGCGGATGCCCTGCTACATCGCTGCCTCGGAGGAAACACACAGAACTGCAATGAGTCTTTCAACGCCTGTGTGTGGAGACTAGCCCCGAAACACTTACATTCATCTACTCAGACCATCAACAGTGTCACGGCTATTTCTGCATGCTTATTCAACGAAGGCAACTCGTCATTGTTGAAGATTTGGACGCGATGGGAATTTCTGTTGGACTGGGAGCCGTTCAGTTCTCCTGAACTTTCGACGAGCAACGTCGGCAGGCTGCTGAAAGTAAGGTCTCCCAATACACAAGGATGGCTTACATCGAGAAGAAAAATAAAGCAATCGCCCAGCAGGAGCAGTTCGAGTTGGAGGAGGGGATTTTGTACAGCCCTGGAATCGCTGACTGAATGTGAGTATTACCAAGATATGCAAATTTTGAGTAGAAATGAGCGAAAGATATTTTTTGGTCCTCCATATTGATTTGGCCATTTTCTTTTGTTTATAATATTATCAAATAGTACCTCAAAACCATGTACAAACCTCGCGCAACCCGAAAATTCCCGATTTTTTATGAAATTGCAAATTTTTTTGGGCCACCATATTGGATCGGCCATTTTTTTTTGTTTTTTATGTAATATTATGACATTGTACTTCAAATCAACGTTTAAACCTCGCGAAACCCGAAATTTCCCACATTTTTTATGAAATTGCAATGTTTTTTTTTTTTTGGTCCGCCATATTGGATCGGCCGTTTCGAATTTTGAAAATCTGACTACAGATCGAAAGTATTGCCAAAACTTTAAACGCGTTTTTCTCGAAACGTGATTTTTCAACACGGTGTACACTCTCATTTGAGAACGGGTGAACGAAACAATGTCTACCTTTCGGCAATCGAAAGGAAACCGTTTTTTTGGGAGCATAGACCTAAAAAATTGAAAAATTGTTTGTTTGAACTATTTTTTATGGGCCTCTGAAGTGAAAAAAAAAGCCGAAAAATCGACCTAAAAGTTCATGATAGTGCCAAAAAGTCAAAAATTGTTTTTTTTTTCAAGATTTTTAGGTCTTTGCTCCCTCAAATGTATTCAACTTTATGACCCTGTTGTCCTTTTTTGATTTCAGATTGATGCTGAGACAGTACGATGTACACCATCGACCGATTCCTCGCTGACATGGGCCTGTTCAATTAGGCCTCACGGCCGCCATTTTGTTTTATTTGTGACAGAAATTTTCGAAAATAAAGTCCATTGTACAAGCATTCCGAATCCCCAACCCGTTTTTTTCACCGCGCTTCCATAATCGCGGAAAAAAATTCCAAAGTTAGGCCGTTTTTTGGGCTGCTAGATGAGAACCTCCCCTTAAACGCGATTTGTCTTGCGTCATGTGAAATGATTATTTTGGCTTGTTGCCGTTGAGCGATTTGTTTTATTTTAGCTGGAAGTTATTTAACAGAGGATTGAGTCTTCTTTTAAAAATTTTTATTTCTATTTTTCCGAAACCGTCCCTGAACATTTTGTTATACGGTAGTATCCCGCTAATGCCGCTAGTCATACCGAGTATTTTGATGAAAAAGTGTCATCGTATAGTCTGAAACGGTAGATGCAAGAGTTGTCCGTCGAATGTCTTGGCTCTGCAGTTGTCACTGTTTATCAGGTTAAATAAGATAAGAAATAAGAAATAAGAATAATAAGAAGTAGAAGAAACAGGATTTGTTTTCATCTTCTACCTCTTCTACTTTCTTTGACGTTGAGTACGTCAATGACCTGAGGGGTCATAGAAAATTTTTAATGAATGAAGTTATTCATAAAGCTTGCATTTATCACTGCTTGCTTTTAAATAAAAAAAATATATATATAATAATTAAAGGCACTTCATGTCTTGGGTCTCCTTTAGTTTATTTTACCTATATTTTGGCCTGGATTTAAAATTAAGGTTTCCACCTAGCCCAGGAGATGGTTGAAATATTTTTATCTCATTTCATACATGTTAAGTTCAGCTACGAATTGCGTGTTCTTAAATGTATTAAAATATCACAGTTCACACTGTTTTAAACTAATTTTAAGATTTTTAAAAATGGATCAAGAATCCATGGGTTATTATTTTATCATAAATAATTTTTATATCTTTCATATTATCTATTGGTTATGCCACCAATTTCATATTAAAATTTTATTTCTATTTTGTCAAGAGTTTTGCAATCTATATTTATCAATATTTGTTTACAATCTGCGTCACTCAAGCATACAACTTATAAATCTCTTTTGTCCTTACAGGATGTCGGTATTACTATTATTCATGGGAATTTTACTCCGAGCAGCGAGTTGTCACGAGTAGTATAATACAACCCCTATCGACAATAGTCCAGGAATGTATTACGAAAAATTTGGAATATTCAAATTATCCAATGACGAATGGCGATTGATAGTCTCTCTTAATTTAACTAATTTTCATGATGAGTATAATAACATTCATAAATACATATCAAGTCTAAACAAACTTTGTTCTACTTTTAAAGAAAAATCAATTGAAAGTAATAAAATTGAAAACTGTAAAACCTTTTTAAATAATTTTGATAGTATCTTTAAACAATTAACGGAACAGAATGAAGTTATTGAACCATTTTTAAATACACGCGTTAAACGTGGATTATTAAACCCAATAGGGAAAATTTCTAAAATACTTTTCGGAACTTTAGATTCTGAAGATGCTGAGTATTATGATGCTCAGATCTCTGAATTACATAATAATGATGATAACTTACTAAATATTATAAAAGATCAAACTTCTATTTTGGAATCTGTCACTATTTTAACAAATTCCACTTTTATGGAAATAAATGAAACAGTTACCTGTTTAGAAACGAAAGTTCGCCAAATGGAACATTATGTTCAACATTTAGATGCCATATTAACTCATGCACACAGCAGAGAACAGTTTTTATCAGAGTAAATGAACTCATTACTTTTGTTTCATTTCATATTGAACAATTCAGTATAAGTCAAGTTAATCTCTTACAAATCATTTTAAATGCTCTACAAGGAATTCTTCATCCTAATGTGCTTAGTCCAAATAAATTGTATAAAGAATTATTAAAAATACAAAAATATTTACCAGATACTGCAAACTTTCCAATTTTTCTAACTTTCGATAATATACACATGTATTATAAAATAATAATTCCTACCATTTATACTTATAAAGAAAAATTAAATTTTATACTTACTGTACCATTGGTTACACATGTTATTTATGATACGATCAAATTAAGTAGTCTACCTATTTTGATGGAAGACAGTAATTTTGGATTTATCTATCCTAGCAATCCAATTCTTGTCATTGATCAAACAAGAATGCACTATTTCTTAGTAAAAGAAACATATCTCACCACCTCATGCAAAATGTATAAATTAAAATCTGAAACTTATATTTGTAATCAAGGACAACCATTGTTACTTGTAAACGGAGAAGGAGGTTGTGAAGCTAAATTGCTTAAAGGACATGCACAAATTCCTGAATCATGTAATAAAAGAATAATGAAATTGAAAAATAGCATGTGGATCCAAATGATTTTGGCAAATTCTTGGTTATTTGTTTTGCCAGTCCCAGAAACTGTCCAAATTGTTTGCAAAAATAACTTAAGAAACACTATTAATTTAAATGGTACGGGAAATTTTACACTTAAAAGCGGATGTATCGCTTACACTGGTAATATAGTATTACCTACTTTAAGTTTTATAAATAGCAATATTCTAAGTGACTTTACACCAAAATTACCCTTCAAATTTAATTTAAATTTGTCAATGAAAAGTGAACTACCTAAACCAACGATAAATTCCAATCGTATTGTAAAATTGGAAGAAACTCATTTATTGAAAGAAAAAGAAAATATAGATCTATTAAATACTAAAAGATCTACTTCTAATTTCACTTATTTGATAATAACATTTCCTTCAATTGCGTTAGAAATAGTAATTCTAACGATTTACTTTTGTATAAAATTTAAAGATTTATTTAAATTTGTCTTCTGTTAGAAATAATAGAGAAATTACACTTTCTCCTGTTAAATTAATCAATACTACCTATAGTAGTGCAGATATTAATGAATCATTACCTGCTGAACCTGATATCGAAATGGTTGAGCAAGTTGTTGTCAGAAATGAAAACAGTAGCAATCCTCGCTACCATTTTCAATCTTAGTTGGGAGGTGTTGTAAAGTCACCCATTTCTCATAAATAATTATTTAATAGTTTTACTAATATTTGTATTACTTTGTATTATTTTAAGTCAACCATATAATCATATTTCATATTATATTACTACTTCTGAGACTACACATCCGTTCTAAATGTTGTTATCAACCTTTTCTCAGCTGAATTTACATTAAATGTCACGTTCGCCAAGAAGGAAGGCGACTTGGATGTCTCACGAAAGACGCTGAGTCCGTGTGAAACATAAAAGTTTGTAAATGAACGATGCAACATTGGGTGGATGTTAGTACCAGAAGTGTCGCGATCACCGAGTGGAACAGACGTTCTACCAATGTAGTTAAATTGTACCAACATTTCGTTTGTTCAATAAATCTCTTTGTTACAACAGATTACGTTGTTGAATATTAACCAAAAACCTTAAAAAACCTCTTATTGAGTTAGTAACGAAGTCTCGTCACTAATATTAGACACGAACCACCCATTTCGTTGTATCCGACAATACAACACAACTGTTACTACATACAAACATGAAAATGAACCTGCGTGTGCTGAAAATGATGAAGTTTTCGACGAATTTGAGAATGACACTGAATTTATATAATTTTTTTTATAGCGCATTGACTGCTTAGGACAATACCGAGCTCATAACTTTTAATCGTAAATATGATTTTGCATTAAGATAAATATGCGTTATTTTTGAAACTATTTCATTTTTTGTACTTAAAAACCGCCATTTTGTAATATGAAATTCTGATGGCAGATTTGAATCTAGAGACGTAAAAATGTTACGATAGTTGTATGTTTTGAAACCTTTGAACTTTTAGAACCACAAAAACCGCCATTTTATGTCCGCCATTTAGAATATTGAAATTCTAATGGCAGATTCGATTCTAAAGACAAAAAATATATATACGAGATTTGTGTATTTTTAAACCAGTAATTTTTTGCAAAATAAAACAAACTGCCATTTTGTATTCGCCATTTTGAACTTCGGAGATTTGTATTTGACAATAATTGGTCAATGATTTAAAAAGATATAACCGTCGTAAAAATTGAATTCTGTTGTAATTCTGTTATTTGGTTTTAGAACGGTAATATCGTCTTGTAAGATGTATAATGTTTCTTAAGTGGGTGTTACCATATAGGCGGCAGATTTTAGGCTGTTTTTCAAACATTTTTTGCGGCTAAAAGGCATTATTCAACTTTATGGTTTTTTGCATATTGTTCCTTATATATTTGGGGTATAAAAACACATTTTTGCGTGGGAAAATTTCATTGTCATAATAAAAATTTTCAGCGGTCAGTATGACCTTGTCACGCTGTTACTCACCGCTGCCCGATAGTAATTCTCGGAAACCGCTAATCTCAAACAGAAATAGATAAACAATTAATGATCTGCATAAGATTCTTCGGCAGATGGACCACTTCCATGTCAAAATGTTGATTAATAACAAAATGGCGGCAATATGAAGAAAATTGTCAATTATTGCCACCCTTTTTTCAGCTTTAGAGCGCTCTAAAATATATTAAATATTAATATTTTGAAACGACAGTCGTCCATCTGCCGAAGAAAGCAATGTAGAACATATTTCCAACAGTTCAAGTCAATTTCTTTTATAGTTGCTGAGAAAAGTTAACGGCCAGCACAAAAACGCGTTTAAAGTTTCGACATGAATTCCGCGCATTGTTATGCCCTAACGCAAAGCGAGCAGGAAGCCAGTTTTCGACGCGCTGTCATTACTTCCTTTAATTAGCAAGAGGGGTTACCGCGTTCGCGGCTTGAAGATCGGCTTTAGGGTGTGAAAGCATATAGTATAAAGTACAAAAAAATGCAAAAATAAATCGATTTTTTCAAAATTCTAAGTGGTAACCAATATATTACATCATTCAACGTTCTAGATTTATTTGATTTTTTGTGTTAATCCAGTTAAAAAATAACTTTGTATAATAAATGAGTAGTAAAATAAAGAAACATGTTTGGAATTCGTTTAGAATAATCGTAAACTTTTGTGACTGATATTTGGTGTGGACGTAGTCAAGCACATTTTAGAATTCATTATTGGTATTGATTTTCTACGACATAACCACAAAGGAAAATGGAATAAATCACACTATTCATTACAAAATGGGATAAACGTTACGCAATGGAGATAACCATAACAAATGGGATTATAGGAACGAAATACTTGTTCACTGTTGATTTCTTGTCCATAGAGTAATACATTCTATACTAGCATATTCAGTCAATGACAACCCCTTATTCGGTTTTGTCAACTGATATAGTTATTCAATTGACACAATTCATTTTAAAATATATTTTATATGAAATAATAGTTTTTATGTAAGTGCTTTTGGTTCACTTTCATATCATCCTAAGTCGCTTGGGAAGAGATTGCAAATTTATACGGAAATATCTAAACAAAGAATCCAGGATACTTTAAAATTAGGTACTGTTTTATTTTGACGAACTGTCGTAACAGTGACAAACAGAATTATAATTACAAAATATAAAGGAATCTTATATTCCTTTGATTGAATTTGTAAGATTGAGTAAAATAAGAGGAATAATACATTACGAGATATGCAGATTATATTTGAAAATTGCAAATTACCATAGGATGTTCAACGTGGGTGAGCCGATTATATTTAACTCAAATATATAGAATACACATAAACAAGAAGACCCTATCATCGGTGTGTCGCTTGATATATTCTAGAAGTTCTTGTAGACGAAATTATTTACAGTATATTAGAAAAATTATCCAATTTAAAGTATTTTATTTATTACATAAATTAATTTGAAAATCTATGAAAATACGATGACCTCGTATATATAAATATATTTTATACCTTTTGAATTTACTTAACATTCAAGGCATACAATTTTTATTTATGTATAAGTAATATCAAAATAAAAAATGATAGCTCTCATAGCATATCAAAGACTAGCGCGTTAATTTCTGAATTTCGTACCTTGACATTTTTCTATGTAGTCTCTTTTCTTCAAAGATGTTCATGAAGCCTGCAATTCATCATGTTATCCATTGTTCCACAATATAAAATTGACTATTGATGGAAGTTTGAATGTCGCAGTGTCCAGCTCAGAATGCACGTACGCCATTTTCAGCTAAAAAATAATGGAATTATTAAAAATCGCATAGCAATTAATTTAATGAAAACTACTATTACATGACAAATATATATCTTCAGAATAAATTTTTGAAATAATATTCCCGTGTGGAGTATTTTCTGACGAATGAAAGTCAACGTCGCCTCTCAAATTTAAAGCACGGTCTCCTAAACTCGTATACAGTAATTCTATTTAAGATTAAGTACGAGAAACAATTACATTTTACATGGATTATGAAGAATGGGCAGTTTTGTTTTAAGTTGACAAAACAGATTCTGTAATAGTTACACGCGTTACAATTGAGTACAGAGAACTGAATTTAACCATTATTTAGTTGATATTCAAACAATATATTATGGAATCGTAATCATGTGTCGATTGCCAACTACCCTGTGATATATTCTAAAAATATATTTCAACTTGATCGGGTAGCCGGTGGACTGGTTCGTTGGTAGCTTGCTTGTCGCGAGATAAGTAAGTTAAGCGACGCGTCGTGCTGTGTGAGCTTGGATGGGTGACCGTTCAAGTGGAGCAGCCCGCCGGTAGGGTTCACTAGTGGCAACACTAGTAAACGGCAGGTTTCCCCCGGGTTCTCCGGTTTCCCCTGTCCAGGTACACCAACCATACTGACGCTAGCGCCTGTGGCAAAACACGGAAACACAAATACAACACAATATAAACACATACAACACTTCGGTTAGGTACACTGCACTACACTAACACATACACTCTGAAGAGGCCCCAGTGGCCTGAAACAGAGCACTACGCTATAAAAAAAAAGAAAAAAAAAACTTGATCGGGTAACAAATAGTTTGATATATAATGGTTATTAGTTACAGATAATCATGTTGTGATACTAAGTATAAATTGACTTACAATAATATAAGTTATGTAGAGACACCACCCTTATTTCATAACTTAAATAGCTAATTGCATCAGCCATAAAGCGCTGACGCAACGAAAGACAATCATAATTCACGGAAAGTAGATAATCTATGTACAACTTAGAAGTAGACTATAATAAGGCATTCGTAACAACCTCTGTACGAATCAACACGAAAATTTAAATAATTAATTAATATTTTAAACTAAGACTTGTGAATTATAAATTATATAATATCTTAAATTCAAAATCCCTCTATTTACGCATGAGTTACGTAAAGTAAATAGAAATCACGATAGTATTTTAATAAAACATAATATAGAGTGTTGTATCGCCTGCACTGTGCCGCGCAGATGAGGAAATTCTGCCGAGCGCGCTTTATCAACCGGCTGTCCCGACCGCAATTTTAATTTATTTCAAGTTTTATAACAAAATACTTACTCGTAAACATCGCATATAATAAATATGTGTTACCAAAAATCGTGTCTTTATCTTTATTACTCTTCATCTAGTATCGATTTTTTTAAAACAGAGCTCATTTTACGGTTTCAACACTAGGAAAACCCCTTAAAGTAATCATATTTAAAAATGATAAAATTGTCTTTAACTTTTATAAATATGAATATATGTATTCTAGTATCATTTTGGTGATAGTTAATAATGTACAGCAAATGTTCAAACATTCATTGAATCTGTTAGTGATGCTACTTGTGATTTTTAAGATTGTTGTGTCATTCTAGAAACTAATGCACACCAGCAATAAAGCGGTACTATACAGCTGTTAGAAAACATTTTTGTTATTTAGCATTTTGATAAGACAGTTATTTGTTATAATGTATCTGTTCTTATTGATGGTCGATATCGACCATGCGTTTTGTGCGAACATAATTCAATCACTTTATTTTAGCTGATACATTTTTCCACCTAAACCTCTACAATACCTTTACTTTTAAAACTATCAAATTATTTTATTCCTATTTCAGTAGGACAGGGTTCTAAATGTCTAAATTAACAATGACGTTATACTTGTGAAACGCGCCTGTAAAATCTTTTAATACTTCTATTATTGTTATTGTTATCCAACTAACTTATTTGTTTCGACTTATTTTTGTTCTTAATTTGGCATTATTTTTGTAATTGAAATTTATTGGAGGAACACAAAATATTCTCAAAAAAATTGTTTTTACCAGCTGCCACTTCCTTTACTTATATTTTTTTCGATCTCACTACCTAAACAGGCAGTGAGAACCTTTGGATAGATGAATGAAATCTATGACTTCATATCATGTGTGCAAAACGAATATAATAGATAGCAGGTGTGTTTAAGAGTGAAATCTGACTGAGCTTTAGAACCTTCTCGTGATTCGTTACGAAAAACAATACGCGAAAGAGAAAGACATATTTTAAAACGTATCAAAATAATAGATAGAAGGTGTATTTTAGAGTGAAATATGACCGAGCTACAGGAGTTGGATAACTTAGCTTGTATTAAGTTCCAAATTGAGCCGGATTGAAAGACTACTTGTAATTCTTACCGAAATACAATACACGAAAGAGAAAAACATATTTTAAAACGTATCAAATTTTATAGGACTTGTCCTAGTTTCATATAGAATTCAATATTGAAGCTGCGCAGACCGCTTGCGCCGTGTACTGCGATGTATATATTTTGGAAGAGGTTAGTTTGAGTTTCTGCGACTATATTTAGCATTACTGTTACGCTGACATATAAACGCTAAACATCTTCCTCGTTATATTCCATGATTATTCTGATATACTTAATTTGTGATATCAGATGCAATAACTTATGATATACCGGGTGGTAAGGTATATATGTGAACATACGGATTTAACATGTAAAAACAGTATTTCAGTGCGTATTGCTCCCAATTATTTTAAAGGCTTATAATTTAATACTAATAGCCAAGAAATTAAAACAAAAATACATAGGTATTATCAAATTGCTTATTAAAATAAATATTCAGACAATCCTCCAATGCACGAAACAATAGTAGTTCTCGGAAACTATAGAAACTACAAGGTCGAATAAATGGGCAGTGTTGTGCAGCTTTTAATGCTTATTTATATTAAGTTGAGTAACATTTAAAATTTTAAACTGTTCGAATGTTATCAATAAAAGAAAACTGAAAATCGTGATTTTTAAAATCGAAAATAAGTGCGCAATTATAAAAGATATAGAAAATATTTCCTATAAAAGCTGTATTATGTTACATGTTGATTTTTAAATTATTATCTGAATGAAATTCAAGATATTCATATTATCATCCTCATTTTAAATGGGTATCATCTTGGGTTTTTACGTCGTTGAAATGCTTTTTTGTACAACGATGCATTGCAATATATGTTTGAATTAAAGCTATTAAAGATACTGATTAATTTCAGTTTAAATCAAATCAAGGAGAGTATTATAACAGTAAACGTAATATCAAGGTAAACCTTTTTTTTTCTATATGTACTGACTCAGAGCTCATCGATCCCAATTATTCTAATACTTCAGAAATAATTATTTATATATTATTTATATTATGTTTATCTTTAAACTATAAAATTAAATGGTATAGATACTAAAACATAATCGATTCATTTGATATATGTTAAAATATTAAGCCATATAAAATATAGTAATAAAAAACTCACAGTGCATTGTGGTTTCGACACTCGACTATGTTATCGACATCGGAAGCGGTATATATGCTCCTCTCCATCTGGGAGTTTTCTTTCTATTATAGCAATTTGTGAACTTTTCCATGTGTATCGTCTTCCTTCGGAATAGTGAGAATTCTCCTTGTCTCGCTGTTTATATATTTGCATCTTAAAACGCACTATATTGGAAACTTCTTTTACTACAATATATAAATTGTCCAAAATTCTGCAACAAAAAATTTATATTATAAATAATCACTTAAATATAATATAAATCAAGCTACATAAATAACAATCCACCCAACTAAATAAAAATCTACTAAAACAAAAATAATCATCAGCATGGAAAATGAATTAAGTACAAATATAAAATGGACATGATGTTGCCTATAAGAACAAAATAGCGTGGCTACTATTGCAAAGAATTACTAGTACATACTAACAATCTTATTTTATACCTACGCATAAAAAAGCTTTTAGTATGAATCAGTAATTTCTACATTAACGTATTGTGTTTATGCACGCAACGATGCAAAATGTACTAGGCGTTGACCATAGAAACAAAATGGAGTAGCATCCTTTGAAAACACCTAATATTTACGCTTAATTAATAAATAATTTTACCCCATTCCCATCCTCAATTTACTCGCCATATCTAAATGCAACTGTTTTATTTTACATGTTCTCACGTAATATTTAATAGCAAATACAAGAAGATATTTAAGCCAGAGTTTTATAAATGTGACTATAATATTTATTTCTAGGTAGCATAGCATACCTATATTCTAATTGCACTCACCTTAGATATTATACTATGATTTATAAAAACATTCTTTTACTATAACAGTGGAGACACTTATCCACACGTGTTTATAGCAGCACTCACATGGCAACAAGTGTTTATTAAAATGGAAGCAGCGCTAGAGATCTGCGCGTTACAGAATAAGGGATGTACAAAGTGTAGCGTCATGAAGTTGAATCAATTCGAAACAGTAGGGCTATTGAGATCCGAAATTGAAAAGAGCACATTTTAGCTTCCCCCTCCACTTTTGAAAACCGGGGTATAGCAATATGAGATATTAGCATTGCGTAAATGGCCGATAAATGAAGTAATTGTGGTACGAGCTGAATTTAGAGGGTAAAGCGGAAGAATATTGCAAAACGTTGCATTGCCACCACACATGCCAAGGATGTGTTTATGATATAGAATTACTTTTGGTTTTGTTAAGCGTCGAAATAAAAAGTTATTTACAAATGAAAATTCAAATATTTTTTACTTGTTTTCTACCGCGAGCGCACGTAGTGGTTATATCCCGAAACTCAATGTGTCACTTTCTATAATTTGAATATGTTTTAAAATTTATCTTTTATTTCATTAATTTTGTTTTGTTCTTGTTCCATATTGTTTGATTTAATATTAAACAATATCTCTTGTTGTTATCGGTCCATTACGTTGAGTAAAAGTTATAATATCTCTCAGATTTGACAGGTTGAGCTTAGAGATATTACCACCACCAGCGCTCACAGCAGCTAGTTTGAACTGAAGTGTAATTTATTTGAATTTTCATTTGTAAATAACTTTTTATTTCGACCCCTAACAAAACCAAAAGTAATTCTATATCATAAATACATTCTTGGCATGTGTGGTGGCAATGCAACGTTTTGCAAAATTCTTCCGCTATACCTCTGAAATTCAGCTCATACCACAATTACTTCATTTTTCGGCCACTTACACAATGCTAATATCTCATATTGCTATACCCCGGTTTTGAATTTGGCGAAGGAGAAGCATTGCATCTATCTCACTGTCACAACTCAATTCTGAGTGTCTCAATTTTAATTTGTACACATGACATTACGTCATGGATTTCATAGCCCTATGGAATCTCACTACCTAAAAAGATAGTGAGATAAGAAGAGTTATTTGTGAATATATTGACGGTAATGCGAATCATTTGTTTTTCCTCTATTTTTGCTTGCATTAATAACCTCACTTGTTTTTACTTTCTTATACTCAGTATAAGTAAGTATTGCAATCATGAAAAATTTCGATCTCGAGATTTTAACGGATATATACATTTTGACCTTGCCTGAATCGATTCCGACTATCTTAGGAATAACGTCTGCATGTGTGTGTGTGGCTGTGTGTGTGTGTGTGTGTGTTTATGCTCTCTACAGCCTAAACGACTGAAGGTAAAATTATAAAACTTTAAACTTAAGATTTGCATATGCCTGTGGTGTGTACCTCTTATTTTTTTTAAAAAATAATTCAAAGCGGAAATGCCTATTTACTCTAGTCATTTTTTGCAGTTTCTGCAATTACTCAAAAATGGTTACAGTTACAGAAAAAATGTATGAACAAAAATTAAAGGTATTTATATTTAGCACAATTTTTTTTCGAATTTTTTTTCCAATAAGAGTACTGGTTTCAAAATATATTTCTGCTTATTATATATATTTCTACATAAATCGTATCATCTGCGCCTGTCAATTGTTTTACAAAATAGACTTAAATAATTTGAAGTTTGACAATTAATATTTATTCAAAGAAATATATTTAGTGTAAAAGCAATCTAAAGGTTAGAACCAATACTATAAATTAGATAAATAATGAAACTACGATATGGTTTAACCCAAATGCGTATAAGAAAGTTCGGTGCATGACACTGCAGATGTTTTTAATTTTATTGGTTTTCGTTTAGTTCAAAGTATAAAAATAAATCTAGAATAATTAGTACGTTTTTAAACCACTTAATATTCGTATTTAAAGTCGTTATCAATTTATTTTATTTATCATTTGGTCAAGCGTAAGGAAGAAGTGATGTATAATCAGCAACTGACATATTATTGTCAAGAATAAGGAAATTTCATTCTTCGGCAGGGCAAACAGCTCTTCGTTCCTGGTTACCCAAATTAATAAAAATATAAGAATGGTTGCTTTATAACTTTTGTTTTATTGTGTTGGATCTGAATGGCGCATTTTGAAAATGGAATTATTTTCATAATCTAAATAATGCGTAGTTTACGAAAATAAAATACTTTTCAAATTGAGCCATTCAGAAGTTTTGCAAATTGGGAAAATGCACTAAGTGACGCATACGCCTTTTTCTATTCCAATGAATTTTACAACGAATACGCTATCAATTGCTGTTTATTATATCATTTATGAAACTCTGAAGATTTACGATTATAGAAACATAATTTTCTTGTAAATTAACAGTTAGCTATATAGGAAAATTAATAGAAATCGCCAAGATGGTAAATGTTGGTTGCGCCCACTCGCCATCTGACATTTGTGGAATTCGTGGATGGCGTTAGAACATAACCCCAGCAATTTATTCTCAGAAATATGATTATACCACTAATAACGCATTTAAACAAAACCCAAAATACATAAAACGTTTTTTTTATTGTTTCTAAAGTAATTTTCCTAATATTCTACAGAATTATTACTTTCTTATACGCAGTATAAGTAAGTATTGTAATCATGAAAAATTTCGAACTCGAGATTTTAACGGAAATATACGTTTTGACCTTCCCTGAATCGATTTCAACTATTTTTGGAATGACGTCCGTCTGTGTGTGTGTGTGTGTGTGTGTGTGTGTGTGTTTGAGCGCTCTACAGCCCAAACGGCTAAAGGGAAAATTATGAAATTTTAAACTTAGGATTTGTATGTGCCTGGCACCAAAACCTCTTATTATTTATTATTATTCCGACCGGAAGTGCATGTTTACTCTAGTCATTTTTTGCAGCTTCTGCAATTACTCAAAAATGGTTACAGTTACAGAAAATTTTTGTGAACAAAAATCAATGATATTTATATTTAGCACAACTTTTGTTTGAATCTTTTTTCCAAAAAAAGTACAGGTTTCAAAATAAATTTCTGCTTATTATATATATTGTTCCATAAATCGTATCATCTGCGCCTGTCAATTGTTTAACAAAATAGACTTAAATAATTTGAAGTTTGACATTTAATATTTATTCTAAGAAACATATTTAGTGTAAAAGCGATCTAGAGGTTAGAAAAAATATTATAAATTAGAAAAATAATATAACTACGATATGGTTTAACCCATATGCGGATAAGAAAGTTCGGTGCATGACACTGCAGATATTTATAGTTGACATAATGCAAATGTGTAGACAAATTATAACCTCAGCCGTCTGTCATGTGGAACACCTCCATTTGAATGAGATTTTTGAAGGATCTGCCTAACGAATATACATGTTTTATATGTTGAATTAAAACTTAGAGTATGCAGATTAGGAAAATAGTAAATATATAAAAAAGAGAAGTTCCCATTTTTGCAAATTAAGGAAACGTCGGACAGAGCGCTGTTTGTACTTCTGAGCATGGTATTTTTAATGAAATTTCATTATTCCAGTGAATATTCTTGCAGTTTTTGATTTTATGAAGCTAATTATTTACATTTTACATAAAATGACACATAATTGCAGCTTGAAAATCACGTATTAAACGAAATAAAAATCTAGGGTATTTTTGTTTTTAGGTTGGCAACACTGAATTTCCATTGTTTTGTTTTTCGCGGAAAACATTACCGACATTGTCAGTGATTCATTTTGTGTATAATGTGACTATTCACTGGAATAATATAATTTCATTAGAAATACTATATTCAGGTGCAAACGGAGCGCTATTCGACATTTCCCTAATTTGTAAAACATGGGTATAGCTCTTTTTTATATATTTACTATTTTCGTAATCTACATACTCCAAGCTTTAATTCAAGATATAAAACATGTACATTCATATTGCAGATCCTCCAAAAATCTCATTCAAAATGAGGTGTTCCAGACGGAGACAGACGGTAGTTGGGAAAGACCGATTCTAGAACACTTGACGGTTGCGTCTCTGATTGATCGAACCACGTCTCGTGACCAGCGCCTATACGTGATGACGTCATGCGCGCGTAAATTTGAAAATAATATGGGGTGACGTCACGCTTACGTTATGTGACCAGCTTGACAATGTTGTAGTTCAGGTTGCATAAAACTGAAATCAGTTGCGATTGTTAGATATGTCCCATTAAAAATCCTCTCACAAGCACTCGCTTCAACATCACAATAAAATGCTTAAAAATATAAATCCACTGATTGATCTCCGACATAAATCATTTCTGAAAACCTCGTAAAAATTCCAGTATTTCCCAATCCAGCGAACCAAAAATCAATCTCCTTTCACAATCCATCTCGTTACGTATGTTATACCTGTATGTATGTATGTACCTACAACAGCAGTGACAAATCGCGCTAATAACTCTTGTATGTTCGCCTAGATGGAAATTCTGTGTTCATGCAGATAAAAGACAAAAGCTACAAGATCTGACACAGTCCCTGCAGCAGAAATAATCCGACCAAAGTTCACGTTCTGTGGGAACTAGCAAACTGCATTTCATCAGCCGTCGGTGCAGATGGATTTCAATTGTATTTACTAACGGAACGAGGACGACCGGATGTTTTAGTGAGTTACAAATACATCCGCACTGAATTTTCTTGATTACAATACTTACTTATAAGTTTGTATAAGAAAGTAAAAAATGAGGTGTATATATTTAAGTATCAGGAAAGTGGTGGTGTTTAGCAATTACATTTTAAATCCGTTTCGATTGGATGGGAAATGTAATCAGTAATCGGCTTAGTTAAATACGTGAAATAACTCTTAGACGTTGTTGTTGTTGGGCTGTTTAGGTCCAATATTTGGGTCAAGAAAGCCGAACGGCGGACAACAGTTCGACGAACAGAAACATGTCCGCAAGCGGGGTGGTAACCGGTTGCGGCAACAAACCGGAGCGAAACGGAAGTGTCCCGTGCTACGTGGCCCGAACGCGTGAACCCATTCGGGTGTCCCGGCATGTCGTTGATCAACGCTCTCCCGAGGGAATCTCCAATGCGGTAAATGCACCGCCATTTTACTTATTGCTTTTCCTATCCTTACATCTTTCCTCTATTATGTGTTCTTATGTCTACTAGAAGCGGCTATTGAATTTGTTTCTTGTACCCCAAACACTTTTATTTATTATTATATTCTAGTTTATTATTTGATATGTTTTCCTAACCTACAATTCTTTTTCTTATAATTACGAATTCATATATACTCACGTATTAAAATATCTCATATGGTCAACAACTTGTTTCTTATACGTTTTTACTACAAACTAAATTCATAGCTGCATATTACCACGTATAAGAAAGTAACAACACAGAACTTACTATCTGAAGAAGAAGAAGAAGAAAGAGTATCTAATTATTTAATAGGTATAGACGAGTTGTCGAACTTGTATAGAACACAATTTTGAATTCTATCTTTGTTGTTTACTCTGTACTTTAACAAACTGTATGAAATTCTTAAGTACAAATAATATTATTAATGTAGAACGACGCAACAAACAATTTATATAGCATTGTAACAGTTGTAATCACGAAAAATGCACTTTTATACTTATACGTGAGCAACGAAAGTGCTGAGACGCCATTTTATTGCTGTTAGCATCCGTTGTTCAGCGTTTCCGGCTGTCTGCGAAAGTCTCTTCCGTTTTCCTTCAGATTTACTCTCCAACTCTGAGCGTTACAATAATTTTTTCTCTTACACATTCATTCGGATTACCATAATTCAATTTAACCGGGGGAGGGATCGCGCTCCATTACGCCCAACTATATCTAACAATGAACTAACAAATAAAGCTGAACGAATTTCTTGTCGCTGTTGTCAAGTAAGTCACCACTCAAATTTATTCTAATTAAAACAAAATGACGTTTTTTTTGTGAGTAGAAAAATATTTGTCGTGGTTCAGTAATAAAATGAATCATAATTCAATGGTCGAAAATCTACCGCTGCTTTTGCTAATCTGGCACAACATTTAATCATTCCATTGTATTCAATTGAAAGCCGAAAGCTTCCATGCAAAGCTTTCCCACCAAGATTACCAACAATTATCTATACTATAATATTCCTTTAACTATCAAAACAATAATTCATTACAACTATTATGTATTCTATTAGGAGTATATACGAATAGTAATTAAACAGTAAATAATAAATGAAATAATCCGAATTTGTAACATATAACGCGAATAACAGCAATAAATGTGCGTAAGTAATCTATATGTTGGATACATATCTGTAGTTTGTTGTACTGAACATTCTTATACGTTATTTGTTAAGATAAGAGGGGTACTAAGATATGAATGAAAAAATAATACTACTAATCTGATTGATGTCTTTAGAGGAGAAGAAGCGCCAAGTTTGGTCTTACGAGAGACTAATACCCTATGGGTATATGATATGTTAAACGTTTTTTTGTATCTAGACACATTCACATACAAAAATAGTTGCGATGAAAGAAAATAAACACAATAATCGTTAAATATAATTTATTAAAAACTATTTATTAAAACTAAAAATGGTCCATTGCGAATTTATGTAAAATGTTTAGTAGTTCCGAGTAAAAATAAAAATTTTGACACTAGAAATTTAACACGAAATTTCGGAGTCACTGTAAATTTTGGTGTCGGCGGCCAACATCCGTTCCTCTGCCATCCGCTCCGCGCAGCCGCAAATCTCCTTTATTTGTGGGGAAACGTCATCACAGGTGGCGCGGAGCGGTGATGTGTTGTTATCATCTACGACGGCGGATGCTGGTTCCAGAGGAGGCTCGAAATCGTCTTCGAAACATACAATCGCTGCCCCGATGGCCGGTTTCGGTGCAGCGACGTAGGCCTCTACAGGAACCCATTCTTCCTCGTGGGGCACCCACATGGGTTCCTGGTCTTCTTCATAAAGCAATACAAATTAACATGTTAGATTTCTCAATCATTCATTTAAAAACATTTTTAAAATCGACTCAATTAATTGTAGATCTCGCATTTATATAAATAATCACTTACCTCCTCCTTCCGACACGAAAAACAGAAATTGCCCATATTAAAAAAAGAAGTTAGTTCGAAAAAAATCTAAAAAAAAAAAAATTAATAAATATATAAATTTAGCACACATTCAATTTAAAACTAATATTTAGTAATAAACATTTATATCAAAAATACACCTACAGAATACTAAAATATTAATTATTTGCGAGTGGAAATAATAATAAATAAACATTTATAAATATTCCAAACCTAAACCAGATTCTAAAGAGTTATTAAATGATTATAATGCGCAAAAATAGAATATTTATGCATGCAAACTCACTATAAAGTGTTTATAATTAGTTTTAAAAATAAACTTCTGCTATTTTAAGCGTTTTAATTGAAATTTACTCACCAAAAAAAATTCGCGTGAAACAAAATTTAAGTGTTTTTTCAAAGTGATTTCCATGGACACATTTTTTACTATTAAAAATTTAACAATTAAAACATATCTGCAGTGTCATGCACTGGACTTTCTTAGACCATATCGTAGTTTCAATATTTCTCTAATTTATAATATTTGTTCTGACCTTTGGAACACTTTTACGCTAAATATATATCTCTGAATAAATATAAAATGTCAAACTTCAAATTATTTAAGTCTGTTTTGTTTTTTTTGATAAACAATTGACCGGCGCAGATGATACGATTTATGTAAAATTAAATGTAATATGAAGAAATTTCAAGCGCCATTTTCTTGTTTCCGGAACCGTTTGAGAAAAAAAGTTTCAAATAAAAGTTGTACAAAATGCTGATATCAATAATTTTTACTGTAACAATTTTTCTGTGACTGCAACTGTTTTTGAGTAATTGCAGAAACTGCAAAAAATTACTAGAGTAAACATGCACTTCCGTTCGGAATATTGTTTTCAACAATAGAAGGTTTTCGTGCCAGGCATATACAAAGCTTAAGTTTAAAATTTCATAATTTTCCCTTTAGCCGTTTGGGCTGTAGAGTGCTCACATACACACACACACACACACACACACACACACAAACACACAACTGCTTCAATTGCCAACGTGTTAACAAATACATTCGAAGACTTCACACTATGATATTGACAACGAATAATTGTAACGTAGGCTACTTAGGTACGGAAACCCGCACAGTACATGAAATAGACATTATTACTAGTTTACGAATTCACGTTAAGATACATGCTAAGAATAACTTAAGCAGTTGAAAAAGTAACGGATACGGTAGGGATCGAACCCTGCCGTATCCGTTACTTTTTCAACTGCTTAAATTATTCTTAGCATGTATCTTAACGTGAATTCGTTAACTAGTAATAATGTCTCTATCAGTTTTTTTTGTCACGTGCATTTTAGTACATAATTCCGTAGCTGGGTCTCCGACAAAAGCAAAGACTTGAGATAAGTATAATTGATTACTTATTTTGTTATATTGATCTTTGGTTAGCCGGAACCCAGTTTACCACGTGGTTCCGGGGATATATTTCTTTTGGCACACGTGCCCATCAATTTCGTTAGTTTATCAACAGTAATTCTGCGTTATATATTCAACTCCCCATTTTTGAATTATGTGGCCTATTCAGAACAGTATTAGTGTTTTTCACTGGTTCTTCAATTTTGCAATTTACCGTGTAACGTAAGTCTGTTTATCACTTTACCCTTTGTAATTTTTGTCAATTTAATTGTAGACCCAATTATTTCCTTTTTTTTTTGTAGCGTAACAGTTCAGTATTCAAGCATTCTCATTTGCTTTTTATCGCTAGTTTATTTTATGTTTAAATTCCGTTAATACCGTGTCTATAAATTCCCGTTCATCTCTATCTCGTACATAACACTCTTCACCTGTGTTTAAGGCAATTGGTTCCGACGTTATTACTCAAATAACATATGTAAAGTCATAACATCGGTACGGGGACCGTACGAGAGGATATTGTTACCAAAACCACCAATTGGTAACCGCAGAACCCGTAGCACCAGACAGCACCAGAGTTGAGCGCAGCCACCAACATCTCTTTGCCGCCTCCAGGACATCCGAGAATACCGAGCTGGCGCCCTAATATAAATACCCTGGAGCTACTAGCCGGCGCTGCCTTACGACTCACGTCTGGACGTTGTTGAATATAGCCACGATCATCTAACATTGCCATTACTCCATTTATGTTTTATTTAGCCAATTTTCTTTATAACTTTAATACTTAGTAATTAACGTGTATTGGCGTCAAAAGCCCAGTTAAGTGCAATCCTTTTTGATGTAATAAATTGTTGTTGTTACGAAATTTGAGTCTAATTCACCTAGCTGCTGCAGCTCTTATCCCCACTCCCGACTCCGGTCTGAGAGCTGGTCGAGCATCTCGTTCTGTCGGCTTCTCGCTCGCGAAAGTCGTTACAACAGAATAGTAGAATATTAATTAGATGCAATTGGAAATAATAATAAATATACATTTACGAGTATTCCAAACCAAAATCGTATTTTAAAGAGTCATTAAATGATAATAATGAGCTCAAATTGAATATTTATGCATGCAAACTCACTATTATGTGTTTATTATTAAATTTTTAAATAATACTCAATTATTTTATACAATTTTAGGCGATATAATAGAAATTTACTCAACAAATAAAATTCGTGTGACGAAAGTTTAAGTGTTTTTTCAAAGTGATTTCCATGGAGAAGTTTTTTATTATTATAAATTTTCAGCAATTTAAACACACGTTTTTATATTAAATTTAATTTTAAACCAACCAAAAACATATTTACAACTTTCTTATACGAATTCAGTCCACAAATTAAATTCAGGGAAGGTCAAAGTATATTTTTGTCGAATTATTATTACTTTCCATAAGAAAGTAAAATTGTTATAGTAATCATAATATAGCCTTTAAAGGTATTTTCTGAATTTTCCAGATCGATTAACTGCACAAATTTCAGCGTTAGTTATAGCAGGAAATGCAAAAAATGACTAGAATAAACATGCACTTCCTGTTGGAATATTCTTTTAAAAAATAGAAGGCTTTCCTGCCAGGCATATACAAATCTTAAGTTTGAAGTTTCATAATTGTATATTTTTCCGTTTAGGCTGTAGAGCGCACACATACACACACACACACACACACACACACACACACAGATGGAAATTTTTCATGATTACAATACTTACTTATACTTCGTATAAGAAAGTAAAAAATGGTTGCGATACTCAAGTGAGTCCCTAGGAGCGGTGATCCAGCAGTTGTTTTGGGAGCCAGCCCTACCAGCGGCAGGACGTCTTGGATCCGATAGAGAAGTTGGTCGGTACGCTACTCCAGGTGACTCGCTCGGTAGTCATTTTACCCAACGGTATTAATAATCCTGTGTTGAATTACAGGATGATTAGCAATAGGCCACGATTTAAAAGTAAATGAATATTTGCTTAAAGTTTAAATGAAGTTAAATTAACCAAAGAAAAAAAGTTAGGCTGATGGTTTAAATGAAGTTAAGTACACCAAAGAATTAAAGTTACAAATTGCGAGTCGATAATATTGAACCAATTAATTTTAGCAATTAAAACAAATAGGTGATACAAAGAAATGATACAAAGCTCTCAAACTGCTCTTGCGTCCGGTAGTCAACCAATCGTAACTGGGAGTGGATGGTGTTCATCCGTTTCTCCAAGGGAATGAATACTGAAGCGATTCCTTCCTGGTTTCTCCCTTACAATCACTTCGTCAGAGTCTGCGTCGTGATATTGCTCAGACAGGTATCTCAGTAGTACCAAAGATATTTGGTGTTGGATTACCCTTAGACGTGTTACTGGTTAAATATCGAAGCAGATAAAAATATAAGATGCGACCACATTGATACAAAATGATGAAGGCAACCAATAATAATTGTCAATCCAAAATGAATGAAACGTAACTTGAGTTCTATCACTGACTAGTGATTTACACAAACTAAACTAAAACTTAACTAAAGGCTTCCATAATCCTAAATGGTACTTAATCCCAATCCGACCTTAACTTCGATCAACTGATCAGCTCTAATATCAACATAGAAACAAATTACAAATATTTACGTATATAACATGAGTGATACCGACAAGAATATTATGAGTGACACGTGGTCGTAACATTAACGAACGAATTTGAGAATGGACATAAACATAGCATGAGATACAAATGAAACACCGCGATCACTCTTGAATCAATAATAGTGACACGGAAATATAAATATATATATAAAGAATTACATAAAGTGATAAATTGCAAAATTGTGATAATACACGAAATAAGCCTTTACCACACGGTTAACGTGGTTAATAATAATATTAAACAGATATTACAATATAAGCTATATCTCAAAAGGGTAATGAAGTTAAATAACCAGATCACTCCGATAGCGAGTGACCTTGCTTTGCCGAAAATGCACATGTTTTACAAAACCATTCTTAACGGAGATACAGAGTAAATTTAATAGGATAAATACGTAACTGAAAGAACGCAGAAGTATGGGCTAATTTATGTCTCCATATTAAGAAAGATATTCACTACAAGTGCACCCATATGAAAATACAGATAACGTGTGTTATCCACAACGGCTCGAAGACGACAGAGTGCTATTGACGTACATTTTTGCCGCAGGTAACAATTGTAAACCGCGACGAACACGCCCGATAAATGGTCAAGTATTCTCACGTAAAACAGTAAAATAGAGAGAGAAACGTTTTCGTCACAATTTTATTATATATTCTTTCCCAAGCAAATGTACCTACTTCGTATAAAAATGTCTAGAACAAGACACAACAGATGTTTATAATTTTTAATATGATTTTAATATGGGCATCTATCAAATCTAAAACAAGAATAAAGCCTGCAGCGGACAAGGAACTCCAGTGTAGGACACTTCTGAAATTGCTTATACTAAAACTATAAAATATAAATCTTTACAAATCGTACTAACCAACACTTTCTTTATCCACATCCATAGTGAATTTTAAAATATCACAAGGGTAACTAAGATATCCAAATATCAAAATTATGCACAAATACCACCTTGGTGGCGGATTCATTTTTAATGTTTTTTTTTCCACCACAATACACGAAGTACTATATTTATCTCTCTGTTAATATAGAATGTAAATAAAGTATAATGTGGAAGAAGTTAAAGTTTTAGATAAATACTGGCAAGCAATGGTATCTTATCTAGATCAAATATATCGGCAATGCGCTGCACTGACCTTTCATATACGCTGTTTATTTTGGATCTTGAAATATGATTTTGAAAAGTGTTAGTAAGTGTAAATATTTTTTACGATTTTGCATAACGTAGATCAATGTGTTAATGTAACTTGAGCAGTGTTTTAGTACTTTATTTGATACGGCGATACTATAAATTTTGCAATAATATTAGATAAACACCTGACATAAATGAAAAAAATATCTGCAGTGTCATGCACCGAACTTTCTTATTCGCATATGGGTTAAACCATATCGTAGTTATATTATTTTTCTAATTTATAATATTTGTTCTAACCTTTAGATCGCTTTTACACTAAATATGTTTCTTAGAATAAATATTAAATGTCAAACTTCAAATTATTTAAGTCTATTTTGTTAAACAATTGACAGGCGCAGATGATACGATTTATGGAACAATATATATAATAAGCAGAAATTTATTTTGAAACCTGTACTTTTTTTGGAAAAAAGATTCAAACAAAAGTTGTGCTAAATATAAATATCATTAATTTTTGTTCACAAAAATTTTCTGTAACTGTAACCATTTTTGAGTAATTGCAGAAACTGTAAAAAATGACTAGAGTAAACATGCACTTCCGGTCGGAATATTGTTTTCAAAAATAGGAGGTTTTCGTGCCAGGCACATACAAATCTTAAGTTTAAAATTTCATAATTTTCCCTTTAGCCGTTTGGGCTGTAGAGCGCTCACACACACACACACACACACAGACGGACGTCATTCCAAAAATAGTTGAAATCAATTCAGGGAAGGTTAAAATGTATATTTCCGTTAAAATCTCGAGTTCGAAATTTTTCATGATGACAATACTTACTTATACTGCGTATAAGAAAGTAAAAATAATAAATACTACATCCATGAACGACTACCAGGCTCTAACCAAATATTTTGAAAATACAGTAAATACATGTAGGTTTGTATATTTACGTCTGCGTTTCTGTAAATCTGTGTTCCTTCATGATCGTACGTCTGTATGTCTGCATATCTTTAAATCTGTATCCCTTTATGATTGTATGTCTGCATATCAGTACGTTTGTATGTTTATTTAATTATGTATGAGTAAACATGCAAATATATGTATGTATATAATTTAATATGGAAATTTGTAAACACGTTTTTACGAATTAAACACTTGTAATGTGTATTAATAAATTTTACAAATAGCAATGAGTAGATAAGCTGTTAAGATAATAATATCAAATTGCAGATAAAATTATAAACTTATTTAAATTGATTTTTATTAAAAAGCGGTCCCAAACGAATACCCAAGTTTAAATCAAACGAAATATTGTATTTAATTTGAATCAGAACTACAATAAAATAGAATGGAAGTGAAACATGAAGTTCTGCAAAAACTGATTTGCAGTGTTTGTGAAGATTATCTGTCCGTTGGTCCCGTGATGCTGTTACCAAATGACCAAAGTGTGTGTGGCCGTTGTTTCACCCCACTTGCAACCGAGGAACCAGCACTCAGGAACCTGCCGTACGAGTCTTTAGCAGAACAACTCGTATTCCCATGCAAAAATGCAAAAAATGGCTGCAACGTTAAGTGTTCGTTTGAAGACATGCAAACGCATGAAGCCAACTGCGATTTCCGGCAATACATTTGCTTCATATCCGAAACAAGATCATGTAAGTGGTTTGGACCAAAACAACAGATTTTACAGCACTGCAAAGAAATTCATCCACAACACGTGGTATCAAATCCTGTGCAACTAGAATACGACATCTTCAAAGCATCTGTGAAAAGCTATGTGATGTCCGCTTTCCAAATGTTTTTCTTAATACACACCAAGGTATGCTTGACGAAAAAAAAAATATATCATTGCGTCAGACTTATTGGAAACAGTGGAAACCTTATGGATTTTGGCTTTGGCTTAGATATAACTAATGGAGGCAATAAAATGTGTAAAACAGGTGTTGTTGCCAAACAGGGAAGTATGGTTATTATAGAAGACGATTCATTAGCTATTGGAATAAATAGTTTACTGGATTTCTTTACTGATTTTAGAGGAACAACTTTCACACTAACAGTTAATTCATTAATTGACATTGCGATGCCTGTAACGAAGCAACTAACGAAACCCCAAAAGAAGATACTGTCGAAGCCACAAATGAAACATACTGGTGTAGAAATGTTTTGTTGTCAATGTAGTGCCACCATTACTTATTCAGTTGCTACTTTTGATGAAGGTGAATGGTTTTGTGCAGGTTGTTTTAGAAATAAACGTGTTTGTACTATTTCTAAATGTAGATTCCGTGGACCAACTAATAGAGTATATGGGCATAAAAGATATTTTTGCAGTTATCAAAGATTATGTAATATATGTGGGATGGTTACAAATGGTACTCTAGAGAGGTGGAAGTGAAACATGAAATTCTGCAGAAACTGACTTGCAGTGTCTGTGCAGATTAGCTGTCCGTTGGTCCCGTGATGCTGTTGCCGAATGACCAGAGTGTGTGCGGCCGCTGCTTCACCCCACTTGCAACCGAGGAACCAGCACTCAGGAACCTGCCGTACGAATCTATAGCAGAACAACTCGTATTCCCATGCAAAAATGCAACAAATGGCTGCAACATTAAGTGTTCGTTTGAAGATATGCAAACGCATGAAGCAAACTGCGATTTCCGGCAATACATTTGCTTCATATCCGAAACAAGATCATGTAAGTGGTTTGGACAAAAACAACAGATTTTACAGTACTGCAAAGATACTCATCCACAACACGTAGTATCAAATCCAGCGCAACTAGAGTATAACATCTTCAAAGCATCTGTAAAAAGCTACTTGATGTCCGCTTTCCATATGCTCTTCCTAATACACACCAAGGTATGCTTGACGAAAAAGAAAATATATCATTGCGTCAGACTAATTGGGGACTGTGGTAACATTAAGGATTTTGACTTTAGTTTAGATATAACTAATGGACGCAATAAAATGTGCAAAACAGGCGCTGTGGCCAAACAAGGATGTTTGGTTATTATAGAAGACGATTCATTAGCTATTGGAATAAATAGTTTACTGGATTTCTTTACGGATTTTAGAGGAACTACTTTCACACTAATAGTTAATTCATTAATTGAAATAGCGAAGCCACTAACGAAGCAGACTTTTAGTGTAGAAATGTTTTGTTGTCAATGTAGTGCGAGCATTACTAATACAGCTGCTACTTATGATGAAGGCGAATGGTTTTGTTTAGGTTGCATTAATGATAAACATGTTTGTACTATTTCTAAATGTAGATTCTTTGGTGCATGTAAAGAAAATGTGCATATCAAACATTATTGCAACAATCAAAGGAAATGTGATATTTGTGGGATGGTTACTAATGGTACTTTAGAGAAACATTACCAACTTTCGCATTCAGACGTCACATATTTATCTGGAGATATGTTTATGGAGGAGTACAGTTCAACAATAAACAAAAAGTTTATTATTAAGAGTGAGTTTGGCACATTTCATTGCAAGCACTCCATTCGCAAAAGAGATTATTTTTTAAATGTGTGGACACCGTTTACTAAAGAACAATTGCGTTGTTATACTTGTTATGTGGAGTTCGAACATCCAACAACAGGATGTTATGTTAAGTTTACGCTTTTTGATAAGTTTCCATTTCTCATAAGCAATTGGATGATCTCAAAACCAAAATCCGAACTCTCAAAATATGTCCATAATAACAAAATTAAAATTTCCGTGACAATTAAATTGTACATGTCTGACACTGAATTTTTTTAAACGCATTTTGGTTAAATCGTTATGCCTTACAGTTATATATATATATATATATATATATATATATATATATATAAATAAATAAAATGCATTAGAAGTGAGAAATATTGCATGTAATGTTGAAAATAACTTATTTTTGTAACTAGCAGCTTTTCTGAAAAATATTATCAAATAAAAGCGAAATATTAATATCTCTTAGTTTAATTTTAACTAAGTTTGCTGTAAGTACTACCGTTTTTGAGTTATGTCTAAAAATTCGAAAAATGACAAAAGTAAACATGCACTTCCTGTTTGAATATTCTTTTCAAAATTAGGAGGTTTTCTTGTCAGGCATATATAAATCTTAAGTTTCATAATTTTATCTTCAACCGTTTAGGCTGTAGAGCGCACACATACAGACAGACAAACACACACACACACACTCAAACAGGCGTTATCTCAAAATTAGTCAGACTCGACTCAGGAAAGGTCAAAACATATTTTTCCGTTAAAATCTTGAGATCGAAAAAAAGAAAGCATAAATATAGTCTTTTTAAATACATATAAACAAAAATAAATCCGCTTTTATATTTATTTAAATTTTATGTATGTACACTATCATTTATTTTCTCTGTATATATTTAGCTATTTTAATACTTTTATAAAATTGTGTAGCAACGAGCCTCCTAAACATATATTTTTTTAAATATCCAAGGAGAGTTGACAACAAAAAAAAGAAGGTGGTTATTTTTGGAAGTAAAAAGAGCTGTCATAAAAAAGTTTTCTCATAAAAAAAGGTTCTATTATGACGTGTGAAATTTAATATTTTGTTAACGTTCTGCTTATAAATACATATCTATACATTTGTTTAAAGTTTTAATTATTTCTTTCATATTTTTTGAGGGTGTTTAAATTGGTAAGAACCATATATCCTTACATATTCCTCTGGGATGTTTCTCATGTTAGAATTGTAAATATATTTTATTATTTTATGACAGGAAATGCAAATAAGTATAGTTTGAGATAATATTGTTCTTATACGTAATTAATGAAAAAATCTATTTCAATTGAAACATACATCTTCCCTGAATCCTATTTTACTATTTTTGAAATGCTGTTGCATGTATGTGTGTAAGTAAGAAAATTTTAGTGTGCATGACAAAATACGGTATTTAAAAATACGAAAATATGATCATAATTCGATCGTTTTTTAACGTAAAATGTTAATGGTATTCTCGTAAATCCAATTTCACCAAGTCATTTCCTTTTACAGTGATAAATACGTATGAAAATTGATGAATTTTACTAATTGCAATAAATATGGACAAAAAGCGAAAATTTATTTCACGTAATTTTATTTGGTTTCAACTAAGTAAAGGGTGATAAATACAGCAGGGTTTCCCTGTCATATATTTTAAAGTCATCTATTACAGTCAATGCTTAGTCGATACATTCGTCATCATCAGACAATAATAATAACATATTTCAAAAATCAATCCATAGCGTTAGTTTTAAACATTGGATGTTAAACGATAATAAGATAACTTTCAATTTGTAAATAATGGATGCTCATCTATCTTGAAAATATGTCGTCCTTTTATATTACTACCCGAAGAACTCTTTGTCAAATCCCGAATTGTTGGATGTTGACTGTACGGAAGATACTCAAACGTATCTTTGCCATTTCCAGCGTTAAAACCAACAAACGCAGAAATGCCACCGCTTCCTGTCGAAGTATCACCTCCAGCTTCAGTATGCGAAGTCCATTGTAAATCTCGATAGTTAAATATCGCATAGGTAGAAACTTCGTCAGTTGCAAGCACAATCTGCAATGTGTTTGTTACATATGACGCCTTATCTATACCGCCGGAGAAGAAATATTTTTCCAGGTAACAATGACGGCATGTTTTGGTTTAAATGCTTCAGCGCCTTTGATACCAGTTCGTAGATCCCATGTGAGGCGTTCGCGCATTTCTACTCCAAATTGGTGTGTTCTTGTCTGTAGATTATTCTCTCATCGGAAATATACACCAGGACATCGTTGGTCTACGTCTGTCTGGAAGATACTGCCAATGCGCATTCTGCTATGGAAAATTCCGCTGAAGGATTTATTGTTTTCTTTCGGCCAGTCTTTATTAGGAAAGACTAGTGGGTATGTGAGTGGTCCTTTTGGAGGATCAGTAAATTCAAGAAAACCATGCATTGAAATCTATAAATAATGATATCGTCGATAAGTAGGTAGCGCAATCGTAATATACAAAATGGAGAGCTTATGTTTTACTTTCTTATAATAAATAATGAGTATTATAAATATGAATACATCCTTATAGTTCGCATGAGAAAGTAAATATTAACTCTGTGATTTTAATGGAAATATACTGAATTAATTTTGTCTTTGGAATGACGTATGTAAGTGTTTACGTGTGTGTTATGTGTGTGTCTTTGTGTATATGTATGTGTATAAATCTTCACGAAGAATACAAAAATATTCACCTACTGAATTTAACAGAACTATACATTTGAACGGTCCTGAATCGATTCTGTCTAAGGCATGAAGTCTTTGCACGTGTGCATATATGTGTGTGACTGTGTGTGTATGAATTTGTGCACTTGTGTGTTTGTGTGTGTTGATATATATGTATTTGTGTGTATGTGTGTAGATATCTGTATGTGTTTGAGCATATAGATGTGTATGTATGTATGTATGTGTGTGTGTGTGTGTGTGTGTGTGTGTATGTATGTTTCTGTATATGTACATAAAGATTGAATTGGTCGAGAAAAGCACAACATTTTTATTAAATGAAATTTCTATAAGTACAATTTCTTTTTGCAAACTTACTCTTGTATAATTAAATCGAAACCCAAAGAACGGCATTTGAAAGTTAAGATCTTTGCTTATCTGAGGTGACGAAGAATGGATATTCCGTTGATAATCACCATCATCATCTATGCCGCCTTCATCGAAATACCAATACATTAACTCATTGTTTAGATCATTGAGTCGTGCCTTGGTGATGGTGTAAGGCTGTTGGTTCCTTATGGCAGGGGCAACTCGACTGTTTATGGAACCTAAGAGAGAAAACGAAACAAATATAATTTTAAAATAGAGGTTTTTACGTTTTTTAATATATTGCATGACTGCATTTGTAAAAAGGTTGAACGTACAAATTACATAGTTTATTTACCAAACGCATGTTTAGGATATTTAGAGTAATTT